>CM050214.1:12335206-12392706 GCA_027475355.1 Coilia nasus
TCCTAAGGACAGGACAGGGGTGTGTCACAAAAGAACTGAAGTCATCTTAAGTGAATCTTAGTGCTCATGTTTGAGTCATCTGATCACTTTTCCTCCACAGTATAAGTCCCCACCCCATCTAATGGCTTTTCATTGACTGGTCTGCAGCAATCGCATGGGCAAACAGCAAACTAAAAGAGCAGATCTTCTACACGCTTCTCCTGCTTACTCACACTGCGCGGTGTCAGCGTTGAGATCACCAGCTATCCAAACTGATGGGAGGTGACATCACCCTCTGCCTGTGCGTCATGACTGAGCTGACATCATCACAGGTGGTGTGTTTTTTTTTTTTTATAAAAAAGTCTCTGGATGCGTGATTGTGTGTGTGTGTGTGAGAAAGAGAGAGAAAAAGTAGGAGAGAGACGTGTGTGTGTGTGTGTTTGTGGTGGTCTGCATGTGTGCGTGTCTATTTGTATATTTGTGTGTGTGCATGCGTCAGTTTGTGTGTGTGTGTGTGTGTGTGTGTGTGTGTGTGTGTGTGTGTGTGTGTGTGTGTGTGTGTGTGTGTGTGTGTGTATGTATCTGTGTGTGTGTGTGTGTGTGTATCTGTGTGTGTGTGTGTGTGTGTGAGAGAAATGAGCCTGGGAACTTCTGAGCTCACCTCTGTGATTCACCCTCACATGACAGAGGCCAGCATCATCGTCATTTCCAGTCAGAAGAAATCTCAGCTCAGTCCCTGCGCAGTGTTCTCAGAGCCACAGTATCTCTGGGCTGGGCCAGCTGACGGCTGTTTTTAACGTCAGCGGAGGTGTGGTAAATGTCGACCGGCCAAAGCCATAATCCTCAACAGCGCTGCTAATGTCAAGATTAACATCAGATTTGCGTATTTTAGCACCGTGGGCTGTTTGGTGTGGGTGCCCATCTGTGCCTATCATAAACTCGTTGCGGGACAGAAACATAATGATTCTATCAGGATTTTTTATGAAACCAATACTGGAAAGAGCACATCTTTCATCATTGTGAGTCAGTGTCATAAAAAATAAAATAGGGAAAAATAAGACATACAAAATGGAAAATAATACTAACTTTTAAAAAGTCCTCAATACTTAAAATGTCCTTAATACTTACTACCTTAACTACCTTACTAACATTAAGCAAAAATATAAATAGTATAAAAAAACAGCAAAAAAAAAAAAAATGAAATTAGGACCCTTAATCATAAATAAAATACAAAAGCATAAGTCTGACAGAAAAAAAAAGCCCATGTCCTCCTGGCCTTTTGCTCGAGCCCCACCCAGCGCTGTGCAGAGGGGCCAAAGAGAGGACACAAAGGCCGCCTTCTCCTCATGGTGTGAATGTTCAGTGAACAATTAAAGCTTCTGCCGTCCCCCGGCTAATCCCCTCACATGGGCCGCTTCACCGTCTGTGCCGGCCTGTCTGTCAGTGGCCGCCCATGTGTGCGGGGTGCTGGCCGTCGCTCAGTCTCTCACTCTCTCTCAGCCCCTGCCCGCCAGCCAGCCAGCCAGCGCAGCGTGGACAAGCCCAGCCCCAGCCCCAGCGCAACACAACACAGCACAGCACAGTGCAGCTCGGCTCAGCTCAGCTCAGCTCCGCTGGGCACAGCACTCTCCCATTACAGCAAATTACCTCCTGTTTTTACAGCTAAGATATCAAAAGGCTAATCCTCCCTTCTGATCTGCTTATCCAAAATACAGCGTTTGACAAAAACACATGACAAATATACAGTGTGTGTGTGTGTGTGTGTGTGTGTGCGTATTTGTCATTTGTGTGTGTGTGATTTGTGTAATTAGAGGGTAAAATAAGTGTTTTATTGTGGCAATGGGTACAAGAGCTGGTGTCCTGATTTATTCTGTGTGGTATTGAGAAGTGGAGATAAGAAGATGTCAGTATTTGGAAGACCAATCCTTCCATGTGTGTGTGTGTGCATGCGCGCATGTGTGTGTGTGTGTGTGTGTGCTCGTGTGTGTCTGATTAAAGCTACACTGTCCATCTAAATTCTTATATTTGTTTAGGTTTGTGTCTGTGTGCTCATAATGGCTATTTTATGTCATTGTGATGTCTGTGACTGTATTTGTCTGTGTTTGTGTGTGTGTGTGTGTGTGTGTGTGTGTGTGTGCGTGCGTTTGTATCTATGTATCTGTATTTATGCATCTGTGTGTGTGTGTGTGCGCGTGCGCGTGTGTGTGCGTTTGTATCTATGTATCTGTATTTACTGTATGCATCTGTGTGTGTGTGTGTGTGTGTGTGTGTGTGCAGGCATGAATTTGTATGTGCATGAGAATATGAGTGTATTTTTTTCTGTGTGTTTGTATGTGTACTGATGTGTGTGTGTGTGTTTGTGTGTGTGTGTGTGTGTCTGTGTGTGTGTGTGTGTTTGCATGTGTGTGTGTGTGTGTGTGTGTGTGTGTGTGTGTGTGTGTGTGTGTGTGTGTGTGGTATGTGCACGAGTATCTGTCCGTTCATGGCTCCCCCTCATCATTCAGAGGCGCATGATGGAGTCCAGCACTTGTGAAGAGGTGCCGTCAGCAAACTGTTATTACCTCAATAAAGGGCAAAATCGATAGGGCAGCACTGAGCACCACAGCCAGGGACGCCTGCCATACTACGTGACATCAGCACAGGACCACCCCAGTATACACACACACACACACACACACACACACACACACACACACACACACAAGAGACACATGCAAACACACAAACACACACGCCCTGTTCACACATATTCACACACACACACTACAGACACACACACACACACAAACATGCATGCCCTGTTCACACGTATTCAGACAAACACACACACACACACACACTACAGACGCACACACACACACACACACTGAAATATCCACGCCAACTGAAATATAAAAAAAAAAAACCCTCTACTTATGCCGACTGTCAAACTGTGTGATATCATTTCTCTTTTTGGTTTCACCTTTTTTCATCCCTAACTACACACACAGATAGAGATACACAGACACCAACAAACACACACACACACACACACACACACGCACACACACACACACACACACACACACACACACACACACACACACACACACACACACACACACCTGCACACTGGCTTGTATATTCCCCTTTGCTGTGACTCAATTACTCATG
Source organism: Coilia nasus (assembly GCA_027475355.1). Lineage (NCBI taxonomy): Eukaryota > Metazoa > Chordata > Actinopteri > Clupeiformes > Engraulidae > Coilia > Coilia nasus. The sequence continues at coordinate 12,338,339 of CM050214.1, forward strand.
GTGGAGCAATAATAAAGTCCGGGCTGCAGCGGCTTCGATCGGCTGACCCGCGGCCAGCCAGCACCGGACAGCTGACTTCACCATGATGGATCACCTCCCTCAGCATGTGCAGGCAACGCGCACACACACATACATACACATACACACACACACGCACACACACACGCAAGGACACAAACACACACACACACACACACACACATACACACAAGGACACAAACACTCACAAACACACCCACACACACACACTAGCAGATACACACGCACACACACACACACACACACACACACACACACACACACACACACACACACACACACACACACACACACACTAACAGACACTCACTCACACACACACAAGGACACAAACACTTATACACACACACACACACACTAGCAGACACACTCACTCACTCACACATACACACAAGGACACAAACACTGACACACACACAAGGACACAAACTCACACACAAACACGTGCACACACACACTCAAACAAACAAATATACATACACATACAAACACATATACCCACAGCAAACTGTACATGCATCCTAAGGACAACTTTATACTATAAATTACACAAAAACTTACAAATAATACTTATATACTAAAACACTCGCACATGTGTCTCCACACACACACACACACACACACACACACACACACACACACACACACACACACACACACAGAGTGTGATCTTATTGCCCGTGTCACAGGCGTAACCACTGTCAGAGGGAGCCGTGTAACTCCGGGTCACGGGAGAGAGGCAAGCTGTTCTCCATTTTTGTGTTATTTACGCTCGCTCGCTCGTGGAGCTCCTTCTCAACACATGGCGCGCGTTTCCAGGCCCGCAGTCGGAGGGCTGTGTTGCCGAGTCAAAGTTGGTTAGCCACCACACTCATTCATTCTCTCCCTCTCTCTCTCTCTCTCTCTGTCACTCTCACTCCCTCCCTTGTTCACTCCCTCTCTCCTCGCAAGCGGAAAGAAGAGGGAGGGTGTGGAGGTGCAGGAGCAGGGGCCCAACCGCGGCATCGGTGCTCTGTGTGACTCTGTGTGACTCCGTGAGGATAGAGTGCGGAGCAGAAGTTTACTTTTTCGAGCGGACACCAAGTACGACACTATAAGTATCGCACAAAACGTGAGAAACATACAAAGATACACAAAACACGTTACAAAATGTGCAAAGACACCTAGGAACACATAAATATACACACACACTGACATACACACACAAACACATGCCTGTTAACTACATACACCAACACACAAAAACACACAAACACACATAGAAACAAACACACACACACACATACACACAAAACACATACACACAGAAACACACCCACACACACACACAAACAAATCCTGACACACACACACACACACACACACACACATACACATACATCCACACACATACCCTGACAGACACACACACAAACATACTGGGGCACACAATCAGCCGCGGGTCCCTGGGGAACCCTGCCAGGCACCTGGGCCAACTGACCCTAAGCGTTAAGGAAGGTTGGATGTTTTTCTCGGGGTCTGCGAGTCAAACTCCTGGTCTTTAGTAATGAAGCCCTCTGTCTCGGGGGAAAAAGGTTGTTTATCTCGCCTGCTCGCGCTCCGCAAGACACAGATAGAACCGATTTTGTGGGGGCTGGGGCTGGAGGTGGTGCAGGGGTGAGGGGTGGTGGTGGTTGGGTGGATGTGGATGTGGAGGTGGGGTGGGGGGTGTGTGTGGCTGAGGAGAAACGAGTGACAGATGAACCTTTCGACTCCCACCTGGCTCACATGGACAGCCCAGGAAAAGACTTAACGGGGCCTAGTATCGCAGTGCCAGTCTTGGTCTTGGTCATGGAAACAAGGCTGGCTTACACTTTATTTTACTGTCCCTGTTACAGTGTTATCTACACCATGGAGTACAATGTAACAAGCTTAATAACAACATGTAACATTATGTACTTACACTGTAGCATAGGGTTAGGGTCAGGCTTTGTGTTAGGTAGGTACAGTGTAAGTACATGGATATTACATGTTGTTACATATAGATACACAAAAAAGGAACAGGAAATTAAAGTGTTACCATAAAGTGTTACCCAAGGCTGCTGGGGAAAAAAATGGCTGCAGATACTGGGGACGGCAGAAATGAAGTGTTTGTAGCTGGTTCTATTACTGTGTGTGTGTGTGTGTGTGTGGGTGTGTGTGTGTGTGTGTGTGTGTGTGTGTGTGTGTGTGTGTGTGTGTGTGTGTGTGTGTGTGTGTGTGAGAGAGAGGTACTGAGAAGGAAAAGTGAGAGATGGGGAATGCTTCTTAATCATGCGAGTTATGTTAAAAAACACACACACGCATCAGCGTGACTGTAGAGACGTTTGTACAGCAGTGTTAAACTGTACAGACTACGGGCTTTCTGACACAGGCACATAAATCAAACGCTACAGCAACAGCATTCATAACAGAGCCCTACACACAGACACACACTCACACAGAGTAATTAATTAATGGAATAAATATTCCACAAACGCTCCGTGTTAAGCTGCATCAACAAAGTGAGTCACACACACACACACACACACCCTCACTCACACACAAACACATTTACACGTAGGCAGGGACATTTGCACCCATACTCACACACCGCAACACACACACACACACACACACACACACGCACGCCCCTACAAAGACTGACTGCCAATGACCGCGAGCGTGCGTGTCCCCACGTCCCTGCGCAAAATCGATGCCTCTTCATTGGACGTGACAGTGACTTATGCTTTGGCTAATTGCGACGAATGGCTTGATTTTAGACACTGTGGGGTGGGCCGAGAGTGTAAGAGCATGTGTGTACGTGTGTGTATGTGTGTGTGTGTGTGTGTGTGTACGTGTGTATGTGTGTGTGTATGTGTAGGTGCATGTGTATGCGTATGTGTACGTGTGTGTATGTATGTGCATATGTGTGTGTGTGTAGGTGCATGTGTATGTGTGTGTGAGAGGGTGTGTGTGAAGGGCGTGAGGGGTGGGTGGTTGATGCTTTTGGGGGGGGGGGGGTGTGCTTTGAGTGGTTGTGTGATCTGCGCCAAAAAAGCGTCCGGGCGAGCAGGCGGGCGTGGAGCGGAAGACTACAATAGCTGTCTGTTTCCCTATTACACGGCTGCCGGAGCCGTAAATGGGAGGTTAATGTGAGCTAATGGACTGAGACGCCAACGCCGACGCCCGAGCCGGGGGCTCCTGGCCCACACAGCACAGCATAGCACAGCGTTCTGTGTGTGTGTGTGTGAGTGCACGTGTGTGTGTATGTCGGGCGACCACCACCACTGCCGTCGACAGCCTCGACGTGCGGAGATGGATGAAGTCTCTCCAACTACTCACTCCTTCATTGCCTTGTACACCGCGTGCCACGCACCACCACCTTTGCATCTCTTTCTCTCTCTCTATTTGTGTTCTCTCTCTCTCTCTCTCTTTGACACACACTCTCTCACACACACACACACACACACACACACACACACACACACACACACACACACACGCACACACACACACACACACACGCACACACACACACACACACACAGTACATGTGTCTCTAAGCAGCAGGATGTTTCTATTTGATCTGCCGTGTCAGGCGGTGTGATGAAGAGTAATGGCGGGGTATGGGGGGGGGACTGCAGCCTCACTGTGGCCTCCTCCACAGCTCTGTGTGAGTGCTACAAGGACGTGAGAGGAAGCCTCTGGTGGACATGCGGTTCATTTAAAACATACTACATGCGTGTGTATATGTGTGTTTCTGTGCATGTCTGTGTGTGCGCGCGTGTGCGTGCATGTGTGTGTGTGTGTGTGTGTGTGTGCCTGCATGCATGTGTGTGGACGTTCAGTGTGTTAAAAACGCATATGTGTGTTTGTGTGTGTGTGTGTGTATGAATGTGAGTGGGTGTGTGAGAATGAGAGAGAAAGAGAAAAAGAGAGAGGGAGAAAAAAATGAGGAAAAAAAACTAAATCAATAAGCAGAGAAAGTAAATGAAGTTATGGATGAAGCAGATTATAGTTACGTTATATATACGTTATTATAGTTACGTTTCCTGCTGTAATGCACTGAGGTATTGTCCCCAAAATAGCGAGATACAGGCTGCCAAGCAGTGGCATTGTGCTTTCAAACCGACAATTTGCAGCCCCTGTGGGAGTTTGGGAGAAACTTTCACTGACAACTTTATAGCGAACAAGAGTTTTTAGCCTTGCTGTTGTTTTACACTTTGTACAAAAATGTGTACTGAAACACCACACTCCTTCAAAATCTCTCGGCTAGGCTAAAGACTAGCTTCCCATCTGCCTAGATAGCAGCACTGACAGGTTTTTTGACTGACTGACTGACTGACTGGTTGATTGAATGATTTAGTGTCAGAAACTTGGCACTTCATGGCACCATGATTTGAGTCTGTGTACAGATTCTTTCTATTCGATATCCTCAATTCCTTATGGCTTTAACCTGACAGTAAATATGGATCATGGGAGTAGTCACAGGAGAAGGTCAGGGTGTGTGTGTGAGAGAGAGAGAGAGAGAGAGAGAGAGATAGAAAGATAGAGAGACAAAGTGAGAGAGAGAGAGAGAGAGAGAGAGAGAGAGGGAGAGAGAGAGAAGAAAAAGAGAGATGGCATTCCGCTCTGGCCTTATTAGCCTGTTTTTGCTACTCCATTACGTGTAGTTGGAGCGGCTGGACGCAGAGCCAAGCGAGGAGGACGTTAAAAAAACAAGATAAAATGCCACATGCTCATGACTCCCCCAGGATCAATTTACACCACACTTTTCCTGCTCAAGGAGAGCTGCACACAAGCAAGCAAGCAAACACACTCACAAATACACACACACACACACACACACACACACACACTTTCTCTCTCTTTCTGTCTCTGTGTCTCCTTCTCTCTCTGTCTCTTTCTCTCTCTCTCTCTCTCTCTCTCTCTCACAAACACACACACACACACACATGCAAACACACACACACACACACACACACACACACACACACGAACACACATATACACAAACCGACTCCCTCTTCAGGGACTATCTCAGTGGGCAGTGTGAGTAAGAGTACACTGTTTCTGGATGCACATTAAGTCTGTCTGCACCTGCACAACTGCTGCGCTGCAGACTTTTGCTTAAAGCATGTGTGTGTGTGTGTGTGTGAAAGAGAGACACAGTGAGAGAGAGAGAAAGTGTGTGAGAGAGTGTGTGTGTGTGGCTGAGCAAGTGCATCTGCGTGAAATAGATTACAAGCACATGTGCGTGTAGTGGTCATGCAATGATATACAGATGACACACACACCCAAATGCGTTACAATGCCTCCATGTTCAATTTGAAGACATTACAGCAAATTAGGAATATCTGGAAATGTTTTGAGTCAGCTCTCACACACACAGACACACAGTCACACAATCACACACACACACACACAATCAGTAATAGAACCAGCTGCAGAACACTTGGGGTCAGGACTTTGCCCACCCAACATGTCTGACTAAGCAAGGTGAAGCCTGTCTCCAGAATCAGTGTATGGGTCAAGCCACCTCCCATTTCAGAGCAGGGGTTAGCCACAGGCCGTATGGAGCCGTTTAGCCATTTAGCCGTATGACAACTCATGTAAAAATGTGAAATGCGTAAGTAAAAGTGTTACGCTTGGTTTCATGTGTTCCACACAGTAACAGCATAAATCCAGAGTGTTTCTTGCCTTCTCTTTCTGTATGTGTGTGTGTGTGTGTGTGTGTATGTGTGTGTGTTTTTGGAAGAGACAAATCAGACACAAAAGTGCACTATCTTTGGCCAGATGAGGGGTTACTGGGGAGAATGTGAGCTCAGGCGCAGTCAGTCAAATTGCAACACGCTCGTGTTTGCGGCCAGATCACCAGGGGAGCGTGGTGAAAGATTGAGCTCAGCTGAGGAGAAGGGAAAAAAAAAAACAGCTACAGAGCTGTTTACCGACACCACAGCAAACTCACTGCATAAAACATTTTAACCTCTACAACCTTTTATCCTCAACTGCCTCTGACCTACGTCACCGATACCTGTCTTCGCACTTCGGCTACCGTGACAAAGTGCCAAGATATTCAAGACCCTGGGAAGAGCGTACAACGTGATTCAGTTATCCATTCCTATCTAATTTGGTTTTCATATTGGTTTTGGCGTCAGCGGTGAGGCATGATATGTTGTTCTACGGTGAACTATATATTCAGTGCCTGAATAAATAAAGTGATTCATTTACTGGAGAGACATTGTTGGGTTGTGATTTAACTAATGGAAATATTCTCACAGAGGTTTGTGGGACGTTGAGATCATGTCAGAATTCAGATATTGTTACGCCTACATTCTAAACTCAGTTGGATTGCCATGGGAAACAGAGCTACCAGATGGTGTTTTGTTGTCATAACTGACACACATACACACAGTTAAGGTACAATAGCTGAGACTGTTGGACAGTATAGCAGACAGCTCCACCAGGTTGAATGGAAAAAGGGAAAAGAAGCAAGGAGAAGAGAAGAAAAGCAAAGATAAGAGAAGAGAAGAGAAGAGAAGAGAAGAGAAGAAAAGAGAAGAAAAGCAAAGATAAGAGAAGAGAAGAGAAGAAAAGAAAAGAGAGGAGAAAAAAAGAAGAGAGAAGAAAAGAAGGGAAGATGGGAGGAAAAGAGAAGAAAAGAGAAGAGAATAGGAAAGAAGAGAAGAGACGTGGTCAGACCTTTGGGAGGCGCTCTGGGTCTCCTGGGTGTCTGGGGATGACCTTCTGGAGTCTCTGGAAACCGTAGTCAATGGTGGGCTCATTCAGGGCTGCAGAGAGAAAGGGATAGAGGAGGAGAGAGAGAGGAAGAGAGAGAGAGAGTCAATTAATGACACCACACTTTAAAAACACAAGCGGATGGGGGGTGTTGTGGCGCAGTGGGTGCCATGAATGGCAAAGTGCCCATTGGGACCCAGGTTCGAGTCCAGCCTGGGTCATTTCCCAACCCTACCCCATCTCTCTCTCCCACTCATTTCCTGTCTACTCTTCACTGTTCTGTCACAATAAAGGCCCAAAAATATCCTTAAAAACATACACACAAGCAGAGTTCTGAGAGGAATTCAAACGGAAGGAGAGCCAATGGGGCCTGATGAGAAGTGTCCACTCCTGGCCCACACCAGACAGAGGAATAAGGGGGCAACCTCATGCTCACTGTCAGGGATGTGGGTCGGCCTACACCACAACAACAAGTCCCCGACCATTTTGTGACAACAACATGACGAGGGGTGAGCAACATCACAACAGATGCCTCCTGGCCGAGCTCCTTTAAAAAGCAGCCATATTCCTGTCAAAAAAGTTTCACGGCGCATTAATCACGTCGCCCGGCACCCTCCAAGCCTTACTGGAACTGCATAGTTATAAGAGCTCCACTCACAGGTGTTTGCAGGTGCATAACAACACCAAAAAAAAAACTGAAAAAAAAAAAAACAAAACCATTTGCAAAGCAAACTAAAAACACATCTGGGAATGAGCGGCGAAAGCATAGCTGACGTGCTGTGTGCACTTACGAACACTTCTGAAAAGCTGAGTGACAACGAAGACATGAGACAGTCATAAGTGATGATGGCAGGGGTGAGAGGGTGTCAGGTTGGGGGGGGGGGGGGGGAGAAATACGCAATTGTTCTAATGGAGGAAGACGCAGAAGCGCATTCCCTTGCAGCCTTGATTGCCCTTATTTATGAAGCCGAGGACTAAAAAGCAGGTATATGGGATGGTAATCTAGGGAGGGGTTGGGGGGTGGGGGGGATTTTAAAGGGGACATTTACGTTTACGCATTTAGCATCGCAATTACCAGCGTTAAGCCTTTATCTTGTCAAAGAGCTGATGTAAAAGCCTGTCAGTCTGAGCAGGGGAAGAGAAGCGGAGGGAAGTGAAGGGAAGGTAGGGTTAAGATGTGGTGTTTACGAGCAAGAAGCACACAGCACAAAGATGGCCGCCCCTTCCATTTGTGGTGCCTTTTTTAAGAGCCCACAAGAAGGGTTGTCCACTTTTACAAGTAGCAAAGGTGCTACATTCAGGTACACACACAGAGACTCTGCTAACGCTCACAAACACACACGCGCAGAGCGAGAGAGAAAGAAAGAGAACGTGTGTGTGAGAGAGAGAGAGAGAGAGAGAGAGAGAGAGAGAGAGAGAGAGAGAGAGAGAGAGAGAGAGAGAGAGAGAGAGAGAGAGAGAGAGAGAGAGAGAGAGAGAGTAGGAATATGGGCAAACAATTATGATCTCTTGCAAAATTTCTGGACTTTGGGGTACATTCGCTCATAGGTGTCCAAGGTGTGCTGGCAAGACTACTGGAAATCCACCAAGAAAACAACAACAACAACGGTGGAATAAAACTGTTTTTACCTCAGGGTACAGTAACTTGCATCATCACCATCATCACCAGAGCGAATGAAAAACAGATTTTCTACGCTTCAAGGCAGTAACACTTCACGACACAAAGGTGGTTTGAAACCCATTCAAGCATAAAAACTTAACAAGGAAAACAACATCTCTATTAACACAATGAGCACATGCTTGAATATATAAACCTTAAACGATATTTACTGATTTCCCTCAGTTTCTCTCTCAGACTTAAAGGTGAAAATGATTAGTATTATAAAAAGGTAGACACACAATAGGTGCATAATGCAATTTTTGTGGCCACCAAATACATTTACTTCATAATGTCCAACTTTCGTCTAATGTGCTGGTAAAAAAAAAAAGACACAAGAGAAACAGAAAGATAGTACTGAAGTGCATTTGTATCTCTTTGTTTTCACCTATTTTTCCAATCTCTCTTTCCCTCTCTCCCTCTCTCTCTCTCTCTCTTTTATTATGTCATATACTGTCCTTCATTTCCTGCCATCCTAACCCTCTAGACCTTAGCTACACATATAGACACCATTTTGATGTAGAGAAAAGATTCTTTCAACAGCTTTTCATCTTATGGCTCTCCTTCTGTTCTGGCGATAACTCACCTCAGTCACTCCCTTCAGAAGGGCTGAAACCATGGAACAAGAGGAAGAATAAAAGAAAAAAATAGTAAAAGCAGCAAAGGAAAAAAAAAAAGTCTTTCTTCGGTTTGGTTGTCCCCATGGACACACGCGGGCCTCAAAATGAGCTACGGTTCCTCAGCACAGCAGCGGCAGGGGCGGGAGGGGGTGGAAAAGGGGAAGAGAGAGCAGCACAGTGGTTTTGATGGTGTGAATGTGAGGGTGTGTGTGCATGCACATGTGCATATGTGTGTGTGTGTGTGTGTGTGTGTGTGTGTGTGTGTGTGTGTGTGTGTGTGTGTGTGTGTGTGTGTGTGTGTGCACGCGCGCCTGTGGTGTGTATGTGTTTGTGTATCTGTGTGTGTCAGTGTGTGTGTGCACACGTGTCTGAAGAAAGAAAGAGAGAGAGAGAGAGAGAGAGAGAGAGAGAGAGAGAGAGAGAGAGTAGATGGAGATCTAGGTGCTTTCCTTGTGGCTGTTGTGGGAAGGGGGCTAAGCCCAATGCGCAGCTCTCTAATTAGGTCCTCTCCTCCGTGTTCCTCTTGCTGAAACGACACATGGGCCCAGCCTGACCAACGACTGGCCTGAGGTTTCCTAAGGTATCGCCTTTACACTTCAGCTAATGCCTTTCATTGTCCTTCGAATTCAGAGTAACTGAATTATCATTCCATGTCACTAAATGTTAGGTTTCTTGTTAAATTATATTCTAAAAAAGCTGTATTACTTCCAAACTGTCCTGATGTCTTCAACCTAAAATGGTTTTATTGTTATGTTGCCTGTATGTCAAAACAACTGACAAGGTTTTATGAGGATTTATGCTTAACTGAGGTAGCAAATGACTCATTTTAATAACTTCAAAGAACTGTAATTGTAGACTTTGGTAAGATAACGTGTCTGTGTATGTAAAATGAACTTAAATACAATACAGAAAAAGTCTTAACCACATGAGAAACAACCAGACATATCACTCATATTCTGCTTGGAAGTCCACCAAATTATAACTTTTTTCCCCCACCCAACCACTCAACCCATACACACTCTGCAAGTATCTCAATACTTCAGCAAGGATAAATGGAAGGCATTACACAGTGAGGGCTGCCCCATCAGATACCTCTGATTTTTGTCCCGTTTGCTGCTTCTTAAAGCGATGCCCCAGGGCAAATGCCTGCAACACAATCCGCATGCAAAATGACCACATCCACGGTTGCCATAAACATGCGAAGACATAACAAATCCATAATTATCGATGTGGAGAAGCTCAGGGATCCTAACGAAATACAAAACACTGCCAGGCCTCAGATGCTGTTGCGAAACAAGGGTGGGGAACAACATCAGTTTTATTTTTCTTTCTTCTGAGAAAAAAAAAAAAAATCAAATATCGCTTTCCCAGAAACTCGTAGCGACACAACACAAAAGACAAGGCAGGGAGAAAAAAAAGAAGTAGGCCCTGAGGATAGACAATACATCATATTCAAAATGGCCGCCCACCCTATAATTAGGGGGACCGGGGCCCGAAACACCACGTGAGGTGTAGGGGGCCCCTGAAGGAGAGGAAACACAGACAAGGGCCATGCCTGGTGACCCTCTCACCCCCACTCCTCCGCGCACACACACACACACACACACCCATCCCCCGCCCCATTTAAAAGCAAATATGGAGATTAATGGCCAATGCGCTCAGTAGAGCAGCACAGTTGTGGTTGTCAAGGACTGTTTACTCTCCCTCTATATTCGCCATCGATTTCTGCATTGGACACAGTCTCTTTTTTTGCCCTCCCCCCTCCTCGCGCTCAAGGCCGGCGGACAATATTCACTCAGTCGGTGCGGAGAGGCGAATCTGCATCCTGTAATCCTCACAGGCCGGACTGCCTGTGAACAGGGCCCATTATTGCCCCGTAAACATTGATGAATGGCACATTTTCCCCGTTAAAATGCACTCTCACTCTTTCGCTCTCCCACTCTCTCAGTCTAACACACATACATACATACGTACACATACACATGTATGCATGGCATGGACGTATACACACAGATGCATGTGTATACCCGGGAAGGAAGGAAGATGGATGATAATCGAACTCAAGTAGTACACACGTGTGTACATATGCATGCACGTGTGTTATAGACTTACGCACACATGTGCACAAACACAAACACACACACACACACACACACACACACACACACACACACACACACACACACACACATCTACATGCTCTGGTACATATAAACATATACTCTTTCACCCATATATAGGCACATACACACACACACACACACAAACAAAAACACACACACACACACACAAATTAGATTCAGCTCCAAGCTCCAGGAGGGTGGACAAGCAAGCCGGCCACCATGAATACCAAGTTACAACACTGTCTTGGGAAAGAGCTAACCTTTCCTCCACTTACACAACGGACAGAGCAAGCACATTAACACACAACAATACACACACCCTTGGCAAAAACAAGACAATGATTTCCACACACCATGCCATCAACCAAACCGACAGTGTCTATCTGACATGCCCACAAATTTTGCATTATATAAATAAATATAAATTGGCACAAAATAAATATATTCAAAGTAGTAATGCGAAAACTATCAATTTAATCTTTAAATACTACACTTAATATAAAAAAAAAGATATAATTTTTGATAAAAATAACAATAAAATAATTTCAAAATGACGTTCAAAGAATGCTAATTGTTATTCTGAGTTTTAAGTGAAGAGGTTCCTTGGGCATTTTTCGATTCCTGGTTGACTGGATGTAGAGATATATAAAATCCTGACAGCTACAGTACCTCCATGTACAAACACTAGCCCCCTCACATGCACTTAAATTCCTTTGCATCGCCCCCGAAAGGCACCTTAGCATAATGTCATCACTGCATAAAATGCCTGCAATGGGAGAAAAACAAGAGTTGTGGCCACTGGCAGTTTTCTTATCCAAGTAACAGGACCAGCCAAGTTAGCCAATATAACTCCTCCAAGTCCTGCCCAAGTGCATGGAGAAACCATGTTAGCAAATATATCCTCTTCCATGAAGCATAACGACAGAGCATGAACAGTACATAAATGGGGAAGTGAGTGATTTTTTTTTCTCTCTTTCTTTTACTCCTGTGTGTTTCATTTCATTTTTTTTGGGGGGTGGGGGTGGGGGTTGTGGAGGCTCTCTTTTACTCTACCTCCACACAATATTCTGTAAATGTGAAACAACCCAAACCACAGGCAGGGGTATTTATAGAGTGGCCAAATTCAGTTTTAAAGAGCTGTTTTATTGTCTCTCCTCTTATTAGGACCACATGGCGCTGGAGTTTTTGGGGAGGGATGTTGGTATGCATGTCTCCAGGGGCAACAGAGGTGGTTTTGACACAAGAATAGAACACAAAAGATGGTGTGTGTGCGTTTGTATATGTGTGTGTGTGTGTGTGTGTGTCTGCGTGTGTAGGTGTGTGTGAGAGAGAGAGGGTGTGAGAGTGTGTGTGAATAAAGGTAGGGGTGTGTGTGTGTGTGTTTGTGTGTGTGTGGGTGTGTGTGTTTCTAGGTAGGGGTGTTTGTGTTTGTGTGTGTGTGTGTGTGTGTGTGTGTGTGTGTGTGTGTGTGCGTGTGTGTGTGTGTGTGTGTGTGGGTGTGTGTTGGAGGGGGTAACTAATGACTATTTTGACTTCTTCCCCAACAAATGTTTGGGACAGCTCCAGACATTACAGTGGCAAACGGCCCAGGACCAAAAAACACAACTTCCAAGAAACGCTACTGACAAAAGTGAGAACGGCCACCAGGGAGGCACCTTTGCCTTGTTGTTCTTCCTCCTCCTCCTCCTCCTCCTCCTCCTCCGACACGATCTTCAAGCCAACAGTTAGCAGGAGCTATTTTAGAAGCCTACAGTATACACTGCACACTGGCCACATTCCCACACCCAACACTGCGAAAAGGAGTGTAAGGAACCGTTACCGCTGGTCCACTGGTCAGTCTCGCAGTCTTTCGAAGCTTCCCCTTTTTTTTTACCTCCTTCCAACCACCTGGTCTCTAGGGCCTCATGCATGCTTGTGTCTCCCGGTTCTCATCAAACCACATGTTTATTCATAGACGGTTAGTCAGTTTTACACGCACGCAGCTAAGGGTTTCCAGAGCCAGTGCCTTGAAGAGATGTGAACTGTGTCAGTCAGTTTGATACCTGATGTGACACAAAATGTTTGTTTGACTAGGTGTAGAGTTCACTATGAGTAGAACTCACTATGACTATAAGATGAGAGCTAGAATATAGGGTAAACAAGTAAAAGACCTCACAATTTTTTTCCAGTCTCTCTTGATTCGCACGCGGCGGGGGACACCAAACCTACAGTACAGACAGGCTCAGATGCAATTTGCTTGATTCAATCTGCGTCAACAATGGAAAAGATTGTTTCATATTTAAATCTGTCTCCCCCAATAAACATGACGACTGATGTTGCAACTGAGCACCGTGGCTGCCTTCGATTACCTCAGACTACCGACAACGGGCCCGGCCGTTCCACCGTATCAGAATCGGGGTTAAAAATAGAGGGAGGAGGGTCTGTGCCTAGCTGTAGGGTGTAGAGTGTGTCCTGAATTTGGTGTGCTCGGTAAGGAAGAGCCGTGTTGACCTGGCCCATTAATAAAGCCACCCCTGTTTCACCCACCCCTAGCAGGAATTTTCTACGGCGACTGACAGCCCACTTGAGATGAGTGAGTGAGAGAGAGAGAGAGAGAGAGAGAGAGAAGGAGGGAGAGAGAAAGAAAGAGGAGAGAGAGAGGAAAAAAAAAGAAAAAAGATCAAATTGAGAAGAGTAAAACTAAACAGCAATAAATAAATGAACACATTTCTTTTCTCTCTCTCTCTCTCTCTCTCGCTCTGTCTTTTCCTATCTCTCCCATTCTCTCTCCCTCTCCCTCTCTTTCTCTCTCTTTCCCACTCTCTCTCTCCCTTGCTCCGACCCCAATGTGAAGGATTCCTTGCAATCACACAGATCAATGCTCATTGAAATTTCATGAGGGCACATCCCGGCCTCATCATATTTCACAATAATGACCTGAGAGAGAAGAGGAGAGGAGAGGAGAGGAGAGAAGGAGTGGGAGAGAAGGGGGGAGGGCGGTGGGGGGGTTGGGAGGAGGGGTGAGCAATAGCGGAAGAAAGGAGGGAGGGGGGGGGGGGGGGGGGGGGGGGTCGGAGGAGAGGAGGGAGGATGAACCACACCATTAAAAATGGGTCAGGAGTAGGAGGGAGAGTGGAGGGAAATCGGCTCAACACACACACACACACACACACACACACACACACACACACATACATACACACATATGCACACAAACACACACACATGCTCACACACACACACACACACACACACACACACACGTGTGTACACAAACACATACTCACGTGTGTGTACACACATGCGCATGCACACACACATGGACATGCACACACACACACACACATGGACATGCACACACACACATACACACAAACGTGTGCACACACACACACACACATACACACACACACACACACGCACACACAAGGCAGAGCATCCAGGAACTACAATATGGGAAGACAAGACCTATACACACACCTTTTTTAGACTTTAGTCAAACATTCATTTAACACATGTTCTCTACTGTCTGCTGTCAAAAAGACTTAGCTGGGCCACTTACAACAGGCATATTGTATGAATGTAAAAGACATGTGATATTAGAGGCACATGCGTTTACATTATGTTACATTCAGGTTGCTTAATTTACTTAATTAACTCCGCTTATATCACAGATTAATTCTATATAGGGTAAATGACTTCATGACTGCATGGCATAACCATGATATTATAAATGGCCTCAAATATGTAGAGAGGTTGGAGGTTGCTTTTGCCCTGTAACATCCACACTGCTGGAAGTCAAGGCGTTGGAAGTGGTGGAGTGTTGCATGGATAACAGGGCTTATGGCAGGTTTAGTGCTGCCTGCACAGCAGCGTAATGGGTCTCAAGGTCCACTGTTTAACAAGCGTGTGTGTGTGTGTGTGTGTGTGTGCAGTCCCAGTCTACCCGCACGGAGAATGTTGGAGCCAGAGCAGTAATGAGCAAAGAAGAGGAGTGATAGTCCCCCCCCCCCCACACACACTATACACACACACATTACACTCCGCCCCCCCCCCTCTCTCCATTTCACTCTCTACCTCTTTCTTTTTGTCTTTCTTTCCCTCTCTCTATTTTTCTCTCCTTTTTTCTCTTTTCATGCCTTTCTTTGTTTCTTTCTTTCTGTCATTCTATTCTCTTCTCCCCTCCTCTCCTCCACCTCCTCTCCCCCTTTCTCTTTTTCCTTCTCATCCCCCACTCTCTCTCCCTGCTTCTCTCTCTTTCTCTCTCTCTCTGTCTTTCTCCCTGTCTCTCTCCTCTCTCTCGTTCTCTCTCTCTCTTTCCCCTTATTCCTCTCTGGCTCTCTCTCCCTCTCTCTCTCTCTCGTTCCCCCCATTTCTCCCTGTCTCTCCCCTCTCCCTCTCTCCTTACCTCCTTCCCTCTCTCTCTTTCCCCCCATTTCTCCCTGTCTCTCCCCTCTCCCTCTCTCCTTCCCTCTCTCTCGTTCCCCCCATTTCTCCCTGTCTCTCCCTCTCCCTCTCTCCTTCCCTCTGGGCCTATGTTTCTCAGGTGTGATCTCATGGCAGCGGATGGAAATCGATACGCTCAGCGGCTTGCCGCTCGATACCTCTGAATTATTGCTTCATTCTTCCCCCTTATTATAGATGAGTTATTTTTTCCAAAGCCATACCACTTTAGGATCAATACAATTCCATCTTATTTTTATACATTCTCCTTACACATGCTACAGCTGTTTCTGCCCCCTCTCCTCTTCCTCTTCCTCCTTCTTTTCTCTACGCTCGGTGCAGGAGACGTGACAAGCTAAATGGAGACTTTGTAGATAACAAAACAGCAGGTACAAGGGTTTAAAAAAAAAAAAACAAAAAAAAAACAGTTGCTGTATGTGTAGCAAATCGGCTTTTGAAGTGAGGCAGTTTGTAAATGTGACGTCGAATGGGCAGCTAGAAAATAAAGTGAACGGGAACGGATGCTTGTGTGTACACCCTTGGCCCACGCATGTAACCCCACCTCTCACACACATACTGCACACACACTCACACTCACACTCACACTCATCACGCACACAGTACAGTACATACACACACTTTACATACACACTCACACGCTTAGGGAGAAATGGCCACACAAGTGCAGACACATGCTGAAACATGACACACATGCAGAGCAGCGCGCTTAAAGTGCAGTTACAGTACAGTACTGGCCCTGTGCGCGAGGGGGATGAACTGAACCTGAAGTGAAAGAACGATGAATACCGCCCCCCTTCTCTCCTTCTCTCTCTCTCTCCCCTTCTCTCCTTCTCTCTCTCACTCTCTGTCTCCTTAGGTCATATTTCAAAAATGGTAACAGTGTGGCACAAAGCACCTCATCAGCCTATATATGTGTGTGTGCATATGTGTGTGTGTGTGTGTGTGTGTGTGTGCATGTATGTGCAGGGTAACAAATGCGGGTGAGGGGATCCGGCGGGGCCTTGTTAAGGCGAGGCTGTGGCAGTTGGGGGGGAGTGGGGGAGCGAAGCCGGACCCTGGTCCTGCCAGAGCCCATTCATCAAGGCCTGTCACACTGTACCGGCCCCCAGTCACAGGAAACATACATGCCTAGCCCCAACATGCACACACACAAATCCACACACACACACACACCACAGACACACAAACACATTCGTATATATGCACAAACACACACACACACAAATGTGCATGCGAATACACATACACATACATACTGACACACTCTCACACCTCCGCAGGATCTTACTTTATTATTATGTCTTATTTTTTCCCTCCCTATAAAGCTAGCTGTTATTGTATTCACACAGGAATATGTGAGTGCGCAGGAGAGGGTATTACTCTTGTGTGTTGGGCCCATGTAGGAAATGTACGGTACTATAAACATAGAGACAGATAGAGAAAAGAGAGCTGGGGGTGGGGTGGGGGTGGGGGTGGGAGGGGGGTTCAGACCTCGAGGGCAACGCAAGCTTGCTGCTGATTTGACAAAAAGCAAGTGCATATGTTAGGTGTTACAACTGATATACCAGATTTGTCACCTAAAAAACGACATTTTAGCAATATGGAGAAAATGCAAAATATACAAAAAATATGAAATACAGTCTTTTTTAGATAAGACATTTGCCCAGTATGTCCCTTTAGGAAACGATGGCAGATACATTAGATACATAGTGTATGTCAGTGAGGTAGAGTCGATGCTAATTACTAGCCTTACTTCAACAAGGATGTTTACACATAAATTGCCATGGATCGGCACGAGTAGCACTTCAGGTTGCCTTTCCTGCACCAGCTCTTGCCATTGATTTGTTGATTGACACATTACGCTAATGTTTCAAACACACCCTGACAAACACAAAAAGAAACAGACACACACACACAGACACACACACACACATATATATATATATACACACACACACACACACATGCACAGATAAAGGTGATGCTCAGTGTTTTCAGAGGGTCAATCGACACCTCCTCCCTCTCGTCTCACACACACACAGACACACACACACACACACACACACACACACACACACTGGCTTGTATATACAAACACACACAATATAAACACACACGCACACACACACACACACGGCGGCCAGTGAGAGGAGTGTGAGGAGGCGTCTGTGTTCACAGAGGGCTGTAAAATCCCCAGCATCCCTCCAGCAGGCACCCTCCACCTGTCTCCCACACTCAAAATGCCCTCCTCTTTAGCAAGCACCACGCATTAGCTCTGTTGCGCTCTGGAATTCCCCCCTGTGTGTGCGTGTGTGTGTGTGTGCATGTGTGTGTGTGTGCGTGTGTGTGTGTGTGTGTGTGTGTGTGTGTTTATATTGTGTGTGTTTGTGTGTGTGCATGTGCGTGTGTGTATGTGTGTGCATGTGTGTGTGTGTGTGTGCATGTGTGTTTATATTGTGTTTGTTTGTGTGTGTGTTTGTGGGTGAGTGTGTGTGTGTGTGTGTGTGTGTTTATGTGTGTCCATCTGCACATGTATGTGTGGGTGTGTGCGTTGTGTGTGTCTGGGTACAACTGCATGTGTGTGTGTGTCTGTCTTTGCTTGTGTGTATATTACAGTGTGTGTGTAAAACTATAAATGTGTGTACGTGTGTGTGTGGTCTCTGTTTCTTTGTGTGTGTGTTTTATGTCTGTGTGTGTATTTGTGAGTATTTGTGTGTGTGTAGGGGGGTGAGTGTGTGTGTGTGTGTGAGTGTGTGTGTGTGTGTGTGTGTGTGTGTGTGTGTGTGTGTGTGTGTGTGTGTGTGTGTGTGTAGTGGTGTTAAATGGCGGCAGATGCAGCCCTCTCCGTTTCCAGGTAGCCATTGATTAGTACTGCTGCGATGGTGAAGTCTGCAACCACGCCTGCCTGCACCACTATTGATTATATTACGCTTTCAGGTCCACTGGGTTTTCTCCTCCCCCCCCCCTCTCTCTTTCCCTCTCTCTCTATCCCTCCATCTTTTCCTCACTCTCCCTCTCTCTCAATCCCCCTCTCACTCCCACCCCCTACTCTGTATCTCTCTCTCAGCCCCCCCTTTCCCGCTCTCTCTGTCACTCTCTCTCTCTCTTTGCTTCTCCTTTTTCCTTTCTCTCTCACTTTCTCTATCTGTCTCTCTCTCTCTATCTCTTTATCCTTCCCCTTCTCTTCCTCTTACTGCCTCTCTCTCGCATGCTCCCCTTCCTCTCTCTTTTTCTCTCTTTCTGTCCTTCTCTGTCTCTCCCTCCCTTCTTCCCTGCCTGCCTGCCTCTCTCTCTCCCTCTCTCTCTCTTTCTCCTCCTCTCCTTCTCCCTCTCTCATGTGCTAACAGCAGCTGATTAGTGCTGCCAGCTGTCCCCGGGGTAATTCCACCGCCAGATGCCACCCACGCCTGCCAGTCGGCCGAGATTGGTACCCGCTGGCGACACGGCCGCCGGCCATGCCAACTGGAGCCGCCTCCCCGCCCCCCCGCTCACCCGCCTCCCCGCCCGCTCACTCGCTTGGGGGGAAATAAGAGGGTTACGGGGGCTCTGTCCTGGTGGTGGCACAAGACCCGTCATGGGCATTGACGATATCTCTCTATCTCTCTTTCTCACTCTCTCCCTCTCTCTCCCTCTCCCTCTCTATCTCTATCAATCTCTCTCTCTCTTCTCCTCTCTCATTCTCCCTCTCTATCTCTACCACTCACTCTCTCTCTCCCTCTCGCTCTCTCTCTGTCTCTATCAATTTCTCTCTCTCTTCTCCTCTCTCATTCTCTCTATCTCTACCATTCTCTCTCTTTCTTTTTCTCTCTACTGCTCTCTCTCTCCCTCTCTCTGTCCACAATGGAGAAAGAGAGAGAAAGAAAAAGGTAGAGAAATAGAAATGTGGGGGAGGGAGAGAAAATGAAGGAGGGATTGTGAGAGTGTGTCTCCATGGTGGAGAAAGAGACAGAGAGAGAAAGACAGAGAGAGGGAGAGAGAGAGAGAGAGAGAGAGAGAGAGAGAATGAGGGAGGACGAGAGAAGAATTGAGTGAGTGTGTTGTGTGAGGATATGGAGAAGGAATGATATCAGCTGTTCCCTTACAGGGTTACAAGATGACTACATGGAACAGTGCTAGTGGCAGTCCTTGTGTGTGAGTGAGTATGTGTATGCATGTGAATGAGTGTGTGTGTGTGTGTGTGTGTGTGTGTGTGTGTGTGTGTATGACAAAGTCACTGTGCATTTGTACGCAGATGCCTATTAATGTGTGTGTGTGTGCATGTGTCAGCTTGTGCATCAAAGGGGGCCTTGTACTGTGCATGGGTGTGTGTACTGTCCACATGTGTTCTTGCAAATCTGTATCTACGTTTGTGTGTGTGTGTGTGTGTGCGTGTGTGTGTGTGTAAGTTTATATGAGTGTCTGTATATGTTTGTAAGATGTGTATGCGTGTGTTTGTTTGAGCGTTTGTGTGTGTGTGTGTGTGTATGCATATGTGCCTATGAATGTGTATGTGAGTGTGTGTGTTCAGTGTGTGTGTGTGTGTGTGTGTCTTAGTGGGAAAACTGCCCCTTTGGATATGTACACGGTAATGTTTTAAAAGCAGCCATTTGCCACAGCTCTGGCCCTGGCGGCAGAATAAAGTGCTTGCCGTGACGTGAGAAAAGACACCATCTGGGCCTCGCTCCCCTGAGTGTTATTGGTTCCCACCTCAATGGCCATGTCAATCACCCTGTAAAAGCAACGCAGCCACAACCAAGCTTACAGAGTAATTAGTGTGTGTGCTCACATACACACACACACACACACACACACACACACACACTGACAAACAGACACACACATGCGCCTGCGCACACACACAAACAATGGACATCCAGAAATGCATGCACACACAAACACAAAGACATGTGGGTGCGCAAAGAGAATTAAATTCATTAGGGCACACGCAGCTACATGGAACCGCAGACCAATATGGGCAAAATAGACACAATGTAGCTGGAAGCAAGAGAGTAGAAAAATGTGCATCTTGGCTTGTGCAGCTTGCATAAATATACTTGATACTGCGGGCTACATGTTCAGGTCTCTTTTCTTTGTGCATGTGTGTCTGCATATGTGTGTGTTTGTGTGTGTGTGTATGTGTGTGCATGTGTGTCTGCATATGTGTGTGTGTGTGTACATATGTGTGTCTGCGTATATGTGTATGTGTGTCTGCATATGTGTGTGTGTGTGTGTGTGTATGTGTGTCTGCGTATGTGTGTGTGTGTACATATGTGTGTGTGTTTGTGTGTATGTTTGTCTGTGTATGTGTGTACCTATGTCTGTCTGCGTATATGTGTATGTGTGTCTGCATATGTGTGTGTGTGTGTATGTGTGTCTGTGTATGTGTGTACATATGTGTGTGTGTGTGTATGTATGTGCGTATGTCTGTGTGTGTGTGTGTGTGTGTGTGTGTGTGTACATATGTGTGTGTGTGTGTATCTGCATGTGTGTGTGTGTGTGTACATATGTGTGTGTTTGTGTTTGCAAAGGCGGAGCAAGCAGTCATCAGATGCCTCTCCAAGCTCCATCTGTGTGCCAGATTGAGGGCTCTCTCCTTCTTAATTTATCTTTGATTTATAATTACTTTCAAGTTCGCGCTTGCCTTCAGTGTCAGTGTGTGCATGTGTGTATATGTATGTGTGTTTGTGTGTGTTTGTGTGTGTGTGTGCGTGTGTGTGTTTATGCGTGTGTGTGTGTGTGTGTGTGTGTGTGTGTGTGTGTGTGTGTGTGTGTTTGTGTGCGTGTGGGTTCGGCATGCTCTGCTCGCCCACATGAAAAAACAAAGCAAAAACAACACCATCAAGACAGTAAGACAGAGTGAGAGAGAGAAAGACAGAGAGAACGAGAGAGCGAGAGAGCGTAAGAGAAAGGAAGAAGGCGAGAAAGAGAGCAAGAGAAAGAAAGAGAGGGAGGGAGAGAGAGAAACAGAGGGGGAGAGTGAGTGAGAAAGAGAGACAGCAAGAAAAAGGTAGCGAGAGAGAGAAAAAACAAAAAAATGACAGAAACGTGAGGGGAAGAGTGAAAAGGACAGAGAAGCATGTGAAGCAAAATAAGCACGAGCACTTACAACCCCCTGACCTCTTATGGCGGGGGAGAGGAACTCGACCTTGACACCAGTCATGCTAACCGCTAGCTGCTAAACCACCAAAAAGTGATCCGGTTCCCCACATCGTAAGCTAGTGGAACAGCTAAGGGCAAGGTGTTTGTGTGTGTTTGTGTGTGTGTCTATGTGTGTGTGTGTGTGTGTGTGTGTGTGTGTGTGTGTGAGTAGCAGTGGTGGTGGGTGGGTGTGTGGTCCTCTGGTGGAGAAAGGAGTCGGTCCAAAAGGGTTCAAAGGTCACCTCCACTCACCCGCGGAAAGCACTTAGTGGCTGTGCATGGGGGCGTGCTCGGGGCCAGCCAGCTCACCCTAGGGGTGGGGGGGGTGGTGGGTGTGGGGGTATGGAGGGAATAAATGGGGGTGTGGGGGCTCAGAACTCTCAACCCACCGATGATTAAAAATAATTTCGCTGTAATGAGACTTGGGCAGCGCGGCGGCGATGGCCAATTTAACCGGGGCAGCCTCCAGGCCATGTGGGGTCTCGTACCTCCGCGCCGGCTGCCAGGCAGAGGGGTAATAACTCGCACAGGCTGCTTATGAGCTGGAGCACCGGGGGTGGGTGGAGCACCGGGGGTAGGTGGGGTGGGGAGAGGTGGGGAGGGGGGGGGGGGGTAAATTCCCTCATATGAACAGGACAGCAAGGGCACTCTTCTCTATTGTTCTTCTGAGTGCGTGATTTCATCATTTCATCATTGATTTCTGTTATGTGTAGTTTTAGTACGTGAGCCTTTGAGTCTTTGTGGCTGTATGTTTCATTGGCTTTAGTGTACTTGGTTGTATGGCCACGTCTTTAGTGTACTTGTAACTTCTGCCGCCTCTCTTGGCTAGGACTCCATGGGAAAAGAGTTACTGTGATGTAAATGAAGGTTAAATAAAAATAAAAATAAAATAGTATTTTATGAAGAATTAGAGAGTATGTACTGGTACACTCAAGCAATATCTGTGTACCTAACATATCTGTTGACAGGAGTGTACAGACACATCTTTGAAACACACACACTTACACATACACACACTCAGGCAAACGCACAACACATACACACACCAATAGACTTACTAATACCAAACCTGAGGTGTGGTACCAGGGAGCGTTCAAGGATGAACGAATCCTTATGAAGCTTCCACCTCACTCTTCTCTTCTCCTCTCTCCTCTACCTTCCTCCATCTCTCTTATCTGTCCTCGCTCTCACCTCCTCTCCTCTCCTCTTTTTCTCATCCCTTTCTCATCTCAGAGGGATGGAATCCTCCCAGTCCAGCACAGATGGAGCAGCAGAACTATCAGCTGTTCCTCGGCAACCGCACTCCTGTGCATTATGGGATGGCTATATCAGATAGGAGCTGTGAGAGCATGCGTGGGCATGTATATGTGTGTGTGTGTGTTTGGGCTGTTTGTGTGTGTACATGTTTGTGCAAATTATTGTGTGTGTGTGTGTGTGTGCGTGTGTGTGTATGTGTGTGTGTGTGTGTATGCTTGTGTAAATGGGTGTGTGTACACATGTTTGTGTGTGTGTGTGTGTGTCTGTCTGTCTGTCAGAGAGGGTGGGGAGTGGATGTGTTCGGTAATGTGGTAGAGAAAATATGCAATAATGGATGACTTCAGTGGACACTGATGTTGTGTGTGCCTGCCCTTGCAGCAAGTGTGCGTGCGTGCAGTGTTCACAATCACTTCACCACTAATTCCCCACAAAACTCAAGACATATAGAAGCACAACCGAGCCTCGCCAGATCATAATGGATATGTAACATGTTCCAGATATGCCACATGCTTTCAAAAATAACCAGATAATTGATCCTTTCTCTTCCATTCACAGTGCGACTCATATCGTGAACATGTTATAGGCACTTAATGCATTTGAGGAAAAAAAGCAGAGCAATTGAGATGGACAGCTTTTCTTACTGAGAAAGAGAAAAAAAAACAGTTTGAGAGACCTTTGAGGAGAGAGCGAGGGAAAGAGGGCGTACAAAAGCAAGAACTAAAAGACAGAGAGAGAGAGATAGAGAGAGAGAGATAGAGAGATAGAGAAAGAGAGATAGAGAGAGAGAGTATGAGAGAGAGAGAGGGAAAGGGAGAGACATAAAGGGTCAGAGAGAGGGAAAGAGAGAGAAAGAGGGAGTAGAAGAAAATGAGAGAGAGAGGGAGAAAGAAAAGGAATTCATGAGAGAGAAAGGGAGAGAGAGAGACAAAAAGGGAGAGAGGGGGAACGAGAGAGAAAGAGAGAAAGAGGGAGCAAGAGAAAAGGACAGAGAGAAGGAGAGAAAGAGAGAGAGAGAGAGAGAGAGAGAGGGAAGAAAGAGAGAGATGGAGGCATGTCACGCTCATTATTGAGCTCCTTAAATTGGTCTGGGATTGCTTCCACTCAGTAAGAGAGCTGAGCTAAATGCTTTGCAGCCACGTTTCTCCCATTATGTACAACTCCACTTATTACAAACAAATTTCTCCTCCAGGGCACCTCTTATAATTTTCAATTAGGTGAAACGAGATTTTCAGCCTGAGGAGGACACAATCTACCACTGTTGCGTTCGTAACTGTTGCTCTTCTGTGTGTGTGTGTGTGTGTGTGTTGGCATTTGCTTTCAGATCTCTGTGGAATCATGTGCTGTTGTACTTTGGCTCTGAGATGCTAGTTTATAGGAATTATGTTTGTTTGCCTCAGTGTGAGAGAGTGTGTGTGTGTGTGTGGGTCTGTGTGTGTGTGCGCGTGTGTGTGAGAGTTTGTGTAGTCGTCTAAATGAGCTCTCAGGATGGGACCCCTGTAAAGCGCAGACTGTTTGCATGAGCTAATTGTAACGCTGCTTTTTAATGAGCCATAGTCATTACAATCTCCCAATCTGAGGTAATTAACTGCACACTGCCCTCAGCCTGAACCTCCACTCGCTGACCAGGCCAGGGCAGGCCATCCACTCCCTCTTCCTCTCGTTCTCTCTCCCTCTCTTTTTCTCTCTTTCCTCTGTCCCTTCCAACCCCACATTTCTCTCTCGCTCTCTCTCTCTCTCTTCTCCCTCCCCTTTCTATGCCTCTTCCCCTCTTCATCGCTCGTTCTACTCCTCCTCTAAGCCTTTCCTCAACCCATTTCTTTTTCCCTCCCTCCCTCCCTCCCTCCCACCCCTTTCTCCTTCTCGCTCTCTGTCTTTATCCAATTCTGCCTCTCCTTCCTTCTGCCCCCCACACACCTCTTTCTCTTTCTCCCTGGCCATCTCCCCCTCTCTCCTTGGCTGTAAAACCAGTAGGTAGCAGGGAGAGCTGGCACATGCAATCTACTTCTCCTCCTCCTCCACTCTTCCTCCACCCCTCCACTCCTCCGCCATCTCTCCCACACCTCCTGCCGCTCCTCCAGAGGGTGACCTCATGCCCGGGTGCTCGTCTCACACGGGAGGGGGGAGCATGAGCACACACACACACACACACACATTTGGTTATTTCATTTGGAATGACCAGTATGATTAAAACAACACAGCACCCAAGTATTCACAAAGAGCAGATTGTGTCTCAAACAGCAATACAAAGACTGTGCTGGTAGGCAACCCCATGGAAATAATTCAAGGATAAAGATGACACCACCTCCTCCATATATGTAGGCTACCTATAATTGCTGATATGGAGCACACACACACACACACACACACACACATACACTCTCTCTCTCTCTCTCTCTCTTTCTCTCGCGCTCTCTTTGTCTCGTTCTCCCTCACATGAGGTGCACTAGAAGGGCCGAGTTCTCACTCTCGATCACGCTCTAACCCACTCCGCTCTGCTCTGCTCTGCTCCGGCAGGATAAATCTGAGGCCCCTCTTTCCTTCCTATGGGAGAGATAAGTCCGCTATTGGCTCTTATCGCCCCGGAGTACAGGATGTCGCCACAGGCAAGACCAAGAGGAGAGACAGGCAGCGTGTATGCGGGTGTGTTTATGTGTGGGTGGTGTGTGTGTGTGTGTGTGTGTGTGTGTGTGTGTGTGTTTGAGAGAGAGAGAAAGAGCGAGAGAGAGACAGAGAGTAAAAGAGAGCGAGAGAAAGAAAGAGAGAAACATGGCAGACGTGAGAGAAGGGGAGAATAAAGAGTGAAGGCATGTGTAGCCTTAACGGAAAGGAAATAGAAGGCATTCCAGTGCTGATAGGCATGTCGTATGTTTTCTCAAAGATGCCCCCCTCTACCCCCACACCCACCCCCACCCCACTATCCAGGGGACTAACTTCTGCAGGGCCAGGATGTTTTCTGGAGGTTAGAAACCACAGGGAGTCTGAGCATGGCATGACCATTCTGCAGATCTCAGCACAGGCAGTTGGACTTGATGCCAAGTCCTCTGCTACTGAGTTAGCACACTATATGGATTTAATGAACATTCCTTGCCACAAACATGCCCTAATTTGTTACGCTTGTACTTCCACATCCAGCACTAAAACATCCAGCTATACAGTAGTCAGGATAACTGCTCTTAAGTTTGTTTGCATATGTACAGCATTATCCATTGCAGTATTCACAGATGGAGAAGTGAAATGTTATTTTAGCATTATGACTTACTGAAGGTTATTAATTAATATATGTTTATTAAGTAATATATGTGTTATTGAAAAATCAGTTTGATTTTAAACTGAAGCTTTATCTTGAGTTCTGCTATATTACACTTCACACCTTCCTATCACATAAATAGAGGCCAAATGGCAAAATAACAAAATGAATGACAGAGTGTCTCTCTTAAAAAAAAACTATATTTCAGAAATCTATGATCAGACACTTTTTCCTCGACACAGCCTAACCGAGGAAACCTATAACCCCTGTGACTCCCGTAATCCAGAAACAGTCGAAAGCACTTCGAGATCTGTGTTTTTTTTTTAAGGTGAGCAGACTCACCTGTGTAGATGAAGCGGCCTGGGGTTCCTTTGCAGAACTGCTTGGACTTGTAGGACAGAGTGACCTCCACGACCCCGGGGATGTGGCGCGGCGGGGTCTGCACTCGGATGGCATGGGGCGTGATGAGCTGGGGAAGGTTCCGGAAAGAAAAAGAGTGTCACAAGAACATCGGGACTGTACCTTAGCAGTGATTATTATGACCTGGATAAATAATAACCTTCACAGACAAACATCTGGAGAACTTTAACAGGACACTATCAAAACTGAACCAAGCCATGGGTACTGCCCGAGGCTAAAATAGTAAGTCTTCTACTAATATTGGGACTTTAAGAGCTCTAAACTACAAATCCAGATTTTGGCAGTCATATCTTAAACACTGGATGTAGGAATGCGTACTGATGAAGAATGTGGGTTTGTGTGCATGTGCAAAAACGTGTGTGTGTGTGTGTGTGTGTGTGTGCGAGAGAAAGAGGTGTGTGTGTGTGTATGTGGTGAAAACAGCTATTTAACTATTTAAGCAGTGGATTTACGTCTGGCTGTAAACTCAGGGGTGCAGCAGCATGCCAGTAGTATGTGTGTGTGTGTGTGTGTGTGTGTGAGTGTGTGCAAAAGGGCTCACGCTGGTGAGTGCTGTGCTGTGCTGTGCTGTGAGCGTGGCACTCCACTCCAGCAACAGCAAACAAACACTTGACTCCAGGCAGCGGTGCAGACTGCAGCGGTACAGAGCTTCTGGAGGCCGCCTGGCGATAAACGCCTCCTTATGAGACGCGAGTACGGCCGCACCTGCTGCTCAGAGCACACAAGCCCCTCACCGCCCCCCTCATGAACCCTCCCGCAGCCACTCACATGCGGCTCTTTGCTTTGATTCACGCTCTCCTGGTGCTGTGAGCAACACCGCAGAGGAGAACGTGTTCCACATAACTTGTTTTCGAAACACTGTTTTGGTGACCTCTGCGCCGACCGAGCAAGATCTTGCGCTCTTATTGAGCTCCTGGGCTTGGAGTCAATATGAGTTTTCAGTTGCCGGTACTACTTAAAGGTAGTAATGGCCAGCCAGTAATGTACTGCACTTTGCTGTACATTTCATTTTTTATTAAAAATAAATAAAAAAGTACTCAAAAAGAACATTCAAATATGTCATCTTGAACTCGATGGGAGAAGAGGAGTATAGAGTGGGAGAGAACAGCATTTGCAAGTTACAAGGCCAAAAGTCTGAGGCTGCTTCTTTCGAGATTTATGAGGTATTTTATTCAGTCTTCTTTCACACACAGCTGGCTGCAAGCCATGTTAGTCTAGGCCACCTTCATTAGCGCTGGCTAGGTTGGGGAAACTAGCTTTTTTCCGCTGTGTGATAGCGACCGAGTGAGAGAGAGAGCGCGAGAGATAGAAAGAGAGAGAGTGCGAGTGAGAGTGAGAGTGAGAGAGAGGGGGGAGAGACACAGAGGGAGAGAGAAAGAGAGAGAGAGAGAGAAGGGAGAGACAGTGAGAGAGAGAGGAGAGAGAGTGAGAGTGAGCTAGCGAGCTAACTCCTCACATGCCGGCGTGCTATTGTTGGACCAGGTCCATGGCCTCCTTTTTGGCACACCTGGGATTAGGTAAATAAACACATTGAAGGGGGGGTGGGGATGGCGGGAGGGGGGAGCAGAAGGGTGAGCTTGGGTGGAGGGGAGAGGAGAGGAGAGAAGGGGAGGGGAGGGGTTGGGTCCGAAGTGGGCCTGGGCTGATAGCTATCACATCTGCCCTGCCCTGTGCGAGATCGCTATCGCTCATGCTAACAGGCTGGGTGGTAATGAGAGGCTGAGCAGTAAGGACGTGGGGGTGGGGGGCTGAAACGTGCATGAGTGTGTGTTAAAGTTTCTGTGTGTGTATGTGTGTGTGTGTGTGTGCAGAAAGATAGAGAAAGAGAGGATTGGGGGGTTTAGGTCTCACAGTATAGCAAATAACACCACCACCATACGTACACATACGCTTTCTCTCTTTCTCTCTTTCTTTCTCTCTCTTTCTCTCTCTCTCTCTTGCACTGACACACACACAACCTCTACCCCACTCACCCCTGCCTCCAGTGTGGGAGGGCTGTAATTGGAAACACACTCTGGGCTCTGGTCCTCCACCCTAGACCCCCACCCCACTTACACCCTCAGTGACACCATCACTACCACTGGCCCACCACTCAACCTTCGCCCTGGTCCCCCACATAAGCTGAATAAATGAAAGCTGCCCCCTCCGGACCCACCCAACACCCTTTGCCCAGCTCTAAACGAGAGCTGCCCGCCCCCCAACACCCTTTGCACAGCTCTGAGCAAGAGTTGACCCCCACCCACCCAACACCCTCTGCCCAGCTCCGAGCAAGAGTTGCCCCCCACCCACCTTCTAACCTCTGCTCAGCTCTGAGCAAGAGCTGCCCCCCACCCACCCAACACCTCTGCCCAGCTTTGAGCAAGAGTTGCCCCTCACTAACCCAACACCCTCTGCCCACCTCTGAGCAAGAGCTGCCCCCCACCCACCCAACACCCTCTGCCCAGCTCTAAACGAGAGCTGCCCCCCACCCACCCACCGTCTGCCCTCTGCCCCCCACTAACCCAACACCCTCTGCCCTGCTTTGAGCGAGAGCTGGGCCGCTGGGCCCCCAGCCACCCACCCACCCACTGCCCGCTGCCCAGCTCTGCCCTTGGTCCCGCGGCCCCCTGGTCCGGAGGCACAGACGGTGAGCTCAGGAGCGCCGGGCCGGCTCTCTCTACGGTTGCCCTTGACAGTAAAGCCGCGGGGGTGTAAAGCATGCCGAAACAGAGGTTGGTGCGACGCTAATCTCCCGACAAATATGCCTCCGGGGGCCTAATCAGTGGAGGACTCGCGAGCCCTGGGTTTCAGCATGGCTTTGGCGCCTGCTGCCACCGCAATCAGGGACGGGCTGGGGCAGAGAAGAGAGAGAAGAGTGAGAAAGAAAGAGAGCGAGAGAGAGAGAGAGCCTGATGCTAAAATAAAAAAGTTCAATTGGGATTGAGATGAAAGCTTTTTGGTTGTGAGTTTGCAAAACAGATTGACAAAGGAAACAACTGGGCTGATGACAAACACATGCAGAATGCAAACTGTTGTTCTTTGCGAAGGCTCCTGTAAACTTTGTGAGAATTAGTTAATTAAGCATGATTGGTCTGGATATGTTTACAACTTAAAAGCCCCGGCATGATAAGGCTTCTCATTGGCCAACAGTTTGATTGACAGAAGAAGGGATGGTCACTGTTGTCCGCTACATAGAGTGCTTGTTCATCCTTGACGTGCAACATAGGATCTTCTGGCCTGTGGGAGAAACTTTTTGTTCTTTCTTTCGCTCTCATTTGCTCTCAGTCTTTCTCTCTTTCCCTCCCACTCTTTCTTTTCCTTTCTCTTCTTCTCTCTATCTCTCCTTCTCTCTTTACCTCCCTCTCTCTGTCTCTCACGCTCTTTCTCTCTCTCTCTCTCTCTCTCTGTTTCTCTCTCCCTCCCCCTGTGTCATTAGTGGGAGCGGGTCTATCTGGAAATCAGATCTGTGGGTGCTGTGGGCGGCGTAGCCGAGAGGCATGGAGGGCTTTTGGGTGGGCCTCCTCTCGGGGAGCAGAGGTCACAGGAGTCAGACTGCCCACAGGAACACCACTGCTGTGGGAGAGTGTGTGTGTGTGTGTGTGTGTGTGTGTGTGTGTGTGTGTGTGTGTGTGTGTGTGTGTGTGTGTGTATGTGTATGTATATGTGTGTATGAGTGTGTGATTGAAAAAGAGTTTTGAGGCATGAGAGGCATGAGAGAGAAAGAGAGACAGAGAGACAGAGAGAGAGAGAGAGAGAATGAGAGAAAAAATGTGTGTGCGTGTGTGTGCGCATATGTGTGTGTGCAAGGAAGAGGTTTGAACGATTAATGCATCCCAGATGCAGACCATTGTAAGGTGCTCACATGGTCTCTCTCTGCTTACATACTCTCTCTCTGTCTCTCTCTCTCTCTCTCTCTCTCTGCCCATCTCTCTCCCTCTACCTCCCTCTCTCCCCGAGTGAAAGTCTCCTTCCCCGATGTGAACGAGAGGCTGGAAGGGCATGTTGTTAGCAGTTAGCGAGGCCATTCCTCAGGAAGTTAATTGAACGCATCACGAGCACATCAAAGGCGCGTGGTGAATAAATACGGCAGGAATTTGTTCCAGGGCTGTTGCTTCCCTGTGATGAGTTACTCTCACTGCTGAGCCTCAGCCGCCTCGAAGCACACGAGAGGAGTGTGTGTGCCTGCTTGCGCGTGTGTGTGTGTGTGTGTGTGTGTGTGTGCCTAAGCCATCATTCACAGTGCCAATGGGCTCACTGTACCTCCCCTGCCTTTAAACTGTCCCCATATTGAGTGGTTAGCGGAGGGCTTTCATATTCAGTGCCGCCGCGCTCCCCACCTCTCCCCCTGGTAGGGAGAGACATGTCATTTCACACTCACTGTGGTGGGGGCGGGAGAGGGTGGGAAAGGGAGCGAGGGGCGGGCGGGGGTGGTGGGGGGATTTTTATGGCATTACACCTCCTAATGGCTTCGGCAGCCCAATCTATCACCGAGCCAATTTTCCCATCGCAGCTCACTGTAAGGCAACGCGTCGGCGAGAAAAAAAATGTCATTGGAAGCGTGAATGAGAGATATACACACTGTATTGTCTCATGGCATTTGGTTGTGATAATCAGACAGGTTTTATTTATCCTGTGCCACTAGTGTTCTCAGATACATCAAGGTCTGTTGACATGACCTAGCACAATAAAATGGACTAATTATTATACAACAGTCACAGACAATGTGATTTTTTCTCTTTCATAGGCCTATTAGCCTATTCAATACCCAAGCTCATTGAGATTCATCCCCTATCCAGATTCAAGTCCAAATTCCTTTGTACTCGAATGAACAAATTGTACCTTGTACCTTGTGTATTGTCCATTTACCTTAGTTCAGGTTTAGGTCAGTTCAAATGTAATTAGTTCAAATAAGTTAAATTTTATTTATCAATTCAATCATTTCAGTTCACTCCAGGTTCGAATCCCACTTCTGACACCATTTGTAGTGAACGGGAGGAGAAGTCACCCCACCCGGCTTCGCCAGGCTCGTTGGGATGGCAGTCAGAGCACACCCACAACTCTAGTGATGGTCACTCCATCACACCAGGTAATTGCAACTCTGTTTCATTACGTTCAACTCCATGCAACGTGACCCAATTCAATTCTATGAAATTTGAGTTTAGCTCCCATGTGTAGTTGTCAGTGTGGCTCACCTCGCTCCAGACCAGCATGGTGCCAAAGATGACCTGCAGCCCGTCAAAGAAGTTGTCCCCGATGATGATGACGGTGGCGCCCCCCGTGGTCCAGCCTTCGCTGGGGCTGATGGCTTTGATGCAGGGTGCAGCTTCTCCCGAAAGAAAGACAGGAAAAAAAAGGAAAAAAAGAAAGACAAACAGAAAGAAAGAAATAAAGAAGGAAAGAAAGAAAGACAGACAAAAAGAAAGAAAGAAAGAAAGAAAGAAAGAAAGAAAGAAAGAAATGTCTCCATTAGACCATAACGATCAGAGCACAGAGTGAACAACCCCGCAGCACCCACCACCCCCTCCCCCATCTTCCCCTCCCCTCCCCGCCCTAGTGCTCATGGCCATATTGAACACTTCATGTCGCTCATACAATTTGTTTGATGAGCTACAATATCAGAGGAGGAAAGTGGCTTCACTCATCTCCGATAATTGCCTTTTATTGAATATCATTTACAGAGAGTCAGTGTGGCTCAGCTAATTTGTGGGATGGCCTGCGTTTTAATCTTGTCAGTCCCCCCTGGCAAAGTGAAGGTGCTGAAAACTACTTTACTGACAGCGCACAGGGACCATCCACCACTGTGGAAAGAAAATAGTCAATATGAATATAATATACCATAGCAGTGTGCAGTCGTAACCTGACTAGTGTCTGGATTATAAATGAAAATAATTACTGATTTGCAGTAATGACGGTCCGTTTCATGTCGACTTCTTATGTTCGGATGAACTGTTGAGATGATGTGGACCAGTGTCTTTTCAAGTAAACTGGTCAGTGTCATAACTCTAAGTAACAAACTAGTAACAGGGCAAATATTTAGTAGTGATAAGGAATTGATAAGGACTTGACAACAAAGCCAACTCAACCAAAGTTTAGGCTGGTATTTTTCCAGTATCGGTTCCTTTGTTTATTCATTTATTAATTCATTTACTCATTCATTCATCCATTCATCCATTCATTCATTCATTCATTCATTCATACATAAATATATACATACATACATACTTACATACATACAAATACACATACATGCATACACACACACATACATACAAACAAACAAACATACATACATACATACAGACACACAGGCATTCATGCAGATATTGAAAATGAAAATAAAAGCACAGTGACTCCTATCATATCATTAGTGTTAGCATCCCTTCCGTTCATGGCGTGGCGATGTTACGTTTTTTTTTGTTTTTTTGTTTTTTTTTTAAATTCTCGCTGGCACATGTGAAAAATGAGGCGGGCCCCAGGAAGGGTTTGGGTTACGGTGCCCATCTCCCCACAAGCTGGCGGGGTGAGAGGTGGCGCTCTTATGTGGTTGTGGGCGGATGGCGCTGGTGTCGGCGCTGGGTGGGGGTGGGGTTGGGGTTTGGGGGCTAAGCCTGTGACTCGACACCCCCCCCGAGCCCAAACACCACGGGGCCAGCGCAGGAAACCAAAAACATACAAACGTTACCAAAAAACTCACACAGCTGGATTCAACTACACAAAATAAGGGGGGGGGGGCAGAGAGAGGAGAAAGAAAGAGAAAACCTCGACACCACATGGCCTGAAAGAGAACGAGGGTGAGAAAAAGACAGAGAGGAAGACAGAGAGAGAGAGAAAATGAGAGAGAGAGAGAGAATGAGAATAAGAGAGAGAGAAAGAGAGAGACAGGGTAAGAGAGAGGAAAAGGGGAAAAAAGTGATGGTGGTTTTAACAGCTCTCAATACAGATCAGGCAGAACAAACAAGATCATTTACAGCTGTGAGTTTGGTTCAGATGTTTAAAAAAAAAACAGCCTTCTCGCTAGTGTTTCCATGGTTGAGCTAACTGTAGGTGGTTTCATAAAAACGGCGTGAAAAAAACAAGCAAACTGCACCGTCAGAGGCAGGCACGTCCGAGACACGCGTGACACTTCAGGGGTGGGGAAGAGGAGGAGGGACATGGTGACGGGGGACCTCTCCTCCGCCTCTCTCCTCTTCTACTCCCCTTCTCTCTCTCTCTCTCTTTCTGCCTTTCTCTCTGTCTTTTCCCACAACAGAAACAAGTGTTCGGTGCTCGCCAGAGACAAACACGTTGGTTTTTTTTCCCTCTTTCCCTTTTCTCTCTTTCTCTCTCTCTCTCCCTCTCTCCTCCCCCCGCCGCGGTGTTTGTTCGGTGGCGCGTCGGGCGTGGAGGGGATCGGTGGGAGGCGTGCGGGGCCACCACTGAGAAAGGTCAGCCGGCTTATTAGCGCCGGCCGCTCCCCTCGGAGATGCAGAGTCGCACGCATGGCGGGGGGAGAGGGTTGTGTGTGTGTGTGTGTGTGTGTGTGTGTGTGGGGGAGGGGATGTGGGGGGGGTGGGGGGGGGGGGGGTGTTGTGGAGGCGTTGTGAACCATTTAGCCCCGCTGTGGTTTACCTACGTTTAGTGGCCCCTCTCTCCCTCCCTCCCTCCCCCACAGCTCCCACCACCCCCACCCAAATGCCAAGGTGTCATTCCCTGTAATGAGAGGGAGAGAATGCTGGAGTGAAACAGTGTGTGTGTGTGTGTGTGTGCTGTGAGCAGTAAGTGGCCCGGCATCATTACACACACACACACACAGTCTTACACACACACACACACACACACACACACACACACACACACACACACACGCATCAGATGAGAGAGCCTGCGTGTCAGTCTGGTAGGTGGTGTCTGACTGTTCATTAACAATTAAGGGCAAAATGGAGCCTCCCGACAGGCTTTTGTCTGGCGTGTTAATCACAGCCAGGACACCGCTACAGGATGCAGGGGGGAGACGCAGGATGACACGGGAGGCTGCCCTCTGTGATACACTGATTATTGCTTGCTCTCTGTCTAGCGACGCTCTCCTGATGCACACCTGCAGTCGCGGTATCTCAGCGCGGAATAGCTGCAGTGATGGACTGTCTTTCAGGCTGCTTATTATTGGCTGTGCTGAGGTGGTTGAGTGCATCATGGATATATGGCCCTCAGCTCAGAGTTTTTGTTTGAAACGAATAAAAAACACCAATCCGCAAGCTTCTTTGGACAGCATGTGCTGAACGATAATGACATTTTATGATTATGGTTATTCTCTCTTTCTCTATCTCTCTCCCTCTCTCTTTCTCTTCATCTGTCTCTCTCTCTCTCTCTCCACCGTATCTGATTTCCGTGGACACAGTGGTGTTTTAGATGGGGGGATTCTGTTTCAGGAATTACAATTGAATAAGCAGGCCTTGTTTTTTTGTGGTACTCTAAAGCAGGTCTGAACACTCCCCCCCCCCCCCCCCCCCATAACCCAACCCCCACCACCACCACCACCCCCGTTTGTTTCTTCCCCAATCTGGTTTCATCTGGTTTGCATTGTTCACCTCAGGCCCTGACCACAGCGTGAGGGAAAGCGGACCAGAACCGGGAAACCACAGCCGGTTTGACCAGAGGGAGAACCGTCCCTGAAGGTGAACTAAGGTCTGTGTGAAAAAAAAATGGCTGACCACTGATCACTCGAGTGCTCTCCATTCCGATGGCTCAAATGCCAGGCCACAACCACAGTCACATAAGCGACAGATTGGAGAGGCATTACCAAAGATCCCATCTAATCACTGTAAATAAAAAAATAAAAAATCACACAATGCTAATGTTTTTTTTCTGTATTAATATTTAATATTTAAGGGGTGTCTAGCCCTAACTAATCAGCTGCTGGTTGAGATTACTTGAAAAAAAAAAGACCAACCTCTGTCCAAATCCAAATAAACACATGTTAATCTGCGGTTGTTTACATGTTTTGGCCATGTCAGATGTGCTTTAAGGAAAGTAATCTGGTATTTGCTGAATGGTTTTACAGAGTTTCTCTCTCTTTGAACTACCTACTGCTCAATCAGAAATACAGCCCCCTGCACACACAGACACACAATCACTCAGACACACACACACACACACACACACACACACACACACACACACAGACTCATACACATGACTTTTGCCCTGGCTGATTTCTTCTGCAGGCATAATGCAATTTGGCGGAGTGGTAAAGTGGGAAAGATGAGCCACGCTGGCGCTGCAATCTGTGACAGTAATCTTGGCCTAAGTGGACTTTTTGGCGACCGCCGAAATTGTGCGTTGGATTAACCAGATGGAGGAGCACGAATCCATCTGATAGGATTAAACTCCCAGTGCCTTCCTCTGCACCATCTGCTCTCTGTGTTCCTCTCGCACAACACACAACACACATATATACACACATGCACACACGTGCCGTTTGCGCTCACACACACACACACACACACACACACACACACACACACACACACACACACACACACACTCACACACATATGAACAGACAGACAAGCACATGCAAAAACAGCACACAATGACAACAAGTGTGGCAACATTCAGACTCACACATCCACACAAAAGTAAACAATTTCAAGAAAACAAACTGTGACTCATGTACATACAGATATATGGGCCCAGGCAAGCAGTGATCATTTTAAAAAGAAAAGAAAAGCATGATATATACAGACACAGGCCCAGACACAGACACAGAGAGACACACCCGCACACACACACAGACACAGGCACAGACACACAGACACACACACAGACACACACACACACACACACACACCCAGACACACACACACAGACACAGACACACAGACAGACACAGACACACACACACACACACACACGCACACTCATGGGCAGACTCACACCAGGGACAGATTGCAGCCCTTTTTTGGGTCCCTGGGGCCTGTGTGTTCTGCTAGCCCAGGGACAGCTCTTTCCGCTGGGCTGCTCTCTATCCACACACTCTCCCGTGTCTGCCTCGCCTGCCACTCCGCTCCCCAATAAAGGCCCACACGGCAGCAGTCCTTTGTGTCTGCAGGCTGTGTGTGTGTGTGTGTGTGTGTGTGTGTGTGTGTGTGTGTGTGTGTGTCTGTGTGTGTGTGTCTATTTGTGTGTGCCTGTGTATGTCTGTGTGTGTGTGTCTGTGTATGTGTGTGTGTGTCTGTGTCTGTGAGAGAGTGTGTCTGTGTGTGGGAGAGAGAGAGAAAATGGAAGGGGCGTCTGTCTGTATGTCTGTCTGTGTGTATGCATGTGTGTGCGTGTGTGTGAGTCTGTGTGTGTGCCTGTGTGTGTGTGTGTAAGTGTGTGTGTCTGTGTAAGCCTGTATGCGTGTCTATTTCAGTGTGTGCTCGCATACGTATGAATGTGCATGTGTCTAAATGTGTCTATTACTCTGAGTGTGTGTGTGTGTGTGTGTGTGTGTGTGAGAGTGTGTGTGTGTGAGAGTGTGTGTGTGTGAGAGTGTGTGTGTGTGAGTGTGTGCGCGCGCCTGAGTAGTTGAGGAGCCAGTACAAGTGTGCTCTCCATTGAAGCTCAAGTGGTTCCTGTCATGAAGTAGCCACACAGCGCAGCAGAGAATAGAAACACTGCACTGGTGCTGTGTTAACTGTACGAGGGCCCTTTCCTTCCTCACAGTCCCTACAGACCTCATAGAGATGAGCTCTCATAGGAACTAGCCTGCCCTACAAAGCCAAAGTGCAGTAGCTACGCAAAGACTGGAACTGACAAAAATACCTTTAAAGCTGTCACACAGTCCATTCAAATGATGCTTTTATGTACTTTCTTATTAGGAAGAAGCAAGAGATTTTCTAGTCACAACTCAGTTTTGACAAAATATGTAGTTACTGTCTTTTGGCTTTGTAGTGCAGAAGAGTACGCATAGTACAACATGATGTGAACCGGATCTGCCCCGGAACCTGGATGCCAGTATCAAACTCTGCAGACAGAACATGTTCAGGTTCAGTCCACTTCAATTTCACATTTTTTTTGTGCCGATTTCACCAGTTTAACCAGTCAATTGAAGATACTGAAATACAGAAATTGAAATGCGCATTGAAATAAATGCCTGCATAAGGAAACAGATATGAACACTGGGTCCCCAAAGATCGGTGACATCCCATAATGCTCAGGGCTTTTAATCAGAACTGGGATGGCCTTCAAATCTGCTACGATTCAAAACATACGAGCTTTAGTTTATAAGTACTCCTTCTTAGAGGGAGAGAGAGAGAGAGAGAGAGAGAGAGAGAGAGAGAGAGAGAGAGAGAGAGATAGACAGACAGAGAGGAAGAGAGAGAGAGAGAGAAGGGATTGAAGATATATGCTCTTAAATTCCAAAGCAGCTTCTGAGCAACCCCTGGAGACTTGTTCATGGGCTTATCCAGCATATTCGATGTCAGCGAGAAATCACCGCATCATATGCTTTACCGCAGATCCGTAATCAAACACATTTTCGTTGACGTCTAAATCCCGGCTGATGACAAATGAGAAACTGATTGGATTTGGCTTTTTAGCAGCGGAAAAGGGCAGTTTGGCCACATGCCGCCTCCCAGAGGGGACCGCCCTGACACACGAGCGGACACAAACACACACGCATGCTTACACGCCCAGTCACATACATGCGCAGACCTGAGGACATGCGCTGGATAGGCACCACTGCATTGCTGTGCTGAGCTCTGCCTGTTCCTTGTGTGTGTGTGTGTGTGTGTGTGTGTGTGTATGTACTGTATTGTGTGTGCCTGTGTGTGTGCCTATGTGTGTGTGTGTGTATATATGTGTGACAGAGTTGTATGCTTGCTTTTGTGGAGTTGTGTGTGTGTGAGAGAGAGTATGTGTGTGAGAGACAGTTGTGTGCATGCTTATGTGTGCTGTCGTGTGTGTGTGAGAGAGAGTATGTGTGTGTGTGTGTGTGTGTGTGTGTGTGTGTGTGTATGCGTGTGTGCCTGGTGCTACTCACTAAGATGCGCAATCACAGATGACGACCCCAAGGGAAACACAAACCACGGCTCTCTCCCCCTCATATTTTATCCTTTAAAAGCTCGGAAATGGACTTCTTTTTTTTTTTTTGCTTTCTTTTTCTTGTTGTTCTTTTGTTTGTCATTCTTTTTCTTCCCCCCACCCCTCACCACCCTTCTTTCCTCCCTCGTTCGCAATAAAGCAACGTGACGTGCGGCAAAGTGCATTTTCTCGACAATTTTCGCCATCCATTATTTAAGAGAGCGAGTGTGTCATCGGTAATCCATTGTGACGGCTGTCACTAAAGGCAGGCCGGAGCGTCCCGCCGTTCTTTATCTGAGCCGCTTCAAGGTGAATGTACACTGACAACGTCATGAATAAGCGACCCTTTGCATTAAGGCATGCATTTTTTACGAGGCAACTTTTCTTTCCGTAACGCCTTCGCCTCCGCCTCCCCCTTTAAACATCAACAACAAACGAGAAACAATGAATAAAAGCTCAACGGCCCGTCCATCCGTCCGCTCGCTCTACTACCGAGGCCGGGCGAGCGCTGAATAATCAGCGACGGGGGCATTAAGGCAATGACCCGTCACAGGTCCCCCCCAGGTTTAAATAAGTGATATGGTAATCAGGGACCCAGGGACTCCCGACATATGGACCACATTAGGGGTTCATTTCTCAAACGTTTAAGCTCAGTGCTCACCTCCCCGAGTTCATGATTAAGACACCAAAGCCACTAAACTGCACAGTTTTTTCAACGTCAACTGCCACCCGGCCCGCTAGAACAAACACGCCCAAGCCCTCCTATGGGAGACATGCGCCATATCAACTAAAGCTAAAGACTCCAGAGTCTTACGGTCCCCGATTATTAAACAGTGAGGAAAGGAGGAAAATAAAGCAGGGGAAAAAACATGTCCGACAAGCCTTTCAAGCACTGCCCACTGTGTTTGCTCTGAAAAAAGGATAAAAAGAGAAAAAAAAGAAAGATAGAAAGAAAGAGAGAAAGAAAGAAAGAAAGAAAGAAAGAAAGAAAGAGAAAGAAAGAAAGAAAGAAAGAAAGAAAGAAAGAAAGAAAGAAAGAAAGAAAGAAGGAACCCAAGACCTCTGCCACACTCGAGCAGTCTTTAAGAAGACATGGGCAGAACACAGATGGACTTTTCAGGCCACTGACGCTGAGGAGTCACTGAGGACACCCCACCCGGCGCTCCCCGATGCCCGCTTTGGAGGAGTGCCCGCAGGAGGGGCAGCGAGGCCAGGGCCACGTCCCAGACCTGGGGCCGCACCTCCGCAGGGCTCCTCAGCACTTACTCTCGCCTCCTCCATGAACCACATGCCGGCTCAATAGCAGAAGATCATATTTATACATACATATTTTTTATACACTGCACACAGATTACTGTGAACACTGTGCGTTTGTTTTGACCCGCCGATCGGACTACAGATGAAAATTTGCTCTGCCCCAATTACAATTTAACTTCAAAGTTAAATGTTAATGAATGTGCACTGTCCCTTTTAAATGAGCTAACTAAATAAAAATGAATAAATAACAAAAACTACATGCAGTATATATTTGTACACATCATTTGCATATATACTGTGTGTAACTATGTCTTTAGCAGTGTGAAAATAGGGCATTAGGTGGTAAAAAGGGTGTTGAAGGTTTAAGAAGAGAGGAGCTCAGTGGGAGCCTATATAGTCCACACATATCCGCACATGTGATATATGTGATCTGTATATGGTGTGTGCTTGGGGAAGAGCTGCTTCTGAGTGCAGATTAATTAGGAGGAGTTTTCCTTCAGCGCGTCTCTGCTTCACCGAGCGCATGACTGGGGAGAGAGAGCAGGTTCAGAGCAGGGCCAGAGCCCTCCCTCGGCTCTCCAGCACACTTCTGGAAAACACACACACTCCCTCTCTCACACACATGGACACACATGCACACACACATGAACACACACACACACACACTAGCACGCACACTCACACACCCACATCCACACACACACACACACACACACACACACACACCCACATTCACACATACACTCACACATACATTGACACAAGTAATGTGGGTATGCACACTTCACCACATAGCCCAGCATTAATCTTCCCTACACATCAAAATTAGTTAAATGAGTTCAATGCCTGTGTGTGTGTGTGTGTGTGTGTGTGTGTGTGTGTGTGTGTGTGTGTGTGTGTGTGTGTGTGTGTGTGTGTGTGTGTGTGCGTGTGTGTGTGTGTGTGTGTGTGTGTGTGTGTGTGTGTGTGTGTGTGTGTGTGTGTATGTGTGTGTGTGTGTGTGTGTGCGCACACGTGTGTCACTTCTCTTTCTCTTTGTGGCAGGCTGTCAGAGCGCTATGGCTTTCCTGGCCCGGTGCATACTTAATCATTGGATAATAAAGTGTGTGAGCATGCGATCTGACAGGCCTCCCATCTCTCTCTCTCTCTCTCTCCTCTCTCTCTCTCTCTCTCTCTCTCTCTCTCTCTCCCTCCCTCTCTCTCACACACACACACACATACACACCACAGACACATACACATGTGCAAGCACACACACATTTTCTGACACACAGAGGCCCATCATGCACACACACACACACACCACAGACACACACACGTTAAGCATGCACACACGCATTCTCTGACACACAGCCCATCATGCGCACACACACACACACACACACACACACACACACACCACTTCAGGAAGGAAGCAGACACATTGACTCCAGTTTCCATTTATCTGGTGACTCCATGCTTCCATGTAACACTGTTATATCAGCAAATGGAAGGCATGCGCCGTACTGCAGAACATCCCATTGATGTGCGTGTGTGTGTGTGTGTGTGTGTGTGTCTGTGTGTGTGATTGTTGCGCATGTGTGGAGGGATGTTACTTTTGAAAAACAAACACCAACTCCCCACTGAGAATACATTTCACGCACAACAAACAGGGCTTTGAAATTATTTATCGAATCCTCCCTGTTGCCTTTGTTGAGGTGCTACAGAACAGGAAGCAGTGGCCACACGAAACAGGAAGCAGGAAGTGAGTGACAGGAAGTAACATCACTATGTATAGAGGAAGAAGAGGAGGATAAAGAGGAGAAGGAGGAGGAAGAGGGACACTATCTCAACCCCCCCCCCCCCTCTCTTCCCCTCCCCTCAAGAACAAGCCCAGGGCAACAGCAGCAGGGGAAACGCTCCTTGCTTCAAGCTACAACACACACACAGACACACACACACGCACACACACACACACACACACACACACACACACACACACACGCACACACACACACACAAACGCACAGACGCACACACACACACACGCACACACACACCATGTACTACTCTCCATGTGCTAGTCCACACCTACTTCACCGGGGAAAGGCTTTCATGGAAATAAGCCACTGTAAATTAACACTTGGTTATCTACAGCTGCCACAGTGAGTGGTTTGGCTACGCGCTAAAGTAACCTTTAGACAACTGTTATTAAATTATCGGAGCAGTGAGCGCTGAAAAACTTTCAACCACCACTACAAGGACGGAAGAGAGGGTACATTGCTTAGTCATGTCACACACACACACACACACACCCGCATGCAATTGCATTTCAAGGACAGCATGTTAATTGTGTGGTGGCATGGTAATCTGTGCCCTGATCTGATGTCAGTTCTGTTGTTGTGGCTGACGTTAAAATAAGCAGTGGGCTAAGCGGGACTACAGGTCTGGGGTCAGCGGCTCATGGCCGTCTCTGTGATAGAGCGGTAAAGGGATTACCCGCTGCTGTAGCAGTCACCCGCTAAGCATCACACACCTTTTCTCCTGTTCCACAGACTTTTACTACCTCTCTCTCTCTCTCTCTCTTTACCCCCTCTCTCTCTCTACCCCCTCTCGTTCTGTCTCAGTCTGTCCTTTGCAATGTCTTTTCTCTCTGCCTTTGTTTTTTCGCCCTCTCTCTTCCCATCGCTATCTCTCTTTACTTTATTCTTTTTTCTGTCCTTCTGTCTCTGTCTCTAGGCTCCTCTGTCTAAAAGAGGACTCTTCTATTTTCTCTATCTTTGTCCTTCTCACGCTCTCTCTCTCTCTCTCTCTCTCTCTCTCTCACACACACACACACACACACACACACACACACACTCTCTCTCTCTCTCTCTCACACTCTCACACACACATACACAAACACGCACACTCTCTCTGTCTCAAATTCAAATTCAAATTAAAAAAAGCTTTATTGACATGACAAGAGCACTGGTGTTGTCAAAGTATTTACAAGAAATAAATAGATCTTTGAAGCAAGAAAGTAAAAATAAATAAATAAATAAATAAAATATATAAATAATAAAAAATATATATTAGTAAGTATTTAGGAAAAATAGTAATTAAGTGAAATAATAAATAATAAAGAATAATAATACAAATATTAGAAATGATTGTACAACATGGATGGGATGAATCTCTCTGTCTTATACACACACACACGCACACACACACACACTTATCCTCTGGCACACCCCACTACATCCACATAAAGTGTGAGGATGGGAGCGATACAGAGACAGAGAGAGAGGGAGAGACAGAGAAAGAGAGAGAGAGAGAGAGAAAGACAGAGAGAGAGAGAGAGAGAGAGAAAGGGAGAGAGAGAGAATGAAGGGACAGAAAAGGCAGCAGAGAGAGAGGTGAGGAGAGAGGGAGTGTGGGTGGGGGGCACATCTCCAAGTCTTAGGGCTTAGCACCACAGTGGCTCTCTGGCCTCTCTCTCAGCTGGGTTAAATCCCCCACGCTAACTGCCCCGGCCAGACACGCGGCCCAGATTTATCCCCCTCATAGTCCACCCTTTAACCCACACAAAGACACACACACACACACACACACACACACACACACACACACACACACACACACACACACACACACACACACACACAAACAAGCACATAAGCAAACACACATACACAGAACTGCACACATGCACATACACACACACATTACACACACACACAAACACACACAAACACACACACACATACAGTACACAGAATGCAAACATGCACATACTGAAAACCACACACACACACACACAAACAAAACACCCTCACATGTATACACACCCATCAGCATATTCCATTCGACATACACACACATTAACACAATGACAAATGAGCCTAATACACACAGTCAAAATCCCAGCCTAACACACACAGCGCAAGATCATAATAGTGTCCCTCAGGTTTGCGTCATGCGTACAGGTTAAAGCTCCAGTCTTAAAACACACAGCCTGGCTTCCCCTGGGCTGCTAAACAAACAGGCCAGGCCAGGCTTTGATGTGGGGCTGTAGTGCACCATAATCCACTGGCCTCCGCACCGTAAAAGGCCTCCCAGGCCTGCGCTCTTAAAGTGACGCACATTAGGACTTCATTTGTCTGCGGCGGGAACATGGGCACGGCGAGGGCAACTCCTGGCTTTTTGTCGCCAGTTTGACCTACACTGGCCTGACAAGCTCCATTACAAGGGTGAAGAGCCTTCCGCTTTCCACTCTCCCTGTGTGTGTGTGTGTAAGTGTGTGTCTGTGTGTGTGTGTGTGTGTAGGTGAGTGTGATAACTGTGGCAGTAGAAGTACAGGAAGGAGATGAGGGTCCATCGCCGGGGGTAACATGTATCCCTGCCCCCCTGTGTGTGTGTGTGTGAATGTGTGGTGTGTGTATATGTTAGTGTGTGTGAACCTGTATGTGTGTGTGTGTGTGTGTGTGTGGGGTGGGGATGGCCACCTTATGCTTTCATAATTGATGGGCGAGTGGCGGCGGGCCACCGTTAAGGGCACTCCAATTAAACGAGGCAATTATGAGCGCGGCGAAGCGAGTGGGGCGAGCGAGTGGGGCGAGAGAGTGGGGCGAGAGAGTGGGGCGAGAGGGGCAGGACAAGCTCTCCCGCAGTCCTGGCTGACCCCTGCGCGGCTACAGGGATCACAGCAGCAGGTTGAGGAGGTGACACACACACACCCACCACTGGAGCGAGAAGGAGGAGGAGTGGTGGGGAGGAGGGGGAGAACAGGGGATGCTTATGGGAGAGAGAAAAAGGGGAGTAGAGAGACAGAGAGAGAGAGAGAGAGAGAAAAGATGTGGGTGTTTATATGTCAGAATGAAAGAGAGAGAGAAAGACAGAGAGAAAGAGATAGCGAGAAAGTGTGTGTGTGTATGTATGTATGTATGTATGAGAGAGAGAAAGGGACAGAGAGAGAGAGAAGGGAATAGAGAGACAGA
Organism: Coilia nasus; assembly: GCA_027475355.1. Lineage (NCBI taxonomy): Eukaryota > Metazoa > Chordata > Actinopteri > Clupeiformes > Engraulidae > Coilia > Coilia nasus. The sequence goes on from CM050214.1 coordinate 12,383,236, forward strand.
GAGGGATAGAGGAAGAGGTTGTTGTTGTTTTCTAATGAGAGGGAGCGAGCGGGGGTCTCATTTGTCAAAAAGCGTGTTCGGAAAAAATAAATAAACAAATAAAACACACAGCGGCTTGTTAGTAATCAGAGGATGCTTGTAAAGTGCGGCATTGTGCAACATTGGGGGCGAAATCATAATTACCTTCCCCAATCAGATGACATTCTCGCCGGCCCTATTAACGGCCTAAAAACAGCACCAAATGCTTTCAATTCCTGGAGGTTCGGAGCTGTGCTTCCAAACATGCGCCCAGGCACGGGCACGGGGGAGCTGTTATGAAAACAAACAGGCCCTAATGGAGTCCTACTTATGTCAGTCTGACGTCACTGATGTCAGAAAGATATTTCTGTGCTCATATTAATAGATACAATTATTTATCTGATCATCAACTGTGTGCGTTTTTTTTAGTCCGGTGCCCTACTAGGACTTTGGGCTTTTTTAGTCCGGTGACTACTAGGACTTTGTGCTTTTGAAATTGTTTACTGTGACATTAATTCATTGCGAAAGACTGGAAACCACTGCTGAATCCTAAAAACGATGTGCAGTACGTGTAATCTGCTGTATCATATGGTGGTTGTGTGTAGTGCGCATGTGTGTGCGTGAGTGCGTGTGTGTTTTGGGGAGAGGAAGAACACCTAAACATACTGATAGATCACAGTTCTCCGGTGTACATGTTGCATTTTTTCTGATGCTACTGTCTGTGGCAGTGAGGTCTAACACAGTGTTTCTCAAAGTGTGGTGTGCGGACCACCAGAAATCCCAAGTGGTCCACGAGCAGTTGTAGTTGTTGTTGTGTTAAAATATTATTTTTTTCATGTTTCTTAAGCTACCTTAGCTAGGGACAGTATGTTGAAATGACACGTATATCATCTTTATGCTATTCCTTAGTTTTCTTTTGTGGGTCCTTGAGGTTTTTTTTAAGAAGAGGAAGTGGTCTTCAGTCTGGAAAACACTTTGAGAAACACCGATCTACAGTACTATTCCTCTCAGTCCCACAGTCAGAAGACAGGAGGAGAATTAGGGAGGGAGAAGAAGAGGGGGTGCTTGTGGGAGAGAGAAAGAGGAGGAATAGAGGGACCTATACATAGTGATGTTAGAGAGGGAGAGAAAAAAATGTGCACGTGTGTGTCAGAGTGAGAGAGAGAGAAGGAGAGAAAGAGAGATATAGAGAGAGACAAAAAGAGATAAACAGTGTGTGTGCATATGAGAGAGACAGAGAGAGACAGAGAGAGAGAGAGAGAGAAAGAAAAAGAGAGAGATAGAGAGAGAGAGGGGAGTAGAGGAAGAGGGAGGGGAGGCATGAGAAAATGTATGCCTGGCCGTCTAAACAGGACCCTAAGACACACACACCCTCTCCAGTGGACATCGGACTCCAGTGGAGGAGCTCTGGGAGCTGGAATGGAGCTATCGCAGCAGCAGGGGTTAATGTGATCCTCAGACATGGTGACCTTTGACCCCGGTGTCTGGGGTCACATCTGGCCAGCGAGACGGCTCCCTGAGGTGACCCCCAGCTTGACCCCCACCCCCACCCCTGACACACAGAAACACACAGAAACACACACACACCTCCGACCCACTCGTCATCATAGAGCACTCTTCCCACTCTCCAATAAAATGAACACACACACACGCACACACACACACACACACACACATACACAAATACCTCTATGAACATGTTTCACCACACATATGCACTCAATATGCAGGGGTATGGTCCAGTTTTTCTCACAAACAAAGAGAAAATGTAAAAGCACACATATATAATGTTTGCAGTAAAATAGTGCACTAACCAGAACAGTAAAAATCTCTACATCAGTATAATCACTAACAATGTAGCTGGCACTGTACTTCAGACTGCATATGTTGACTAAGACTCTGCTATGCTAATTCACATAGCTGGTTTATTAGCACTCAGTCTTCCCATCCTCAGACACGTCACTTCCGGCCTCTCTCAGCTAAACCTCAAATATTTTATTTCCCCCAATTAGAAGTCATTACGGCAAACCATGGCCATGTTTACTTTTCAGAACGGAGGACACACAAATTCTCTCTCTCTCTCCCTCTCTCTCCACCCTTAAGACATCATCTCCTCTCACCCCTACACACCCTGAATACACCAACCCAAGCCCTCCAAGAACGGCAGCAAAAACCAGCACCTCTTCCTTTGCTTGCTCTCCCCCCAGCTAGCAGTACAAAGACCCAGTGAGTTAATTAGCTCTCCCCCTAACAAGGAGGCCGAGCGTTGGTGTCAGTGGCTGAGCCTCGGTGTGTGTGTGTGTGTGTGTGTGTGTGTGTGTGTGTGGTGTGTGTGTGTGTGTGTGTGTGTGTGTGTGTGTGTGGTGTAAGCACAAGCACCAGAGAGAGAGAGAGATAGAGACAGAAAGAGAGAGAGGGAGAGAGGGAGAGAGGCTACGAGCGCAGAGCAGAGACTTTCCGCTGGTAATCTAATTCTGCTACTTAATGCAAAACAGCAGCCATTACTGCATTTGCCATCCAGTTGTATGGCGTTGGCCACACCATCAGTAAATGAGACGGAGTGAACAGCGCCGGGCCATAAATTATTCAGGGGCTGAGATGGCAATTATGGCTCTGAGCACAACCACCATTAATATTTTATGAAGGCTAACGCAGACCTTAGAGTGAATCAGGGAGCGAGAGAGGTAGAGAGAGAGCACGGGAAAGAGACAGAGAGAGAGAGAGAGAGAGAGAGGGAGAGAGAGAGAGAGAGAGAGAGAGAGAGAGGGAGGGAGGAAAAGAGAGAGGGTAGATGTTTGGAAGGGAGTGACAGAGAGAAGGAGGGGGAAAGGGAGAGAAGGAAAGAGAAAGAGAAAGAGAAAGAGAGAAAGCATGGAGAGAGAGAAAGAGAGAGAGGGAGGGAGGGAGGGAAGGAGGGATGTTTGGAAGATCATCCCAATCCTCTCTTTGTATTCCTCCACAAGCTCCCCCGCATTGATCTCTCTCTCTCTCTGTCTCCAACCTCAACCCGCGTGGTCCTCCAAAGCACCCCGTTGCTTTTTTATCCCCCATCGCCTCCTCTCTCTCTCTCTCTTCCCCTCTCTCTCTATCCCCCCTCTGTCCCTCTCCTTCTCATCTTATATTCCCTCTATCCTTTTTATTGGCACATTTACTATCAGTAGATGCCTCCAAATGCGCCCTAGCCTTACTCCGTATCTGTCAATCACACCATTTCAAATCACATTTGCATTAACAGCTATCTTATGCTAATAACAGCGTCATAACACTGATATAAGGCATGCAAATGCACCTCATGCTTATTCAGTTTGAATTACACTTTACAGGCATGTGTACTAATATTTTTGCATATTTTTACCCTACAAAACAAGCAGGAGATTCCTGTCAATAAATCCTATATAATCATGAATATATAATGGTACACATCCAAACAGCCAGAGAAAAAGTCAGAAAATCTTCATGAGCAGTCAACTGATATCAAGTCAACATTTAGATGATTTGTTTGCCACTTACTGAGTGCAGCAGCATATGTAGGAGATGGATAGTTAGAGTTTTATCAACTGTCAAGTGATTTGCTAGGGATGTTGCCTCTGCTGAACAACCTGGTATATAGGCCCTGTAACTTAGCATCATAGGACATGTGGTACTCGTCACCACTCACACAAGTCATGTACACGTATGCCAACCAGAACTACTCGCCAGAATGTTTCTCTTGTGAGATAACAGCGCGAGGGGCGCACAGAGAATACGACTAGCGTTTCCAGAAGATTCCACATGGTTCACATTCTCTGGGGGGCCTTGTTACCACTCTAGGGAATGAGGGGGGTAGACTGAGACATGTGAGTCAACTGTTTGTGTGTGTGTGTGTGTATGTGTGTGTGAGAGAGAGACAGAGAGAGAGAGAGAGAGAGAGAGAGAGAGAGAGAGAGAGAGAGAGAGAGAGGAGAGAGAGAGAGGAGAGAGAGAGAGAGAGAGAGAGAGGAGAGAGAGAGAGGACAGTTGGCCAAGTGCTGGGGGCTGGATCCAGGCATGGACAGATATATGGACATCTGTCTTCACCTCACTTCTGCCATCAAATACCAGCGCAGCAAGGGTGGGCGGCCCGCAGAAGCAAGGGGAAAGTGACCTCTGGGAATATTAGAATTTAGTGTGTGTGTGTGTGTGTGTGTGTGTGTGTGTGTGTGTGTGTTGTCTGTGTGTCTGTGTGTGTTAACATACTTGCATGTGTTTGTGTGTGTGTATGTGAGAGAGAGAGAGAGTATTGTACATCTGTGAGTAAGTGAGTGTGTGTGTGTATGTGTGTGTGTACATGTGTGTGTGAGAGAGAGTACAGTATATAATTTTACATCTGTGAGTGTATGTGGTTGTGTGTGTGTCCAAAATTGTAAAATGTATGAATGTGAATGTTTGTGTGTGTGTACTTGTGTTTAAGTGTGTGTGTGTGTGTGTGTTTGTGTGAATAAGTGGAGGGGCTTGTGTGTGTGTGTGTGTGTGTGTGTGTGTGTGTGTGTGTGTGTGTGTGTGTGTGTGTGTGTGTGTGTGTGTGTGTGTGTGTGTGTGTGTGAATGAGTGCAGGGGCTTGTGCATGTGTCTAATATATGTTGTGAGTGTGTACCACACTAAGACCCTTGCAGACCAGAATTCCCCCCTGTGCTGTTACGCTTAGCACTCCTAAGTCGCCCCCACCGCGCCAAAAACAACACACTCCTGGGTGCTGAATAAATGACAGCTTAGTCCACTCACACCGCTCACTAGCTCTCCTCTACGCACTCCCTCTCTCTCTCTCTCTCTCTCTCCACCTCTGCCATTTTTTCTCATTCTTTTTCTATCTTTCTCTTTCACTCTCTCTCTTCATCCCTCCCTCCCCTCTCTCTCTCTCTCTCTCTCTTCCCATTGCTTTCCCTCTGCTCATCCTCCTATCTCTCACTTTCTCACTCTCCCTTCTCTACCCCTCCCCCTTCTCCCTCGCTCTCTCTTAAATTTACCCCCAAACTCTCAGCACATTCTCAGTGGTAACAGACGGGGGTTTTGCTGACAGGGTCAAAACTTCCTACAATACACACATTCAGTGTGCGAGAGGCCGAGAGGAGAGCAGAGGAGAGCAGAGGAGAAGAGAGGAGAGGAGAGGAGAGGAGAAGGGAGGGGGGTGGCAGGGGGTGAGGGCGGGAGATGGCTGTTTGCTCAACTTCTCCTCCTAATGTCTTGTTTTCCTTCGCCGGCTCACTTTCTCAGCTGAGTATGTGCTGGCCAGCGGCCAGCCGAAAACCGAGTGACAAAAATAGTTACGAAGTCAAATGAAGAGTTAGGGGCCGGGGGGGCCTGGGTTTTTTTTTTGCTATGATTCTGGGCCCCGCAGTGCTTCCTGTAGAGGTATCTGTCTTGCGTATGGATAGAGCGCTTCAGAGCCGAAATCTCACTGGGAGGCCCCTGTTCAGGGATTTTAAATAGCACCCCCCCCCCCCCCCAAAAAAAAAGGTAATTTCAGATATTTACCTGGGTTTAAACACACAGGTCCAGCACACAAGCTCCATTTTATATGTATTTTTTCACACACTGCCATGATATAATGTATAGTGAACGTTACAAGGGATGGATTTTAAGTGTGGATGCACGTGTCAACGGTCTCTCTGCCTGCGTGGTTTGTTTCCCCATCTGGTGAAGGAGATGGAATGCGCCACAAAAAGAAGTGAAATATACTATAACAGATCTCTAAAGATAACAAAATGTTTATAAAATTTCATTGTAAATTCTGAAATTCCTGTATATGCTGTGCCGAAATACACAGATTTTTTTTGAATAAATAGATTTTTTTATCCACAAAGCACAACAATTCCCTTTTTAAAAATGTGCTTTTTTTATTCTAAACTGAACAGCATTGAACGTGTCAATCTGCACCAACATGAAAAGTTTACTCGCCTTGCCCCCCCCCATCCGATCTCACTCTGTCCCTTTCTGCCAGAGAAACACTCAGTGGCCCGTTCCAGCAGCAGGAAGTCATCCCTCTTCCTGTTTCCTGTTTATGATATTTATTTCAGTGTTTATTGACTGAGTGTTCCCTTCTCTTGCGGGAGGGGCAGATGAGCGGGTGGGGTGGGGTGGGGGTATTTTCTTTTTCTTTTTCCTTTTTTTTTTTTTCCTCGTGGGCCTGACATCACTTTCACGCCGCTGAAAGGAACGCACGTGACTGAGGCGCTTTGCCCAGCCGCTGTTAGTTTGTGTTCAGCCTCACCCTGCCCATCATTCAGTGGGCCTGCCTGACAGCTGAGAGGCCTATTGATTGAGCAGCAATACATGGCTAAGCTAAAGCACAAGCCGGGGAGAGAGAAAGAATGATGAGGACAACGGAGGGGGGAGAAAGAATGGGGGATGGAGAGAGAGATGGAGGGAGAGACAGAGCTGGAGAGAGAGAGAGAGAGAGAGAGAGAGAGAGACAGAGACAGAGACAGAGACAGAGTGGGAGAGGTGGGCCATTTGAGGAACAGAAAAAACATGGCAACAAAGAGAACAGGAAGTGATGAGAGGAGCTGTGCAGGATGGTTTGTGTGTGTGTGTGTGTGTGTGTGTGTGTGTGTGTGTGCGCGCATATGAATGAGAGAGACAGAAAAAGAGTGATAGAATGAAAAAGAGAGATGCATGTGTGTGGTGTGTGCATGTATGTGTTTGAGTGGGTGACACAGTAGTTTGCAGGGGAGGACCAGAGACAGAGAGAGAGAAAGAGAGGTAGAGATTGATACATAGATAGACAGAGATAGATAGATAGATAGATAGAGAGAGAGACAGACAGGCCGACAGGCAGAGAGACAGAGAGAAAGACAGACAGAGCAAGTTTAAAGGGAATTTCAGAGAGCCAGAGAGGAGCGGGTGCCTAGCACAGGGGAGCTTTATTTACATAAGCAACCCTTCATATTCAGCCGGTAATTGATAGCACCAGAGTAGCAACAGAAAGCATCTGTCAATCAAGCCCATGCCTCTGGAGATATGATAATGGGGCTAATGACTTAGCTGGCTGTATGTTGATTATTTTAGCTGAGGTGGAGGAGGCAATGGCAGTACTAGCTCGCTAACAGCAACAGTAGCAGTAGCAGAAGCATTATTAATAGACCTAAAATGGCTCTTCCCAGACCAGGGGAGCTAGTCTCAACCATAGCGCTAGCAGTATTCTTTGTTTCTATAAGCAGCTGTGTAAAAAATTCAGCGCATTTATATGTCGAAAGGCTGAGTAACATGATAGAAGTGAAACAGTTTCCTGTTATAGCAGGCAACCTGTGGCTCGAGGAGCTTTGAGGACGTGTCCCATAACGCCGCTATCTAGCTGATGAGAGAAAAGTGTTCCAGGGTTATCTGTTTCCTGTCACACGCAGTCTCAGAGTGAGTTTCTGGAGCTATGACATCTTGCTGAAACATCCCTTTGGAATTGGGCTTGATGTTAGTCAAACACTGTAAGTAAAGCCAGATGTTGGACATTTCACTGAGATAATGCTGATTGCAGAACTCACATCGCTTACACAAGCTCACGCAAACACATTCACACACATACTGACTCACAAACACACACACACACACACGAGCACACAAACAAACAATTTCACACACGCATGCCAACACACACACACACACACACACACACACACACACACACACAAATATACACTGTGAGTCTGACAAGGAAAATGATGAGGAAGAACAATTTCCTTTGAAAGGAAGCAAACAGAAGAAATAGAGTCAAGAAAAGACAAAAAAATGAAAGGAACAGACAAGAAAAGCAGAGCAAAGAAAAGAGAAGAGAGATGAGAGGAGAGGAAAGGAGAGGAGAAAAGAAAATACTGAAGAAAGGAGAGGGCCATGGAGTGGTGGGGGCTGCCCTCGTGTATATTTCAGAGGCAGCCGGCAAACACCTCAATAATTCATGAAGTGGGAGATTGATTTGGGGAGCTGTGGGGGCATGGGGGGTCTGGGGGGCTCGGAGGGCCTCACTGCGGCTAGCATGACTGCTGGGCAGAGAAGAGTCATTAGCCTGGAGCTCCAGCGCCCACACACACACACACACACACATACACACAGCGCACACACTACACACACACAATGCAAGCCACACACACTACACACACACACCCCCAACAGACACACACTACACACACACACACACACCAGCAGAGCAAACTCCTCTTATTGTGTGTATAGACAGGCTGATTAACAGTAAAGAGGGCAGTGAGGGCTCGATACCTCAGAGAGAGGGCAGATTTACTACTTTTGTTTTCTCTCTCTCCCTCCTTCGGCCTCTTTATCCCCTCATTTTCTTTGTCTGTTTGTCTTCCTCTGGGAAGAGGAGTGAGATATAGGTTGGCTGAGGGCAAGGAATGGGAGAAATGAGAGAGTGAGTGAGAGAGAGAGAGAGAGAGAGAGAGAGAGAGAGAGAGAGATGAGAAAGAGAAAAAGAAGAGAAAAAAAGAGACGACAGAGGGTAAAGGGAGATGGATAACCAGAATAGAGAAGGTAGCAAATAAACACATACACGCACACACACACAAACACACACACACAAATACATACACACATTCATACACACACACATACACACACACACGCACACACACACACACACACACTGGCAAAGATGTCACACAAAACATCCTCCACCCTCATCAAGAGGATGATAACACTAAATGTTAACCATGTGTAGATACGTACCTCCTCTCTCTCTCACACACCACACACTTGCAATATGCAGTACATTTCACCACACACAGCATACACACATCACTAGTAATCCAGCCCTGCAGGCTCCAGTGTTGATCACATGTCTACAGCACAAGTCCGTGTTACACTAAGTGCTCTAATGTACTCCTGTCAGCATGATCAGCTGTAGTCCACCACGTCTGGATAAGTGTGTGCTCACATACACACACACACACACACACACACACACACACACTCGTGAGGAGATGCAGGTGCCGTGGCATGTTTCCCCACGCAGGTCTCTCTGCCTTCGGACGAACCGTCGGGCGAATGGGGAGGTGGGTCTGCTCTTTTGTTGTAGCAAGGGCCTCACAAATAATTCATGGTCTGGGAGTGAGGGGTGGAGGGGTGGAGTGGGGTGGGGTGGGGTGGGGCTGGTGTTGGGGTGGGGAGTCGGGGGTGGGTTGAGGTAGGTGGGTCGCGAGTGGTCGGAGTGGTGGGGAAGCGCTATATTGACAGCCAACTCCTCTTCCTTCTCCATCCCTCCCTCTCTCTCTCCCTCCTTCCCCCGTCTCCTCCTGTCTTCCACACAGCTAACTTTGGGGAGAGGACATGCTACTAGACCTGCTGCCAGCGGCTTCAGTGTCAGCTCCCAGGCTGTCTATCTCCGACACACACACACACAGCACGCACACACGCACGCACACACGCACACAAACACACACACACACATACACTCTCTCTCTCTCTCTCTCTCTGTGTTCCTCTTTATCCTTCCCT
>CM050214.1:12400206-12407706 GCA_027475355.1 Coilia nasus
CAGAACAAATGGACAGTCCACACACACTGCAGCAATCGTCCACCTCCCCCTCCTCCCTCCTTCTCCTCCTTCTCCTCCTCTCCTCCCCGCTCCTCACCTTTTCGCTGGGGTGCGTGATGTAGAAAGCGCTGTGTTGACACTTTTGGTGCTCGCTAATGTGCTGGTCGGAGGTCAGTCTTAACATTTTGATTCAGAGGAAGATGGTGTCCCAGATCAGCCTAGCGAGCTCTGTCTGTCTCATTTTCCCTCTCTCCCCCGCTCCCTCTCTTTCCCTCTACCTCCCTTTCTCTCTCCCTCTTTCTGGCCCTATGAGTTTTCCTTCCTGTATCTCTCTCTCTCTCTCTCTCTCTCTCTCACACACATTCTCTCTCTTCCTCTTTCTGCTCCCTCTCTCTCTTTCTCTTCACCTCTCATACAGCCTCTCTTTCTCTCTCTCTCTTTCTGTTTCTCTTTCCCCCTCTCTGTCCCTATGCCTTTTCCTTCGTGTATCTCTCTCTCACTCACACATTCTCTCTATCTTTCTCTTTCTGCTTCCTCCCTCTCTTTCTGCCTTTCTCTTTACCTCTCTCATACAGCCTGTCTTTTTCTCTTTTTCTACCCCTTCCTCTCTCTCTTTCTGTCTCTCCCCCCTTTTCCCTCCCTCTCTCCCTCTCAGGCCCCAGATGCGAGCGCTTAATTGCATCTCTGCTCTCTATGGGTTTGGTTTGTCTGGTGCTGTTGTTTTCGATCCTCAAAACTGCAGTTGGTGTTGTTGGCCAGGAAGTGTCTGGCAGTTGCTCCAAGGCGAGGCATTTTGTGCATATGTAAGACACAGACAGAGTTCATCTCTGCCAGCAAAAAATGACATCATTTTCAGTCTAATCCTCTTATAACATGTGTGACACCAAAACAAAGGAGGAAAACAACAAAGGCTCCTTTACCAGAGCTAGAAACTCGCAAAGCCTTAATCCTGAAACTAATGCTGTGGTCCAGAAACAATGTCTGTAGCTGTTGACGCAACTACGAGGTTATTCCTCTGTTTTGACAGCACACTGAAGTTATATGTGTCTTCGATTTATACTGCGCATGTGAGATTAGGCCAAATGCCAGAGCAGTGAGGAAGGAAATGTGAATCAACTAATGCTAAACATGAAAAAAATAAATGCCCACAGTAAAATGCACCAGGCTACTGGGGGACATGGAGAGCATGTAAGATGTAGACAAGTTATAGAAAAAAAGAGAGGATTATGATGAAGGAAAAAGAGCAAAAGAGAGATGGCAAAAGAGAAAATTGGAGAGCTAGAGCAGGCATAGTTTGTGTGTGTGTGTGTGTGTGTGTGTGTGTGTGTGTGTGTGTGTGTGTGTGTGTGTGTGTGTGCGTGTGTGTGTGTGGTGTGTGTGTGTGTGTGTGTGTGTGAGAGAGAGAGAGAAAGAGAGAGAGAGAGAGAGAGAGAGAGAGAGAGAGAGAGAGAGAGAGAGAGAGAGAGAGAGAGAGAGAGAGAGATGTAGTGTGGGGGTAAAGAGAGATGGCCTGAGAGAGGGAAAGGGAGAGAGAACTGTATCCAGTGTTGTCAGCCGGCGAGGCACGGCTCATTAATCTGAGCAGGGGCCGTTGCTGACAGGCCCCGGGCCCCGCAGCTCTGCAGGGGCCCGCCCCGTCACCAGGGCCCAGCGCACAGGCTAATTGTCAGGCGTGAAACAGATCAGGGATGCCCTGTCCCACACGACAGCACTACAGGCAGACACTGCGGGCACAGCTTTAAACACACACACACACATACATACTCATATTTAGTCATCTCATAGACTCATAGACATAGACTGATATTTAGTCATCTCTCTAGCCAGCTATCCATTCACATGTCCATACATCCACACATGCAGTCACACACACACACACACACAGACAGATACACACACACACAAAAAGCATTTATTAACATGTAAAATATTTTATTCTATGTGATATGTTCTATTGATAAGTCCCTTAAACTACAAGCTCAAATTAAAGTTCAACTGATTCCGAACCAATACAATTAGCTATATATATATATGATACTATAGATGCGACCTTACTCAAAGCTTAGTCAGGTTTATATTGTTTCCAACACACACACATGCGCACGCGCACACACACACACACACACAGAATTTTACAAGGCGTCCATCTTTTACAAGGGTCTTTGAGAAGAGACTGTGTGACTGATACAAAAATGTGACTGAATTTTGCCATGACTAGTCTGTGATATGTTGGTCTGTGCAGTACACAGAAAAAAATACTGCTGCCATACTTCCCAGTATATATATGCAATTTTTTATATCACCTTTGCTGTGTGACCTTGAATCTGCAAGTGCAAAAGGTGTTCAGATTTTCAAACAGGCAATTTCCACCACTGCTGTAAGGGCCTAATGATGGAATCACAGAGTGCGGGGAAAAGTAAAAAAAAAAAAAAAAAAGGAGGGGTGAGGGGCGTTGGGGGTCTACCGAGAAAAGAGGAAAACAAACCGCCTAAATGGAACATCAAGCACTCCCCTTTGAAATCCAACACCAGCGTCATGTACAGAATATGCACAGTGCCGGAAGAGGAGAGAGAGAGAGAGAGAGAAAGAGAGAGAGGGAGAGAAAAAAAACAAGGGATGAAATGGACGAAAAAAAGCCATGCACAGCTGTCTAGGTACCAGAGCCAAACCCCACCACCACAACCACCACCACCACCCACCGCTACCCACCCCCTACCCACTACCCCCTACCCACTACCCCCAGCTCTGCCACCCAAACCCCCTCCCCACGCCCTCCTTCGCATCGTCCCTGGCACCCTCCACTAATTTGCCCTTTCCAACACTCCCGCATATGCCCACTGCGGTGCAGCCATGCCAGCAGACATGGCACTCTCTTGCATCCTTTCTTCTGTCTTCTCTCTCTCTCTCTCTTTCAATCTTTCTTCCCCCTACCTCACTCTCTTGTCTGTCTATCATCTGTCTGCCTGTCCTCCCTCGCTCTCTTTTAGAGGCAGAATCTCCTCCAGCCTTTCTTGTTCAGACTCTCTCCTCTTCTTTTCATCCCACTAAAATCTCTCTTTCTTTTTCCTACTTTCTTTCTTTTTCTCACTCTCTTTCTCTCTCACTTCACCTGCTGTTTCTTCTTCATTTTTTCTTCCTTTTCTCAGACTCTCTCTATCTGACTTTCTCTCCTTCTCCTTCTCTCTTCTCTCTCACTCCCTTCTGTTTCTTCTTCATTTTTTCTTCCTTTTCTCCAACTCTCTCTATCTAACTCTTTCTCTCTTTCTCTCTCTCTTGCTCTCCCCCCCCCTCTCTCTCTCACTCCCTTCTGTTTGTCATTTTTTCTTCCCTTCTCCAACTCTCTCTATCCGACTCTTTCTCTCCTTCTCTCTCTTGCTCCCTCTCTCCCTCTCTCTCTCCCACAGGGTGCCAGAGGACGTGTTGCCGGCCCCCGCCGTGTTTGTCAAACAAATTAAACGCCTTCTCCATCCCTCACCTGCCCGCGTTGCCACTGCCGCATATGGCCCCGCAAGTTTGGAAATAAGGAAGCGCGCATACATTACCATACTTAATGGACGACCCTCTCCATTTAATATGCAAATGTGCTGAAATATTACTGAACGCCGTCTGTTCTAAATGAATAAATTTGAATTGCAATTAGAATAATCCTTTATAATTAATGAAAACTGTCAATTTTGGTTCATAAGTAATTTGATTAACAGGATGATGGTAGGGGTGTGTGGGGAGGTGGGGTGTGTGTGTGTGTGTGTGTGTGTGTGTGTGTATGGGGGGGCTAGGGGGTTGAGTAGTGGTTATCGCAGGCTGGGGTGGTGGTGGGTATGAATGCATATGTGTGTGTGTGTGTTGAGGTGGGAGTGTGTAGGTGGGGGGGGGGGGTGGCAGTGGCACTCATCAAGTCCACTGAACTGTCAGCACCGGAGAGAGAGAGAGAGAGAGAGAGAGAGAGAGAGAGAGGTGCATGATGGGAAGGGGGAAGTGGACAGCACCGGGGTAGCTCTGCTCTCAGGCCAGAGAGAGGGGACGGAGGCTCCTAAATTATTGATTCCGGCGCTGGCTAATGATGCTTGAGCCTGAGCTAAGGAGGTGGGCCACGAGAGCAACCCGCCCGGCCCCCATTTAATAGCCAATCACGGCTGTCGGTAAGGGGTGGGCGGGGGACATGAGGGTTTCAGTGGCAATTAATTTGGCCTGAGGAGATACTCTGCCACCCCCCATCTACCCCCCCCCCCCCCCCCCCCACCCCCCCTCCTACACCCCCCCCCCCCAACAACTCCCCACCTCCTACCCAGAGCACTCCAGGAATTTGGATGCATTCATTAAAAAATCATAAAGGAAGCAGGAGGGACCAGACCACAGCCACCTCTCCATCCATCTGTGGATGACCTCATTCTGAGCTGCTGTTCCTTATGTGTGTGTGTGTGTGTGTGTGTGTGTGTGTGTGTGTGTGTGTGTGTGTGTGTGTGTGTGTGTGTGTGTGTGTGTGTGTGTGTGTGTGTGTGTGTGTGTGTGTGTGTGTTTGCGGGTGTGCGTGTGTGCGTGTGTGAGCCTATATGTGTGTTTGTATACTTGTGTCTGTGGTGATTGCAAGCTTTTGTGTGTGTGGGAGAGAGAGACAGAAAGAAAGTGTATGTATGTGTGTGTGTAAGAGAGAGAGTGCATGTGTGTGTGTGAGAGAGAGAGTGCATGTGTGTGTGAGAGAGAGAGAGTGCATGTGTGTGAGTGAGTGAGTGAGTGAGTGAGTGAGAGAGAGAGAGAGACAGAGAGAGAGATACAGAGAGAGAGAGACAGAGAGCAAGAGAGAGAGAGAGAGAGAGAGACGAGAGAGAGAGAGAGAGAGAGAGAGAGTGTGTGTATGTGTGAACATGTGTGTAGGGTGTGACCTATCATTAAGCTCATTGTCCCCCAATGTCATTGCCGTAGTCGTCCCCCCTAAAGCAGAGAGGCTTCTGTGTTACACACACACGTCCTGCCCTCTGCATATCCAACATGGCCGCCACAGCAGCTCCCATAATGAACACAAGCACATCAACAGCAGCGGCTGCTCAAGACACACACGGCTATGAATTCTGACTGCTTCCACGTCTCTGTCACCATCTTCCATTTATAACACACACACACACACACACACACACAAACACACAGGCTGAATGAGGGGGGAGCAAATGAGCTAGGTGGAGAGTGTGTATGTGTGTGTGTGTGTGTGTGTGTGTGTGTGTGTCTGTGTGTGTGACTGTGTGTGTCTGTGAGGTGTGTTTTTTTCTTACCTGTTTTTTGGAGACATCCAAGGAAAACCAGGGAAGACATAAAAGAAAACAGAAGAAAGAGAGATGGATAGACAGAGAGAAAAGTAGAGGGGAGAGAGAGAGAGAGAGAGAGAGAGAGAGAGGGAGAATGTTGATTAACCAATTATACAGTTAATTTCCAGCCGTTTCAAAACAACGCTTTCACCCCAGATGTGAGCTGATCTGTAAGCGCACAAACGTACACTCACAGATGGAGCCAGACTGCACTTGTGTCACAATAAAGAGTCTGTCACCATGTTAAATAGACGAAACAAACCAAGCTTGATGAAAACAGGGAAGTGTGTTTTTTCAGCTTTTGACAGGATAAACACAGGCAATGTGCAGCAAAACACATCAACATACTGTGCTGTGCTCACACCCCCACTGCCCTTCCTTTCTGTCACACACACACAACACACACACACACACACACAAGTACACAGACACGCTTGCCACCACACATGCTGTGCATGAATATGCCTTCACATAGACACACAGATCACATACTCATTTGCACCATGCATAAGCAACATCACATGCATTCACACATGTTCTCTCACAGATACACATACACACGCACACACACACTTACACTCAAGCCTACACACACACACTTACACTCAAGCCTACACACACACATATGAACATACACACTATATTATATGGATATTGTATACAAACACATCAACATACGATGCCATCCAGTCAAAATGTAAGGAGGACATCACCACATAGTGAAGAGCAGGCCATGCCACCTCCAAACCAGCCACCCCCCCTCCCCTTGACCTCTGTCTAAGGCAGCTCACACACTGAATTCACCCCCCCCCCCCCCCCCCATCACACACTCCTCCACCAGCACACAGCAGACACCAGTGACAGAGAGAAAAAGAAGGAAAAAGACAGAGAGAGAGAGATAGAGACAGAGAGGGAGAGGGGGGATGGAGAGAATGAAAGAGCAACAGAGAGGAGAAAGAAAAAGAGAGAAAGTGATAGAGACAGGAAGAGAGAGAAAGAAAGAGACAGAAAGAAAGAATGAAAGAAAGAAAGAAAGAAAGAAAAAAAAAGAAAGAAAGAAAGAAAGAAAGAAAGAAAGAAAGAGAGAGAGAGAGCTAAAGACAGGCAGCAGATGGGCCCTGAGCCTGATGATGGAGAGAGGGGGGTGCTGTGCTCTGCTGCGCTGGGCTGGGCTGGGCTGGGCTGTAACCGAGCTGGGGATCCTCTACCACAATCCTCCCCAGGAGCACAGGCAACAACAGCTGCAGCGCTCACACCATCAGACAGTAACACACTCAATCAGCCAAATGCCACCACCGCTATGGCCCCAATGAGCATTGTGTGAACACACACACACACACACACGCACACGCACACACGTACACACACACAGGGTTCACTTTGGCAGAATGGATGAAATGTCAAAGGTCAGGGTGCAAATTGTGAGGGATCATTCATATGTATATATGTATCTGTACAAACACACCTTCTGACTGTGACATGGCGTTGCAGCAAAAAAGGTTTCTGGAGTGATTGTACCCCTATAGAAGAAGCTGTGCTCTCATAACCTTAACTGACAATAACAACGGAGTCATGAATGAAAGAATGAAAAATGGAAGTTTTTATTTTTTTATGTTTGAGGAATCGGGTACTGCTGTGACGCCAGTAACTCCTGGCATGGCGTAGTGGGCTGCTTGGGTTAGCATAGCAGGCTAATGGCAGCGATAGGGGGTCCACTAACGGCTAAGATGGACTGGGTCAGGGGAAGAGGGAGTGGGAGAGAGAGAGGAAACAGATGCCTAGACACTGGAGGGGGTGAGAAAATGGCTAAAAGCAGCACGTTACCTCACCAAGGATTTCCCACCAGTTTGACCCCATGCCCTTATTCTCTCTGCTCTCTCTCTCTCTCCCTCTCTCTCTCCCTCTCTCTACCTCTCTCTCTCTCTTTTCAAACTCTCTCTCTCTCACTCTCTCTACCTCTCTCTCTCTCTCTCTCTCTCCTTCCCTCCTGTTTTTCCTTCTGAGAGGCGTCATGATCCGATCCAGCCGAGACAATAAACGCATCTGCTTCCTACCAATCAACACAGCTCACGGTCAACACAGCTGTGGGATTGCCCTGGGCCTCACAGTGGCTACTTATACCCAATCTGTTAGTGTCCACCAGAGTGAAACATAACCACACACACACACACACACACACACACACACACACACACACACACAC
>CM050214.1:12410206-12417706 GCA_027475355.1 Coilia nasus
TGATGGCCTCCACCCACCCACCCACCCACCCGCCCACTCAACCCACCCCGCCCCAGCCCACCCCAGCCCCAGCCCAGCCCAGCCTAGCCCAGCCCAGCCCAGCCATCTCCATCCACCACCCAGCCCCCTACAACCTAACCCCCCACCCACCTACAACCACTACCACCCCATACCACCACCACTCAGCTCTCAGGGCCTCGTCAGGAGGCTCTGACTTTACTACATGCGTGGGAGCCCCAGTGCAGCGGCAGGGGAATATGCAGCCATAACGTACAGGGCCTGTAATGGGCCAACTGGACTTTAATGCGGGAGGCTCGGGGCAGTGGGATGGAGATTTAACACTACGTGCTCGTATGAGGATTTATGCAGCAGTAGTGTGGTATGGGCATAAACAGCCTTGCTAACACAGGCATAAACATAATAGTACTTCAAACAACACACACACACACACACACACACACACACACACACACACACACACACACACTGTAACTGTCACTGTCACACACATATACATACTGATATACTTCATAAATACATATACAAACACAGGCACCCATATGCACCATACTCACATACTGTACACATACAAATACGCTACACAAACATATACACACACGCACACTCACATACACACACACACAGTCACATACACACACACACACACACACACAAAAACACACACACACACACACAAATACACACACCAGCAAACACACACACACACACACACACACACACAACAAACACACACATCTACAGACAGCAGACAGTGTGGCCATCAAAAAGCGAGCACAAAAGAGAGGGACAAAGCGGCGCGGTGGCCTTTGAGTGACAGCTGGCATTCTCCTCCGTCACGGCTGGAGGGATCAGGCAGACTGATGCTTATCCAAGCAGGGAAAATGTCAAGAGTCCAGCGCCTGCCTAGCGCCTGGCCTCCTCCTGCCCAGCGCCTGGCCTCCTCCTCCCCACCGCCCAGCACAGGGATGGGACAGTGCTCACTGGCCAGCAGCAGGACTAACACACACACACACACACACACACGCACACACACACACACTCACACACACACGCACGCACACACACCTGTGAACATATACACACACATACACATACAAACACAAACACACACTCTCACAGACACACATACACAAGTGATCACACATGCAAACACAAACACACGTGACACAAACACACGTGACACACACACACACACACACAAGTGATCACACATGCGACACACACACATACATAAGCGATCACGCATGCAAACACACATGTAACACACACACACACATGGACACACACACGCACAGACACAAATATACATACACACACAAAACGCATTCTTTCCAATACATCACCCACCCAACCCACTCATTCATCTCCCCTTCAGTCCTTCTCTTTCCCCAAGCTTCTTATCTTCCCCTACCTGTCCTTTCAGTTTCTCCACCATCGCCGTTGTTATGGAGATGACGACACGGCGCAGTGACAACACACACGCCCATGCAACTCATTTGGGACAGCAGTGGCCCTCGCCGCTTGCCGTAGCTCACCTTGCGAACACACCCCGGCTCACTGCTCCCTTTCACCCCCCTCTCCCCCTCATTACGCGCCTGAATATTCATAAGGGCCCGGATGCCAGGCTCATTCTTTACCCTTTGTTTTTGCATTTTGTTAAATATTCAAAGTGCGGATGCAATTAACATGTTGTTAATGAATAATTAATCAGAACTAAAGCAGCCACTAAATTTATGCATTTTAATTATTGAAACCGCAAATATGAAAACACATCTCGGCTTCAGCCCCCTTTTTCGACCCTACTCGGTTTTGTGCGTGTGTGTGAGTGTGTGTGTGCGTGTGTATTTGTGTGTGTATCTGTGTGTGTGTGTACATATGTGTGTATGTGTCAGATCACATGTTTTTACAGTGTACATGTATGGTGATTAGTAATAACGTAGCTCGATGCTAATCTTTTCCGTTACCCCCTGTAATCCACTGTTGGTATTTGTCCTTCTCTGTAGGTCATCCTCATTTAATGACTCACAAACACTCCCCAAGACTACTGCTGTGTGTGTCTCTCTCCAGCACCAGCAGACAAACACATGACTGTTAACTTTACATGCTGAACACTGTTTACACTGATCTTTCCTCCCTTAACAATGCCACCCTATCAGAATCTCTTACTGCTCCAGGGACACGATGACATGACTAAACTCTTCACACACAGGCTAAATAAATGGTCATATCTGATACCTTCATTAAAATCACTTATGGTGGCTTCCTTGTTTTGTGATGCCATGGTTCCCCAAAGTGTGGGGTGGGGGGTGAGAGGAGGATGGTGTGTGCATGTGTGTGTGTGTGGGGGAGGGGGGGTCCTCTGCCCTCCTTCAGCCTAGTGTTGGTTGGTTTGAAGTGTTCCCTTCACACACACGGTACATAAACAGTCACATCTTCATCAAAATCAGTTCTGGTGGCTTTCATGCTGTGCGATGCCATGGTTCCTGCTGTATGTGGTGGATAGGGGGTGGTTAGAGGGTGATTTATCTCTCCAAAGATGGATGAACCCCCCCCCCCCCCCCTCCCCACACACCCCCAACCCCACCCTCAGCTCTGTCTTGGGTCCTCTCTGCCCTCCTTGCCCTCTCGGCCTGCCTCTGCTCCAAGCCACATCTGCAGTCCTCACAGCCCATTGCCTAACTCAGTTATGGGCCAATTGCCATAATTACCACACAGCAAATGTGCGTGTGTCTGTGTGTGCGTGTGCGTGAGTGTGTGTGTGTGTGTGTTTGTGTGTGTGTCGGTGGATTACATGTATTTGTGTGTCTTTGGCAAAAGTTGTGGGTATGTATGTGTGTAAGTATAACTCAGTGTGTGTGTGTGTGTGTGTGTGTGTGTGTGTGTGTGTGTCGGTGGATTACATGTATTTGTGTGTCTTTGGCCAAAGTTGTGGATATGTATGTGTGTAAGTATAACTCAGTATGTGTGTGTGTGTGTGTGTGTGTGTGTGTGTGTGTGTGTGTGTGTGTGTGTGTGTGTGTTTGTGTGTGTGTGTGTGTGTGTGTGCGCGAGTGAGAATATGGTGCTCAGGCCCGGCTGGCTCATTAGGGGAGATCTAATTATTACTGTTGCATGCAACAGCTTGCAAGGCGAGCCCACGTTGTTTGCTAGAAAAATATCCTGAGTTGTTCCAATCATTTCCCCCCGTCGTTGGAAATTACTTGTGTGCGCATGTGTGTGCGTCAGTGTGCGTGTGTGTGTGTGTGTGTGTGTGTGGTGTGGGGAGGTGTTATGGGCACTGGGTTAGTGTCGAATAGCCGACCCGAACTGACTAATTGAGATTTGTTTCTGGGAAGCCAAGGCACTAGTTGGTAGGGCGGACACTGAAATCATCATCTTGGCCACAACAACAACAAGAACAACACAACAGCAACAACGACGACAACACCAAAAAAAAAGAGAAACGACTATACTTTCAAGATGTTATAAGTAAGGGATAATGGCCGACACGGTGTTTGGATATCAGAAAGTTAATGCAGGTTCGAGCTGGTAATGCGTTACACCTCGAAGTGCATTAACTCGAAGTGTATCGGTATCAGAATCGAATCGAATCAAATTGCACTGTATCGAAAATCGTATCGTATCGTGAGCCCGGTATCGAAAATCGTATGGAATCGCCATGTCCTAGATGATACCTAGCCCTACTCTGAATGCCTGGTTTGCTCATCAAAAAAAACGCAACAACACTTTAATAGAAATGACACACTCCCCAGTTTCAACCTGTTAAGCATTTACAGACCTCTTAAAATGCAGAAGAGAAGTCACTCTGAACCCTTTGGCTCCTCAGCGGTGGGTCGGGATTTACAAAAAAGGAAGGAAGAAAGAAAGAAAAAAAAAAGAAAGAATCACAACGTCCTCGGTGAATAGAATTCACACTGACTGCAGCGACGGGAGCCCTTGAAATATCAATTACTCGTGGCACAATGCAACGCTCTAGGAAAAGTGTCAGTAATGAAATCCTGACAAGTGCGACCAGCGGAGTCCTGGCAAATCTGGCAGAAACACCCCCCCTCCCTCCCACCCACACACACACACACACACACACTACCATCACTCCCTCACCACCCTCCCTCCACACACACACACACACACACACCACCATCACTCCCTCACCACCCTCCCTCCATACACACACACACACACACAAGAAGTCCTCGACGTGCAGTGTCGTATGCTGTTATATAACCGTCTGTCGCCGCTAACAACCTGCCCTGGCACCAGACGAGGACTTTGTCTCAACACAAGGGGGAGGATGATCCCACTGACAGCTACCTCCTCTACCCACTCAAGGTGTGTGTGTGTGTGTGTGTGTGTGTGTGTGTGTGTGTGTGTGTGTGTGTGTGTGTGTGTGTGTGTGTGTGTGAGAGAGAGGGAGAGAGTGAGACAAGGAGAAAAAGAGAGCGAGGGAACCAGAGCCTTTATGCATGATGCTCTCAATCCTCTGCCATGTCAACAGGGATGTTTTTCAGTGCCCGCCCAACACACACACACACGTACACGTACACGCACACACACAGACAAACACACACACACACTGCCCCACCCCCCCACATCTGTCTATCTCCCCACCCCAACCACCACCACAACCAGCGCCCCTTTTTTCACTGTGAGGAATTTTAACTGACAGGCACCCCAAACTTCTGTCTTAATAATCCTGCCTCCGTGCAGACAGTGTGTTTAAGAGGGAACTGAAAAACACTTTGTTTCAAGTTGCAGTGACGGCAGGAGGGGGTGGGGAGAGGGAGTGAGAGGGAGAGAAGGAGGGAGAGAGTACGTGTTTGTAGGCTGACAGGTATCAATGACTACACAGAGAGAACTCTGTGTGTGTGTACTGTATGTGTGTATCTGTGTGTATATATATATGTGTGTGTGTGTTGTGTGTTGTGTGTGTGTGTGCATGTGTGTCTGTAATGGGGGGGGGTTGGTGAATGTGAATGTGTGTGTGTGTGTGTGTGTGTGTGTGTGTGTGTGTGTGTTACACACTCCTTTGCCGCTCCACTTTTGAGACGCGGAGACAGCTCTCTGACACACTCTCTTGGCGACATGGGAGGGGGGGGTGGGTGACACCTTCTCCATGTGCAAAGAACACACACATACACACACACACACACACACACACACACACACTAACATTTCAACAAACACAGGTTCACACAACTACACACAAGCACCACACACATACACACACATACACAGTCGCACATCATGCACACACATTCTTGCACACAAGCAGATGTTCTCTCTCTCTCTCTCTTGCTCTCTCTCTCTCTCTCTCTCTCTCTCTCTCTCTCTCTCTCTCCTTCCTGCCATCAAGACACATCAAACCCACATCCTACCCCAGTCCTGCCACAGTGTCTCTTTTGTCCCCCTGTCTCTTCCTCCCTCCTTCTCTCCCTCCCTCTCCCCCCTCCCTCCTTCTCTCCATCCTCTGTCTGGGCGGATCATAAATAAATGAACCGCTTCAGAGGCAGATGAAGGTGCTGGGGTGGCAGATGCATCTGATAGGTGCTGTTCTGCCCTACGTGATCTGGCAGGAGTGTTTGTTCCGTGTTTGCTCCCTTAACCAAAAAACACTTTGAAAGGACCGCACCGTGCCTGACAAGAGACAAACTAGTGCCGCCATACTCCTCTGCATTTGTCTGTCACAAGTGCACACAGTGTGTGTGTGTGTGTGTGTGTGTGTGTGTATGTGTGTGTGTTTACATGCATGTATTCACTTCTTGCATGTGTTATGGTTGTTGTTTCTGTTGTTGTTTTTCTGGAAGCTTTCTTTTGTCCATGGGGGACGGGATAGTATGGATAAACAGGTTCACCTGAGGAAGATCTTCCAGGTGAGTGGCTGCCAATTAGGCAATTACTGTATGAACTCTGATTAGTTTCCACTGCGTACAGCTGAGATGGTGTGTCTGTGTGTATACACTTATTTTGTTTGTGTTTGTGTTTGTGTGTGAGCGTATGTGTGTGTGTGAGCGCGCGTGAGTGTGTGCGTGTGTTTCCCCATGTGTGTGAAGCTGTGTTTTTCCTCAGTCAAGTGTGTCTGCTGATGTTGCTGACAATATGTTCCTCCAGGGGTGGCTGGGGTGCCTATATCGCCCGCGGCAACATCCACCAACCATCTCCCTGGGCACACAGCGCACTTCTGCTGGAGCCATCAAAACACTCCTTAAAGACACTTTTAATAAGCACTGCAATTACACAGGTAACACTGTTAACCTACAGGTCCAACCAGAATAGAAGGTACCAGTAATAATATGGGATCAAGTTTTTTTTATTTTCCTTCTTTGGAAGCTATAAGTTGAATAACAAACCTCCATGCAAGAACACATTCGATTGTGCTGGAGGTTAAACTAGAAAAAAATGCTCATGAATAAATAACTGTTTTTGTGTGAAATAGTTGTTTTTGTTTGTTTGTTTGTTTGTAAGTGACTGTAAGTTTAATAACAAAGCATATTTCATGGATAACTTCAAACCCCACTGAGGTTTTTGTTGAATTTGATTACAGGAATAGTTCCACTCCTACAGAGTTTGTACAGTTATGTTAGTTTAGTGAGTTGCACGTACAATATCCCCTTGCAATTGGTGATTATCTGGTTTCATCTAAACACAAAATAAACTTGCCGCCTTGACTCTACACACACTGTTATCAAATCCATAAACACCATCTTCTGCATGAGTGTTACTCTCTCTCTGTCTCTCTCCCTCTCTCTCTCCCTCTCTCTCTCCCTGCCAACTTCAGAGGTTTGTCTTCGCGAGCTTTGTAACTGACAATCTTCTTTTCTTTTCTAATAATGCTCCACAGAAGCCGAATAAAGGGGAGCGGAGAGAGGAGCTGTCACCCTTCCCTCTTAAAAAAATACCTCCTTCAAGAGAGCATCATTGCTTTTAATTAGCTCTGCTGCCGTGATCAAAGCCAGCCCACCTCCATGGGAAAGAGATATCAGTGTGCGACGGAGAGGCTCCATGCTGCTTTGTCACGCAACCGTCAATGGCTCGTCACCGCCGCCACCGACAACAGATAGCCGGTCCATTAAATCAGTGCAAAGCTAGTGAGCTTAGCGAGCTGTCGCGCTAGCCCTTACATGTGCGCAGATATAACGGTGACAACTGTCACGCATTTATCGAGAAGAGACTGTCTAATTGTCTGTCTTGTGGTAAACACGCGCATACCCGGGCACATTACAAAAACGCTCACAATGGTGGCACACACCGAATAACTAGTTGACAAACAAAGAGAAGTCACGTAGCTCTTCAGCTTGACAAAGTATTTAGAAACTGTGTCAAGATTGCCATGATAATGATATGATAGCTTTTTCTACTTCTCCCCCCTCTTCTTGTTTTCACTCTGAAGCAATAGAGCGCCAAGCTACTGGTTGAGAAAGATGAAAGAGAATCATTGTTTTCATAGTCTTCCAGAGTGTTGGTTTATATGAAGCAACTCCT
>CM050214.1:12422706-12425206 GCA_027475355.1 Coilia nasus
TTCAGTCATTCAGTTAAAGGCACCTCTTCCACACTAGCTGACTCTTGTTTGTTACCCTGAAACTTCTTTGAAATACAAATGCTTTACAGTAAATATACTGCAATCAATTATTTCCCACTGATCATGACTGCAAAGTAAAGCGAGAATACAGTACACTATGCATACGCATCTATGCAGTCAAGGTGGGTAGTCAACTCGAGTCAGCTTTATTGTCAATTCTTCACACGTGCTAGACATACAAGGAATCGAAACTACGTTTCTTACTATCCCATGCGTAGACAACATTAAAAAAAAAACCTTTCTGGCCAGTGGAATACCAGTTTCCTGCTAGTATGCAGCAAAACTAAACAATGTAATTCAACATGAAGGACACATGTGGAAATGTAGGAAACAGGGGATACAGCTACAACAAGCACAAGAAGGCACAGGAGGCACTGAATCGGCATCACACACCATTAATTCAACACTCAACACTCGATGACAGAAGGACGACGATGGGTAGTGTGTGTGTGTGTGGGGGGGGGGGGGGGGGGGGATTCCTAAAACCTAAAGTCTGCTGCATTCCTTAGTTAATGATGGCTGAGTGGGGACACCCCCCTTACTCAAAACACACCCACATCCCCCACACCCCACCTCCACCTCCTGGGCTGTTCTGAGGGCGAGCACTGAGGAACCGAGGGGTCCAGGAACCCCATGTGTTCCCTATCAAACAGATTCCCGTAACGACCACGCAAGGCATTAGGCATTTTGTGGAGCGTGTGAGCACAAAGTAGGTGGTGCGAACATGGCTAAGCCCACCTTAACTTTCAGGAAAGGGTACGAGAGGTTACAAAAACACAAACCTGGCAACCGCATTTGGGGGCTTTACTCTACTGCTTGAACATATCCTTTGTTTTTTTTTTGTTTTTTTTTGTTTTGGTTTTTTTTTTTTCGTTTTTTTTTTTTCACCAACGGTTGCAAACAAGGCTGTAAGCCAGGACAAAATCCCCCTTCTTTTATAGCCTCAGGGCGATCGACCCCACTGACCACCTCTCACAAACCCCCCCTAACCCCATACCACCACCCCAACCCCCCTCTCCCCATCTAGGCCCTCCACCCTCCACCCCCACCACCTCCCTCACTGCCCGCTACGGCAAGACATGCTCACCGAGACAATAGAAGAGGAGGAGGAGGAGGAGGAGGAGGAGGAGGAGGAGGAGGAGGAGGAGGAGGAGAAGAGCAGGTCCAGCAACCACATGCATGTGCTCCTTCATGCAATATTAAGCATCCAGGATAGGACTCATAAAAAGGGTCAGGGCTTGTGCCATTGTAAATTATAAATTGCTATTGATTTCCTGCAGGTTGTTTCGCGCCAGCAGCGCCTAGGGCTCATTGGGCGGCCCCGCGCGCTGGCAGAGGGCACTTTATGAGATTGGGCCGAAGGCTCACATGGGTGGGAGAGGGAGGTGGGGTACTGTAGGGTTTGGGGGATTGGGGGGGTGGGGGCATTGCATGCCTTGCAAAGACACACATGCAAATATACACACGTACACACACACACACACACACAAAACAGGTGCAAACACATCTTTTATGTACATCTGTACATCTTCTTGAAGCATCATATGATTTCCTGTATTAGTCCACCTGCTGATCCATAACACACCCCAACAAAACGATCCCCCTCTCTCTCTCTCTCTCTCTCTCTCTCTCTCTATCTATCTATCTATCTATCTCATATACACACACATGCACACAGAAAGAGGGAGAGAGGGAAGAGGCGGAGAGAGAGAAGGAGAGAGAGATGGGAAAAGACAGAGACTGACAGCACTATAAAGGATCTGGTATTGGTATACAGTATTAGCTGTGTCCAGTGCGTAGTGCGTAGTGTGTTCTCAGTGGGAGAGCTCTTCTTTAACACCCAGCGCTGCTGCTGACATAAGAGCAACCATCTCAGCGGTAGACCAGAGCAGCAGGGTGAGCATGATATGATTAACAATGACCTTTAAAACATGTACACACAGACAGACAGACAGACAGACAGACAGACAGACAGACAGATATTGACACACACAGGCACACACACGCATACACACACACACATATATTGGAACGATCACACACAGGGACAAGCAAATACACAGGCACACACACAGGCACACAGGCAGACAAAGACACACACTGACACACAGACACACACACATTGTGCCTCCCAGGAAATCCTACATTGCATCCTCTCTCCACCCCCTTCTCCTCACCCCCCCCCCCCCCCCCTTTCTTAAACCCTCTTCAAAGTGTCTGACAAGCATTGAGCAGAAAAGACCTTGGCTGAGAGCTCTTTCATGTTGCCCGCTGTCTCATTATGACATGCTTTGCAGCTCCAAAAAACCTCTTCAGGTTAATTATTTCTCCTTTTTCCTTTCAAAAGCAAGAGCTTACAGTCACGGAGCTACCTAATTCATTTATCGCATTGCCGCTGTATAACAATTAGAAGCTTGTTGCTAAAGGTTATGATACAAAT
>CM050214.1:12430206-12447706 GCA_027475355.1 Coilia nasus
AATGTCGGACTGCATAATGGTAGAAACAGTGCAGCTAGGGGGTCCCCAAATGAGATAAATGAATAAAACATCCCCCTCCCTTCTCCTTTCTCCCTTCTCTCCCTCTCTCCTCCTCTCTCCTCCTCTGTCTTTCTCTTTTTCCTGCTCTACCTTTTCCGCTTTCCCTTTCTCTCTCCATCTCTCTCTCTTTCTTTCTCTCTATCTCTCTGTCTCTCTCTGTCTTTCCCTCTCTAACACACACAGACACACACACACACCACAAACACACAAACACACACACACAGAGGCAAAGAGGGAGAGAGAGCCGAGAGTCACACCGAGCTGAGCCGAGCTGAGCTGTGTGAGCGAGCGAGCGAGGGAGCGCTGACACAAAGTCAATGGCATGAATTATTCAGCCTCTCGCCAAGCAGCCGCTGACCTTTCCCCGCAGGAAGTGGAATCGAAACACAACAATGGCCCCCAGAGCGCACGGGCACCGCAATCGCACCCGCCGCCAGCGACACGGCTCCGGATAAAGACTGCTTAGGATTTGATACATAATACATAAATAAATAATTCAATTATAGGGAAGGCACCCTGCTATACTTGCACACAGAACCACTGTCTCGCCGCCA
The DNA here is from genome assembly GCA_027475355.1 of Coilia nasus. Lineage (NCBI taxonomy): Eukaryota > Metazoa > Chordata > Actinopteri > Clupeiformes > Engraulidae > Coilia > Coilia nasus. The sequence continues at coordinate 12,430,821 of CM050214.1, forward strand.
CACACACAATAAAAAAGGCCACAGAATACAGATTACAGCGGGCAGAAGAGAGAGAGAGGGAGAGAGAGACAGAGAAAGAGAGAAAGAGAGAGACAGAAAAAGAGACAGAGGGAGAGACAGGGAGACACTGGGTGTCTGCTACTGTAGCTTGCTTGTTTTGAACCACGATGAGAACAATGGGAATTAAACGCTATTCCAGAAGCTAATTATATGGCGTTTGTGTGGCACGGCGTGGATGTGTTAAGTGTTGTTGTAAGTGTGTTATGGTGTACGGCAATGGCGGTGGCGCCTGCCAAACGGGTTTGCGTTAGTCTGTTTGTTGTTTGTGTTTGTCAGACTGCTGCTACAAAAGGCAGAAATCTGACAGAACTTTGTGATCATTAGCAGCCTCTTGCTTCACTAATGTGTCCACTGATGTCTGGAAATTAACAAAGGGATGGCATATGTATGTATGTGTGGAAGCGTACATTTGTGTAAGTGTGTGGATGTGCTTGTGTATTTATGCGTGTGTGTGTGTTTGTGTGTGTGTCTGTGTGTGTGCTTGTGTGCATGTGTGTGGCTGTGCATGTGTGTGTGTACCTATGCATATTTCTCTCTGTCTCTGGCTCTTTTTTCTGTGTGTGTGTGTGTGTGTGTGTGTGTGTGTGTGTGTGTGTGTGTGGAGGCGTGGGTGTGTGCATGTGTTTTGGTGATGTGCTTGTTGTGAATCCAGCAGAGAGACGCGCTGTTCTGTGATTTCAGGCGGCAGATGACAGTTAATGAGATTAGTGGAGCCCCAGGTGTACGTGGCTGTTTGTGTCTGTGTGGCAATTCTGTGCAAGTGTGTGCGCACATGTGAATAATATCTGTGTGTGTGTATGGGTGTGGGGGGGTGGGGGGATGTTATGTATGGGGTGTGTGTGTGTGTGTGCAAAATATATTTTCCTTAAAATTTCCTCAATATTAATAATTTAAGAAAAGAATATGCTTGCACAGATTTTACAAAATCAAACAATGCTTTCCTTTTTCCAGTGCCAAGAGCAGTTGCATGTCGGCATGCACACACACACACACACGCACACACACACACACACACACACACACAAACACACTAAAAGGTGATACGTAATCATCTAAGGTCAAAAAGTCCCTGGCACATCTTCTGAACCTGTCCATCACAGCCTGTAGCTTTCTATCGAGCACGCACCTGCATGCCATTGCAGCACTGCACAGGAAGTGACATCAATTCCCCGGGAGGGGCTCTTCCTGTCTGCCATTCTTGGGTCGACAAAAATTTAACTCGACAGGAAACCCCGATCATCAGTTCCACCCCCACCTCTCTCTCTTTCTCTCTCTCTCTTTCTCCTCCTCACTCCCTCACACTGATGCACGCACTCTCTCTCTCTCTCTCTTTCTCTCTCTCCCCCTCACTCTCTTCACACTGATACTCCCCTGTGTCACTTGGGCCTCCCAATCTTACTTCACACACCACACACCACACACACACACACACACACACACACACACACTCCACACCTCTGGCCTCACAGGCAATCTGAAAGGGAGCCTCTGGTGAGTGGGCTGATAAAATAAACCATCTCAGATTCCACCCAGACACGCCAGCCCACCACGACCACCCCGGCCTACTCCACCACGGCCACCCCACCACAGCCACCCCGGCCTACTCCACCACAGCCACCCCGGCCTACTCCACCACAGCCACCCCACCACGGCCACCCCAACATGACCACCCCACCACAGCCACCCCACCACGACCACCCCAACACGACCACCCCACCACGACCACCCCACCACAGCCACCCTACCACGGCCTACTCCACCACGGCCTACTCCACCACAGCCACCCCACCACGACCATCCCACCACGACCACCCCCACCACAGCCACCCTACCACGGCCACCCCACCATGGCTACCCCACCACGGCCACCCCACCATGGCCACCCCACCATGGCTACCCCGACCTACCTTCTCCACCCCGCTCCACCTGCCCCACTCCTCTCCTCTCTCCTCTCCCCTCCTCCTCTCCTCTCTCATCACCTCCCCTCTCTCCTCTCCTCTCTTCTCCTCCCCTCTCTTCTCCTCTCTCCACTCCTCTCCTCCCCTACACACCTCCACTCCACTATTCTCCTCTCCTCTCTCCTCCTCTACCCTCCTCCTCTCCACTGCTCTCCTCTCAACCCTTCTCCACTTCTTTCCTCTCCTCCTCTGCTCTCCTCTCCACTCCACTCCTCTCTTCTCCCCTCTCAACCCTTCTCCACTCCTCTCCTCTCCTCCTCTGCTCTCCTCAATGCTCGACCAGCCCCTCTCCTCTCCTCTTCTCCCTCTCCTCTCATCTCCTCTCCTCTCCTCTCCTCTCCTCTCTTCTCCGGTGCTGCCTTCTCCGTGTGGGAAAGTGGAGCTCCGGTCGCTGCTGGAGACTGGCCTGCATTTTAAAAACTCCAGGCTTTGTACGCGAGGCAGAACGTTAGAACGAGAGTAGAGGAGAGGAAGAGAGATAAAGACAGAGGGATAGAAGGAGTCTGTAAGGAGAGAAACAACAGAGAGGGCAAAGATAAAGAGAAAGAGTAAAAGGGAGAGAGAGAGAAAAAAGACAGAGCAAGAGAGAGAGAGAGAGGAGGGAAACGGGAGAAAAAGAAAAAAGGAGAGAAGAAAAAAGAGGCCCAGATTTCTAAGAGCTCCTGACACAAACGAGGCCGTGCTAAAGACAGGTTAAGCGTCCCACACAGAAGGGCAGCCCGCTCAGTGACTACGTTTAAATGCACTTTAGTATCCCGAACATGATGCTTATCCCGCTTTTGATCAAATTCAGGATAAGGTGTTTACATGAACGCAGAGTAAACGGGTTATTAATATCCCAGTTTACATGAAAAACACTAGTATCCCGATTTCTTCTTACACAGACAACGCTGTCAGAACCTTCAGTATTCGGGATAAGGTGTTTACATGCCACAGTATCCCGGTTTCTTCACCTAGCATATCCCAATTTCTCAGAAACCGGGAAAAGGGCTTATTCGGGATACCGAATTCAGGAAAAATTGCTTACATGCACAAACGCAAAGCCAGGATACTTAATGTCCAGATTATATTCGGGATACTTAAGTGCATGTAAACGCAGTCACTGATCCATTTCACCGCCACTGCGGCCACCTCCCTCCTCATCAGCGGCCATAGCGAAACAGCCATAAATCCTGCCAATAATCAATCAGTATAGCTATTGATTATATGGCCGTTATTTCACGCGTGTAAAACAACTATCATTATTTTTTACTCGCGAGCAAGCGAGCGGCGGAGTAGAAATCTAGAATGGAACACCACGCCTGCCCCAATGTAAACTCTCCACTCCCGCCGTCTGGTTGATATGGATCCGTCTCTAGAAGAGTGGCTCACACACACACACACATACACAGACAAGCACAGACACACACACACACACACGCACACTCACACACACAGACAAGCACAGACACACACACACACACACACACATATACAGACAAGCACAGACACACACACACACACACACACTGACAAGCACACACTCACACAGACGAGCACACACACATATACACACACATAGAGAAAGGGAGAGATATCATACACACATACACACATACAAAATGAGAGGGATACCACACACACACATACTCACACACACAGAAAGAGAGATAGAAAGAGAGATACCATGCACACACACACACACACACACACACACACACACACAACCACACACACCCACACCGACACAGCGAAAGTGAAGCGAGCGAGCGAGCAGGTGACAGCGCGAAAGTGCCCTAAACGGGCCGGACGGGCGTCTGGCCCCCCCATCTATTTTTCATGAAGCCTCTCATCTCCTCTTACCGGCCCCTCTCCGCAGCCCCAGGGCACTCCCCACACACTGCATCTCCAGATGGCCCCGTGTGTTGGGTTTAATGGCTACAAACAATCACCCCGCCACTCCACATATAACACACACACACACACATGCACACACACACACACGAAAGTCCTGGGTACATTTATTTAAGCATCACACACACACAGAGTGGTTTAATCGTTACAGACAATCACCCCTGACTCACCCCCAACACACACAAACACCTACACACACACACACACACATACAAAGAATCACACGCTGACTATTGGGGTGTGCAAGTCATGGCCACATTTACTTAAACCACACACACACACACACACACAGCTGATAAAGTTTCAATGATTCATTTATCACAAGGGGGCGGGGGGGGGCTGAAAGCAGCCTAATAAGTCTGCCTATGTAGGAGCCTAATAAGTGTGCCTACTGTATGTGTCTTTCAGGATACCGACCCAGAAAATGCAATTTATGATTTTATAAAATAACATATTTGGCAAATAATAAAGTTAGTTGGCCTCATAAGAGCTACAAATGTCAAGGTCACTGTAATAATTGGGGTGGGTGCAAGCTGCGGGACTGCACTGAAATGGCAACACTAACCTAGCCCAACCCAGCCAAGCAAAAACACACAGACATATGCACACAGGCTCACTCTCTCTTTCTCTGTCTATCGTTCTCCTTCACACACACACATATGCACACACACACTCTCTCCCTTTCCGTGTCCCTCTCTTTCTTCCTCTCAAACACACACACACACAAACACACAGACACAATTTCTGATTCTGTCTATCTCTCTCTCGCTCTCTCTCTCACACACACACACAGGCATGCACACACACAGACACAGACACACACACAAACACACATACACGCTCAGTAACACTCGACTCCCCATCAGACAGAGCTCCCACCCCCAAACAAACACACACACAGACACACACATACACACACACAGACATACACACACACACACACACACACGCTCAGTAACACTCGACTCCCCATCAGACAGAGCTCCCACCCCCGAACAAAGGCCCCGGAGAACAGAGAGCTGATTGAGTGGCTGAGTGATTGACAGATGGGCTGGGAGGGATTTTGATTGACAGGACTCCCCACTCTCCTCCCAGTGGCCTTATCTCCGTCAGGGCTTCCTTCCTCCTCCTCCTCCTCCTCCTCCTCCTTCTTCTCCTCTTGCTCCCCACAGGCCATCCCCCACCCCGACACACACACATAAACACACACACACACGCACACACACACACACGCACACACACACACAGCAGTCCTCTGAGCTGTGTGGTAGGTAGCCCTCAGGGTGAGAAGACACCGCGGGAGAGAGAGAAGGGATGAGAGAGAGAGAGAGAAATAGATGGAATGAGAGAGAGAGAGAGAGAGAGAGAGAGAGAGAGAGAGAGAGAGAGAAATAAAAGGAATGAGAGAGAGACAAAGAGAGAAAGAGAAGAAATGAGAGAGAAAGGGCGTGCGCGAGAGACAGAGAAAAAGAGAGAGAGACAGACAGTGTGTGCGTGTCTGTGTGTGTGTGTTTGTGTGCGTGCCTGTGTGTGCCTTCATTTGTGTGCATGTGTGTGTGTCTGTGTGTGTGTGTGTCTGCGTATGTGTGTGTGTGTGTGTGTGTGTGTCTATTTATGTGTGTGTGTGTGTGTGTCTATTTATGTGTGTGTGTGTGTGTGTGTGTGTGTGTGTGTGTGTGTGTGTGTGTGTGTGTGTGTGTGTGGGTGTGTGTGTGTGTGAGTGAGAAACTGAAATGGCTGATAGCAGAGCAGAGAGCACAAAAGGAGCGAGAAAACAGAATTGAATTAACCGTAGAAGTGCGAGAAAGGAGAGCCGGTCTGATGGAGATTGAGAGGTGAAGAGAGAGACTGAGAGGGAGAAAAGAGAACAGACTCCGACAGACAGGAGCACACACACTCACTCACCCACTCTCTCTCACACACACACACACTTACTCCCTCTCTCTCGCACACACACGGGCAAATGGATACACCTCTTTTGAGGTCAGCCAGGCGGATGATGGGATTGTTGGGAGGGAACAGCATATTGTTAACCCTATATTAACTTGGAGAGGTAGAGGTCGATGGCTGGTTATTAGCCCTTTCTGCAGTGGCGGATTAACCAGGCCACACGCAGGCGTGCACAAAAGAGCCTGTCACTGAGAAAGCAAACGATGACAGCCCTCCCTCAGACAAGCAGAAGCGTGAGCCAGAAATACACGCAAGCAAGGTCTCTCTCTCCCTCCCTCTCTCTATCTGTCTGTCTGTCTCTCTCGTTCTCTCTCACTCTGTCGCCTTCTTTCTCTCTCTCTCTCTCTCTTTCTGGGTCTCTCTCATTTTCTGTCACCCCCATTCTTTCCCACCCTTTTCTTACTGGTCTTGGACATTCCAACTCACGACTATCTGCTACATTCTATTTTTGTTCAATCAATCCTTTAAGTTAATTACTATGTATGTATGTGTGTATGTATGTGTGTATGTATGTATGTATGTATGTACGTATGTATGTATGCATCTATCTATCAATCCATCTATCCATCTATCCATCTATCTATCTATCCATCCATCCATCCATCCATCCATCTATCTATCTATCCATCCCTCTTTACCTCCTTCTTCTGCATGCTCCACTAGAGGCACAATGGGCCCAATCTGGCGGGTCCTGGCCTAACAATGGCCGCCTCACCCTGGGCAGGGCATAATGCGGGAGAGCCATGTGGCGCTGAATGGGGCGCACTAATACATACATTCATGTCATCACAATATTGCCTGCACGCATTGGACCACACTTAAACTTAACCCTATTGACTCTCTCTCTCTTTTTCTCATTTTCTCTCTCTCTCTCTCTCTCTGTTGCTCTTTTCTTTCTCCCCCCCCTTCTCTATCCTTCCTCCTCCCCCATTGACTTCACTAATGCTTCTGCACAAACATGGAGGAAGGGGGGGGGGGAGAGGGAGAAAGAGCAAGGGAGCAATGGAGGCAAAGAGAGAGGGAGGGAGAGAGAGGGAGAGAAAAAAACAGAGACTCAGGGAGGGAGGGAGGGAGGGAGGGAGGGAGGGTGGGAGAGAGGGTAGGAGAGAGATTGTTCTAATTTTGGGTGTATCCTGACAAAGACAAAAAATGATCTAGTGCTGAATTTTGTCTCTGCGTGGAGCTATAGGGCGATCCATCCATGACCTATAGCTGAGAGAGTTTTTCCGCAGCTATTCGTTGCTGTTAGTTTATATGTTGTTGTTTTTGTTTTTTTAATGACTTTCCCTCCACCTGGCTGTCTCTCTCTCCCTCTCCCCCTCTTTCTCTCTCTCCTTCTCTCTTTCTCTCTCCCTCCCTCTCCCTCCCCCCTCTCTCTTTCTCCCTCTTTCTCCTCTCTCTCTCCCTCCCTTTCTCTCTCTCTCTCTCTCTCTCTCTCTCTCTCTCTCTCTCCCTCCCTGTCTCTATCTCTCTCTCTCTCCACTCGACCCACTGCTCCTCCATTAAAAATGTATCACGGGGGCCAATGTGACCTATTTCAAGTCTCTCACATTGACTTCTCCTCAGCAATTCCCTCAACCCACCGGCTAACTATCCCCTTTCCCCTCTCTCTCCCTGTCTCTCTGTTTCTCTCTCTCTCTACCTCTCTCTCTCTGTCTCTCTGTTTCTCTCTCTCTACCTCCCTCTCTCCCCCTTTCTCTCTACCTCTCTCTCCCTCTCTCTCTCCCTCGCTCTGTCCCCCCCCTGCCTCTCTCTCTCTCTCTCTCTCTCTCTCTACGTCCCACCCTCCCCTTCCCATCTCCACCCTGCAGAGGACTTTGTTTTGGTTTGGGCTGCAGAGGTCCAGATGTTGAGGCACTAGCCCAGGCCGGGCCAGCCAGAGGGGGGCTGAGAAAGGAGCCAGAGGTTGGGAGGAGGAGGAGACGGGTGCTATGGGGGTGGTGGTGGTTGTGGGGGCGGGAGCAACACAGGAAGTCCCACGGTATCCACGGGAACCCCTCGCATTCCATCTTCCGCGGGGCTCCCTGACAGCCCTGACATCTCCCAGCGAGCGCTCCTCAGGAGGGGCGGAGCAGAACGAGGGGAGCAAACGTGCGAACGGACAGAAGCAAAGAGGGAAAAGAGAGATGGGGGGGAAACGGAGGAATGGAGAGTTAAAGAAACTGAAAAGGTTAAGGATTAAAAAAGGGGGATTTAGATCATTGTGAGAAACCCTAACACCAGCCAGCTGACAACACCCCCCCCCCCTCCCCCCTCCCTGGACATTAACTTCACTCATCTGGCCACACTGAGGGAGACAAAACAAAACTGCCCATAACTCACATTTCACAGAGAGAATGATAATACTCACGCTCAGTTTCCCTCTGTGAATGTGTGTGTGTGTGTGTGTGTATGTGTGCATTTGTGTGTGTGTGTGTGTGTGTGTGTATGTGTGTGCTTGTGAGTATGCATGTGAGTGTGTGTGTGTGCGGGCATTTGTGTGTGTGTGTGTATGTGTGTGCTTGTGGGTGCTTGTGAGTGTGCTAAAGTATGTGTATGTAGGTATGTGTGTGACAGTGTTTGTGTGTGTGTGTGTGTGTGTGTGTCTGTGTGTGCATTTGTGTGTGTGTGTGCATGTGTGTGCTTGTGAGTGTGCTAAAGTATGTGTGTGAGTATGCATGTGTGTGTGTGAGTGTGTGTGTGTGTGTGTGTCTGTGTTTTCGTGTGAACAAGAGCCGGGGAGATGAAGAGCAGATAAAAACGCAAGTGTGGTGTGTTTTTGTGGGAAAATAGAGTCCTCCACTTCCTCCCTGCTTTAAAAACTTATTGACAAACTTTTGATGAGCGTCCCTCACAATGCACGGCAGAGATGTGAAACCGAGTTGCCTCTCTTGTCTCTTGTGTCGCTCTCACCCACACCCACACCCACACCCACACACCCACACACACACACACACCCTTCCTGGCCTGAACATCTCCCATCACAGGAATAATAGGAGTGTGTAAGGTGAGACACCTGAAGAGAGCCGACGGGAGGGGATCCAGTGAGCGCTCTGACACGGCACTGTCCAAAGTGTGTGTGTGTGTGTGTGTGTGTATGGGTGTGTGTGTGCCGCGTGTATGTGTTTCTATTTGTGTGTATTTATGTGAAAATGTATATGTACATATTTGTATGCGTTGGTTGTAGTGGTTGTATATCTTTGTGTGGATATCGCTGTGAGAGGGGATATGTCTGCATGTGTATGTGTATGCAAGTGTGCGTGTGTGTGTGTGTGTGTGTGTGTGTGTGTGTGTGTGTGTGTGTGTGTGTGTGTGTGTGTGTGTGTGTGTGTGTGTGTGCACGAGTGTGTGTGTGTGTGTCCTTTTCTGAGCGCGTATTTCACACCATGCTGTTCCATTTTTCCTGACAGTATGCCCTTCACTTCCTCAGCTCTGGCCCTTGTGACTGTGTGAGAGCCTGGGATTGTGTGAGAGCCTGGGAGTGTGTGAGGGCTTGGGACTGTGTGGGGGCCTGGGAGTGTGTGAGGGCCTGAGACAGTGTGAGGTCCCTGTGTGAGGCCCTGTGATATTGTGAGGACCTGGAACTGTGTGAGTGCTTGAGACAATGTGAGGTCCCTGTGTGAGGCCCTGTGACTGTGTGAGGGCCTGTGATATTGTAAGGACCTGGAACTGTGCGAGGGCTTGAGACAGTGTGAGGTCCCTGTGTGAGGCCCTGTGACTGTGACTCTGTGAGGGCCTGGGACTGTGTGAGGGCCTGTGACTGTGTAAGAGCCTGTGACTTGTGTGAGGGCCTGTGACTGTGTGAGGACCTATGAGTGTGTGAGGGTCTGGGACTGTTTGAGGGTCTTTGACTGTGTGGGGGCCTGTGACCGTGTTCCGTGCGGGGCCTCGCTTACTCACTCGCTTGCTCACTTGCTCAGCGACACGGGTGTTTAAGTGCTCCTTGGCCTGTCCCCACACATGACAACACACACCCACTAAACAACAGGCAGGACTCCACACTCACTAAAACACAGCCAGCGCTTTAATCACAGAAAATCCACCAAACAATGGAGGCCCTTAACAGGGCTGATGTGTCACACCAATGCATGTGGTGTGTGTGTGTGTGTGTGTGTTTCTGTTGTCGGTGTGACAGAGTGTGTGTTACATGAGAATGTGAGGCTGTGTGCATATCATATCATTGTGTGCATGTGTGTGTTTGTGTGGTTTTATGCATGTGCGTGTATGTATATGTATCTCTCTGTATGTGCTTGTGTGTGCTTGTGTGTGTGTGTGTGTGTGTGTGTGTGTGTGTGTGTGTGTGTGTGTGTGTGTGTGTGTGTGTGTGTGTGTGTGTGTGTATGCAGGTGACCTTGAGTGCTTTGAAAGGCGCCGTGTAACAAATAAAATGTATTATTATTATTATTATTATTATTAAAAGAAGTTGGTCAGGGGTTGACGTGCGAGTGATTAAAACAGGAGGCGGAGGGGTCTGGAAGTGAGGAGGCGTCTAGAAGATGTCAGGGGCCCTTTGTGTCCATGTCAATGAGGGCTATTTGAAGTAATCTCACTCGGCCTCACTAGGCCTACAACACACACACACACACACACACACACGAGGTAGGCAGTCAGACTAGGAGGAGGGAGAAGTGTGGGTGTCTGTGTGTGTGTCTGTGTATATATGTGTGTGGCGGGGGCGGTCGAGGGGGTTGAATGAGACCATATGGCAGAGCAAGAAACCAGCCCCCCCCATGATGCAGCAGGTTGTAAAACCACAACCACATACTCCCTTCCATCCACACACACACACACACACACAATAATCAAATACACACACTACTAATACAACACCCGACTATTATACACATAGAAAACACACAAGTATATTAGTTAGTAGCACCGGGAGCACCATATAATAGCATTAACGGAGCAATTTTCTGAAACTCAAAGGCAATCACAGTCATTCCCCACAGAAAGCCAAAATCCAGCAATTGTATGTTTACAAACATAGCGAATAAACCATTTTAAATATGAGATTTGTTCTTTTAACTGCATAATAAGAGATCATTAGCTTCCAGTGAGCAGGATTTGCTGCAGTCGATCCGTGCGTCTGAGGGGGAGAAAGCTAATTAGCGAATCGCTCGCGATCGTCGGCCAAGAGAATTAGCGCTAGCTAGGCTAATTACTGCAGTGAAATCGAATCAACTATTTGAAACAAGAGCACGTTAATGAGCCCTTATTTATTGAACTAAATAACTTCAAGGAAAGAGATAGAAGTCTGGGTTGTTATTTTTTTATTATGTATTCCGGGGCAATAATAAATCGTAATTGAGACGGCATCATTGAGCAAGCTGTTTGTTTGTTAGGGATCTAGAAAAAAAGAACACGGCCAAGAACATATTCAAACCAAAATGAGGTTATTTTTCATTCTTTTTTTACACTCGCTTTTTTCTCTCACATGACCCATTTTCCAGTGCTGCAGCAGCATGTGACAGAAAAAGGGAGATAGAGAGAAAAGAGGGAGAGAGAGAGAGAGAGAGAGAGAGAGAGAGAGAGAGAGAGAGAGAGAGAGAGAGAGAGAGAGAGAGAGAGGTGAGAGAGGGAGACAGAGAGAAGGTGAGAAAGGGAGACAAAAGTGGGGGTGGTGAAAGAGAAAGGTGTAGTATAGCATCAAATAGAAAATTCCACCCCAGTCAAGATTTTTCTACAGTTGCTCAGCCTAACGAGGCTAACAAAACAGGGTAAAGGTGTGGTGTTGTGGGATATGTCCCTCTTGGACTAAAACTGTACTGTTCAAACTCCTCAAGCCTCGCTGAGAGTTTTAGTTCCTTGCTTCACCTATTTATATTTAAGCTTAAGCTTAATAGCCTAATTTAGCTTCATGGTTGTGGAGCACATACACCATAATCATATCTTGCTGGAAATATTTGTCAATCATCATGTTATATTCCATGAATTGTATACAAAAATCAAAACCCCCATGACAGCTTTTTATTGGTCTTTTTTTTTTTTTCAGAAGGACTGCATGTGAGACAGTGTACGTAATGCAAGTGAGTTTGTTCAGTGGTCCATGCACAAGGCCTGTTTGTTCACTGGAGTCTAAAGGTGTGTGTGTGTGTGTGTGTGTGTGTGTGTGTGTGTGTGTGTGTGTGTGTGTGTGTGTGTGTGTGTGTGTGTGTGTGTGTGTTAAAGAGAGACTCCAGCTGCCCCCCAGGAGTTCTGACCCTTTCTAGCCCAGTGAAGCAGAAAGCTGGGGGTGCTGAGGATGACGATGGTGATAATGGTATATGTATATGTGTGTGTGTGTGTGTGTGTGTGTGGAGGGGGGACGGGTCACATATGTGCCAGGTATATAGGTGAAGCATAGGGATGTGCTGGCATTTTCCTGGCAGAGACTGGCAGAGCAGGAGCTGGGGAGAGAGAGGAAGAGAGAGAGAGAGAGAGAGAGAGAGAGAGAGAGAGAGAGAGAGAGGGAGAGGGGTAGGGGTAGAGGGAGGTATGGCGTATGGCGCAGGTGAACCACAGCTGCGTCTGAGTGCACAGTCACACAGGTCAGTGCATCTGTTAGCTACCTCAGAGAAGACAACAACCAAAAACCCAGAGAGGATAGAGAGAAAGTCAGATACAGTATATATATATATATATATATATATATATATATATATATAGAGAGAGAGAGAGAGAGAGAGAGAGAGAGAGAGAGAGAGAGAGAGACAGAGAGAGAGACAGAGAGAGAGACAGAGAGAGAGAGAGAAAGACTGTTTAAGAGAGGTAAAGAAGGAGAGAAAAAGAGAGGTAAAAAGGCAAACAGAGAGAGAAAGAAAAGGAAAAGACAGAAAGCATACAGAGAGTTCAGAATGAGAGAGACACCGAGTGAGATGGACCTGCCTGTCGTGTTACTGGCTTCACAGTCGACTTCCTCTCCAAAGCTGTCATTTGACCTTGGCTCTGCATACAAACACCACCGCCGACGCGACACTTCAGAAACACCTCGCCGTCACCCTCACTCTCAGGCCCTGACGGCAAGTGGAGTAAGAGAGCACCTCGGCCCCCTAAGTCTTCATGTGGTGACGTTAAAAACCAAACATCTACCCGAAACTCTCCTCTCTCACAAGCTCACAAGTCTCACAAGCCTCTTCCTCCCTGGGGGGAAGTTAATCTACGCAAAGGCGTCTCACAAGCACACCGACGGTGGGGGGGGGGGGGGGGGGGGGGGAGAGAACAACTGTGGTGGGTGGGTGTGGGGAAGAGAGGGAGGGAGGGAGGTTAGAGGAGGAGGGAGGGAGACACTTGTGCGAATGGTGACCTATGAGTGTTAAGGTTCCTGGGTAATAGCTTCCACATTAGGCTACAAGGTACTTGGAGGGGATCCAACGGCAGGAACCGCGCTAACCCCGGGCTCTGCTATTTAAAAAAAAAAAAAAAAAAAAAAACAAAGCAACGGCATGAAACCCAAAACAGAGATGGCTACTTCTACGGCTACATTCTGTGGACTGCCAGTTCCCTCCACCACTGTTGCTCCATGTATACAACAACAACAGCAAACAAACAAACAAACAAACAAACAACTACACCAACAACAACAACAACTGTGGCTGCTTGAACTGCGAGCGCTCCAGTAGTGTAAAAAAGAGTTGTAAAAAAGCAAACGTGTGAGACGCAGACGGGATGGATTCAGTTTCTTCCTTGGAGAGGTAGAGTGCACAGTGAAAGAGAGAAGGGCTGTGTTTGGGTGCCCTTGGGGGGGTAAGTGAGGGCATGATTGAGAAAGAGGGATGTGGGTGGGTGGGGGGGTGTATGGAGTAGGAGGGGGTAGGGGGATGGGGGGGGTAATCGGGCCCGAGGCACTAGGGCTACTATTGTCACATACTTCATTATGCATGTGGATTTTATTAAGGAGAGGAGTTGAAAGGAGGAGAGGCTCTTTGCTCACATTTGTGAGGTGCCCACATTACATGCTTGAGACCAGGGGGCTTCAAAAGGTCTCGCCTGCGCAGGAATCATATTTAAATAATGCCATTAGAACACTATCATGTCATGTAATTGGCATATATTGTGTAAAATACCAAGGCAACTTAACTGAAGAGTAGTACTGGTAGTATTTAAATTCATCTGTAGTAATATATTTATTTCTAGTATTTGTAGTATTCTACTGTGTTATAATACAGTATTGCATTTTATTTCTCTATGTTTTTGTGTCTTTATTAAGTTGTGAGGATGATAACTAATAAATCTACTAGTGTCAGAACAGTTTCCACGACAGGCAAACTTTACATTGCAACACCACAAAATGAACATTTTATGTTCATAATCTGATAACACCCTCTGGCAGACTCCTAGGAAGTCCCGGTGATTCTGGTATCGCTAAGAAAGTACCCACAACCCACTAATGATAACACGCTGCCCTGCCACACAAACATTCCACATAAACTATCTTCAAACCTCTAACCGCATTAAACACAGCTAACATCTCCGCATCTACACTTGGGATGCCTGGGGAGGCAAGCAACAAGTATCCCTTACTTATTTCGTACAGACCATCGCTCACTGTGTTGTTTCCAGACTTATTAGTCTTCCAATTTACTAAGACGCCATGCCCGAGAGAATCATTTTCAGGGAGGAAAAGACACACAGCCATGCCACCTTCTTTCTAAATGAGAACTGGAACCACAGCGGCACTTCACGTAACTAATCTCTCTGTCACGCCGCAATTCCAGGTCATTATAAAATAAGAATGCTTTGGCATACATACAGAACAACGCATACGCCTCTCGACTTACTTGAAACTTTGACCACGGCACCACGGTATGTCCCGTGTTGTTTCGAATCTTATGCACAGTATGAAGTTATATCAGAGAGGACTGAGGATTCGAGGACCAAGTAATGAAAGATCTTCGCTTGCATCCTGTGCTGAGGCTAGGCACAGCTTGGAGTTGCGGGCAGGTCAGAGTCTGACTGCCCCAGAGGATTGTGGGAAGTGTGCAGTGGTCAGGCTGCTTTCAGCCAACCACAGCCTCATTATCACCCTCGCGCTTCCCTACCACAGCAGTAGCAGCAGTAGCAGCAGCAGTAGTGGCCAGTTTTGAAGAAAGAAAATATACACACACACAAACACATAAACACAGCAACCGATGCATAGGGTGTTCAAATACACACACACACACACACACACACACACACACACATACACACTCTCTCTCTCACACACATACTGTACATACACACACACAAAAACACATGAATACTCTTGCAAAACACACAAATCAGTATTCACACACATACAAATACATGCGCACACTCTTACTTAAATACCCTGAAATACAACCACATACACACATTCACATCCACACAATTCAATCCACACACACATTTGCACCCACACACACGCAGCCTTTCTGGTTCATTTGCTGGTAGATTTGGTGATAATGAGGATGACTGCACCAAGCCTACACAAATAACAGATGACGCACACAGATGACTCATTGTCTTACAGGAAACAGTGCTGGTGTAATTTCAGGGGATACAGACACACACACACACCCCTAGAACTAAGAATGCCACTCTCCCAGCACACACACACACACACACACACACACACACACACACACACACTGACATATGTCTGATTACAGTCAACACAAAAAAGCATCTCTCCTACCTGTCGATGATGACGGGGTCTGAGGGAGTCTCGTTGCGGTTCCCACAGCTCTTCTTGTCACAGCAGCGGCTGGAGATGAACAGAGCAGAGCAGAGGATTAGACACACACACACACACACACACACACAGTATGTCACAATCACACACTAAACCACAAAACAATATGCCACAATCACACATTAAATATGCACAACATGCCACAGACACAACAGCTCTACCTGTGCTACACATACAACAATAATAATGAAGAGTGCTTAATTGAATTTTAAAGAAATTAATGAATAAATTGAACTGAATTGAAATAAACTGGAATTGGGATTGATTTCAACTGAATTGAAATGAACTGAACTGAATAGAGAGGTAGAGAGAATGGAGAGAGAGAGAGAGAGAGACAAAGGGCAGCCAGGACAAGGTATCCTCTTCTCCTTCCGTGAGGAAGGTAGCAATTAAGGGTGAGGCTGCGGCTAAGTGGAGCTCTGAGAGTCAGAGGCCACCCAATGACACCTGTGCCTCTGCTCCACAACAGCAGGCCCCATATGGGCTCACTGCTGCCACAGGCACACACACACATTCACACACACACTCACACACACACACACACACACACACACACACACACACACACACACACACACAAAAGAGCTTTCAAACACAGATCCTGTGATGTGTGACTGACAGTCAGAGGAGGGGGGAGTGGAGTGAGTGTGTGTGTGTGTGTGTGTATGTGTGTGTGTGTGTGTTGGGGGTGACTGTGCTAAAGAGGAGACACACAGGGGCTAAGTGGGACCAGGGGCGGGTATGGATGAGGTGGGGTATAGAAGGGTGGCTGAGCCCAACATGAGAGGGGGGGAGGGGGTCTGCGTCAAACATGCAGCCCCAGAGGTAGGGACTGATAATCGGAGGCAGACTGATGTGACAAGCTGCTCTTGTTAGGGCTAGCACCTCACTCAGCTCATTTACACTTGAGCATAGACAAACATATGTCTACATGAACACCTACACAAGCACATGTCCTGATCTGAACACGTACACAAAGCTACGCCTACTTAGGAACAATTATACAAACCTTTTGTCTACATTAGAACACCTACTCAAACATATGCCACATGAATGCGTACTTACACATGTCTGCATGTGAACACGTACATTAAGCATATGGACATGAGCATATGTTTCCCAGTTAGTTTGTATACAAATATTTGTTTACATAAAATCATGGATATAAACATAACTTCTAGGTGCCAATGAGAGTGGCACCATGTCCATGTAGCTTCTTAATTTCCTTCCTAAAAAATAAAGTACTCGACTACTACTCTACTACATACGTCTACATATTAACAAAAAAAACAAACGAATATCAACATTTACTATACGGCTCTTTAGAATGCTGACGAACTTCCAATTGACCA
>CM050214.1:12455206-12582706 GCA_027475355.1 Coilia nasus
AGTACATCCATACATAAAACTGATACATACATACAAACATAGCATACATACATAAGCAAATACATACATAGCAACAACACCTTTACACCAGTCCAGCTCTTGTTTTCATGATTTATTTTCTGATTTTTGTCTACGTACACATACAAATACTTAATCGCTCTCTCTGGCACACACACACATGCACGCATACACACAGATACTCACTCACACACACAAACACACACACACACAAATGTGTGCACACACATACACACACACACAGATGCGTGCAGGCACATACACACACAGACACACACACAAACACACACACACACACACACACAGTGGCACACACTCACACAGACACACACACACACAGAGACACACACACACAGAGACACACACTCACACAGAGCAGCCCAGGGAGCCCAGCGGAGGGAGCAGCGTTTACTGCCTCTGGCCTGGGGGATGTGTGATGAATAGCGGCGTGTGTCGTGGGAAATCGGTGGGCTGAGGCCAGCGTGTGTGTGTGTGTGTGTGTGTGTGTAGCTGGCCAGGAACGCTGCGTCCTAGGCCCTGCAGCACTTGTAACTCTCAGCTGACAGATTATTAGAGCAAGCGGGAGTGTGCGAGAGCCAGAGAGAGAGAGATGGGAGGTGCAGGCACGACTAATAGGACACATGTGTGTCACGCCGAGAGTGGAAATGGCAGTGGAGGAATGTTTGATTCATTGCATAAAAATGATGAAAACACTTCTCCTGAACTTGTACGAGTGAGGTTTTTGTATTCTCTCTCTCTCTCTCTCTCTCTTTTATCACCATGTCTTCCTCCTATCTCTCTCTCTCTGTATCTCCATTGCTCCCTCCTCTCTCTCTCTCTCTCTCTGTATCACCATCTCTCTCTCTCTCTCTCTCTCTCTCTCTTCTCTCTCTCTCTCTCTCTCTCTCTCTCTCTCTCTCTCTCTCTCTCTCTCTCTCTCTCTCTCTCTCTCTCTCTCTCTCTCTCTCTCTCTCTCTCTCTCTCTCTCTCTCTCTCTCTCTCTCTCTCTCTCTCTCTCTCTCTCTCTCTCTCAGGCACTGTCAGAGGTGGGGACGCCATCATATTTTTCCTGGGTTCAGAGCATTGTATCTCCACCCTTCTTCTCAGCCCTTAAATATTCATGACTCATGCTGGGGAGAAGCTCAGAAATACTGGAAAGCTTGTGCTTCTTTCAGCCTCTTTTCCTCTCCTCCCCCTGTCACACACTCTCCTCTTGCTTCCCCTCTTCCTGTATTCCCTCTCTCTCTCTCTCTCTCTCTGTCTCTCTCTCTCTCTCTCTCTCTGTCTCTCTCTCTCTCTTCTCTGTGTCCCCCTCTCTCCCTCTCTCTCTCTCTCTCTCTCTCTGTCTATATGCCCCTCTCTCTCCGTGTCCCCCTCTCTCTCTTTCTCCCGCTCTTGGTCTCTCTCTTTTTCATTCTGTCTCTCTCTCCTCATTTTCCTTCTCAGTTGTTTCAGAAGTGGGAAGGCAAAGCTTGAGTGGCTCTCTGCTCTTCCTCTGGCTGTCTGTCAGAGCGAAGCTGGTGTTTGTGTGTGTGTGTGTGTGTGTGTGTGTCTGCTTGTGTGTGTGTGTGTGTGTGTGTGTGGTGCGTGTGTCGGTGTGTGTGTGTGTGTGTGTGTGTCTTCAGGGGGATGGAGGGAAGAAGAGGGAAGGGGGGGGGGGGGGTAAGGAGCATCAGAGTTTGTGCATGTTCGGCATCTACCTACTCTAGTGTGTAAGGCTGCAGAACAAGCATGCGTGTCACGCTGTGTGGCAGCAAAATGGAGGGGTTGTGTGCGCGCGTGTGTGTGTGTGTATGTGTCGTGAGTGTGTGTGTGTGTGTGTGTGGGGGGGTTGGAAGGTAATTGGGA
Source organism: Coilia nasus (assembly GCA_027475355.1). NCBI lineage: Eukaryota > Metazoa > Chordata > Actinopteri > Clupeiformes > Engraulidae > Coilia > Coilia nasus. The sequence continues at coordinate 12,457,073 of CM050214.1, forward strand.
TGGTTTGGTATTGGGGGATTGGGGGGGGGGGGGGGGGGCGGGGGGAGGAGGGCATTTGGAGATGGTGCGAGGGAGCAGTTGGGATGCCAGACTGGATGGTGGCGCGCCATCTGGCTCCGACGCCCATATTTCTCCACATTTCTCAGCTTTGCTCTCACCCTCCCCAACACAAAACGCCATGTTTTTTTGTGTGTGTGTTGCTTTTTTTTCCCCCTGCTCCTCCTCCAGTGTTGGCGAGTGTCTCCATTTTCCCATCAACGTGCGAAGGCTTTGGCACGCACGGACCATCAATCCCCATTGCAATGAGGCGCTCTCTTCTCAACTCCACCCTACCTAGTTATCTTCCTCCCGCGCGCCAAACAGAAAAAAAAAAAATCACTTCTCTCTGGCTGACACCAATGCCACCATTTCCAATCAGACTGTTTCACTTGCCTTGTGTCCTAATGCGACGACATACGCAGACAAATTAACCACACTGCTCAAAGACCTTGCTAACTAGGAGTCATTGTGGACGACTATCAAAGACTTGGACGAAAGCCACGCAGACAGTCCCCATAAGCAACATTCAGTCAGCCCTCCACAGATGCCCCACCTTATAGTCACTACCCCGACACAATAATCGGACGATTCTTTCAATGAGCCGACAAAAGGCACGAAACCTCACTATTGTTCAGTGCCTTTCAAATGTACTTTGCCTGCACAAAAGCCCCCTTGGAAAAATGATACCTTTACTGCCAATGCTGTGGCTGGCATGCCCCGGACATTTGTTCTGTCGGGTTTTTGTTTTCACTTTGAGGGAATGAGGGCCAAGGTCTTCTAAATGTGCTCAACATGCATCACCGCTGGCAGGCTGGCTAGTGCGGAGCGCACCAACACTCGACTGGCGGCCCATATCTATCTTAGCCTCGCTCGCACACAACTAGGCCTCGCACTCCATCCTCCGCCAGAATAACACTGTCATCTCCGGCTCAGCCGAGGAGAGCTCGGCCGGGGTTATTAATGCCCCGTTGTAATTCGGGGATGAAATCACTTGGTGTGGCTTCAGTGGCAGTGCCTCTGGAGGTGGGGGTGACTGGGGTGGGGGGTCGGGGGTGGGGGGGGGGGGGGGGGGGGGTCGACAATAGGACATAAAACACAAAGTTTCAAGCTTTTGAGGCTTGCCAGATGAATTGTTTTCCATCAATACCACCCCCAAATCACTAGCATCCTTCTGCTATTGATCCTCGTCCATACTTTGGCTTTTTTTTTGTTGCAGTCAATAAATCTTTTCCTTTGCGGTTCACACACTGACGTGGAGTTCATTCTCATATGGACTCTCAGTGGGGAAATTTCCATGGCTGGTTTATGACGCATTTTAGAAATGACAAAAACCGCTCAAAAATGGCTAGAAAAGGGGACGAAGGAGACACCAACGCAAGCAAGAATGAAACTTCATTAATAAGGAAAACAAATGGCACCAGAGCACAATTCTGGCCCTCACTTTCAATCAACTCCCTCTTTCCTTCCATCCCCCCATCCCTTTCTTCTTTAACTTCGAGAAAAAAGAAAGGAAAAAAAAAGACAAAAAATGTGCAAAGTGACACCAGTGTTCCCCACAACAGCAGGACCGGGTGCTGAAGGAGACAGAACAGTCGCACTCTCCTGTCCTCTCCTCTCCTCTCCTTCCCTCCCCTCTCCTCTCTTCTCCTCTCCTCCCTTCTCCTCTTCTCCCCTCCCCCCCCTCCCCTATCCTCTCCTCTCCTCCCCTCTGCTCTCCTCTCTCTTCTCCTCCCCTCTCCTCTCCTCTCCTCTCAACTCCTCCCCTCTGCTTTCGTACAGCCCTCAGCGTTGACAAATTAGTTCGACCTGATCCTGTGTTCGCTCTATCAGCCTCCGGACTACAGGAAACGTCCCATACTGTAGATTAATGCCCCGCTTTTGTCTGTTTGGTTTATGCAGCTCAAGTATTTGGTTACCAAATATTTTGTCAGCGGGCTCTTGATAGCCAGCGTTTTAATAACACCATTAAGTATTAGTTTACAATGTGAGTTTTCTCAGAAGTGGAGAATAAATAAAAAATGGCACCTTTTCCTAATCATCTGAAAACAACTCCAAGAGTCCAACAATCAAGACCGGCACACTCTCAGACACACACACACACACATACACACACACACACACACACACACACAAATCAGCTCAGCCCTCAAAAAATAAGGTGCCACAGAAACTAGCTAAAGCCTCGACCCAGGCAAGCACAAGGGCGCATAAATAAGCATGTAGCATCCGTCTGCTTTTTAATACATATTTCATCTCCCACTGAACACTTTTCAAATCTCATTCTGTGTTTGCTGGGGTGCCTTTGATGTGACGGCTGAAATGGAGGGCTTGTAAACAAGTCGCTATAAATACATTGGTGGGTGGGGTGGGGGGTGGGGGGTGGGGGGCACCCTCCTTCCTTTCCTGCGCTAGCATCATTTGTTAGCGTGTGCGACAGGAGTATGACTTCCTTTCTTCCTGGGCGACGGTGTGACTTTTTAAAAAGAGGTTCCGCAATCACGGTGCAGACTTCTTTTTACAGTCACTGGCCCCAAAACACCATAACACAGACACACACACACAGACACACACACACACACAAACACAACAACAAAACGCATGCTTTAAATCCACTGAAACACCATGAATCTTACAGTGGGAGAAAAAAGTAATGACAGAGAGCAGGAATGAGAGAAGAAAATTGGGAGATATAGACAGAGAGAAGGGGAAGGAGACAGAGAGAGAGAGAGAGAGAGAAACAGCGAGAGAGAGGCAGGGAGTGAGTCGGGAAGTGTCCATCACGTTTTCCAGAGAGCTGGGGCGGATGATCAGTGAAGCAATGTAAAGAGTGGTGCCCGTGGGCCTGTGGCTCGCCCTGTCTCTGTCTCCTTTCTTCCTCCATCGCTATCTGAACACCCATCAGTCTGCCACTCTATTGACATCTACCTCCTCAGGGTGAGCTATTCATTGCTCAGTCAGCCGGTAAATACTTCTCTTCATAATGGGAACCGATTTATCACTATTAAAACACAGTTTGGCAATAGCGTGGCAACCCAAGAGACGCTTGAAGGCAGGAGTATGTTCTAATAAAAACGACAGGTAGGTGCCCTTGCTATAATAAGCCGTGAAAATGACTACAGGATTACTGTGATGGTCGCACATGTACACCACTGCGGAAAGCCAAACAGTCTAACAAACCACAATCCTATTCACCGTAACCATAACAAAGTGCTCCTCTATACGGTTCTAAGTGTAACAGTATCGTGGTGGCATTACAGAGGGCCTAAATATATATGTGGTCTTGTTTGCGATGTAATCGGCACGTATCTCCGTGGGGGATTCCAAAATGGGCTCCGTGCTAAAAGGGAGGGCCTTACATCTGCTGCGGTTCTGCTACGGCTGACTGCTGACTGCGACGGCTGTTCACAGCCCTCCAGGAGCTACTGTGGACCAGCAGCGACCACACTTGATCGCCGAGCGAGTCCACTCCTGACCGCTTCACAACCGCGAGAGCGAGAAAACGCCAGCAGTAGCACATCTCTGCCACCGACTCATCCGCGAAAGCTAGTTAGTCAGCGCACAATAATGTCTGTAGCACGACAGGGAAGAGTAGACAGAGAATTCCCCCCCGACACTCACTGCTGAGACTTTTTTGTCAAGTCATGTCAAGAATTGTGATAAGAAATGAGTGACAGATATCCCAAATACTTCCCAAGTTAAGAAACATGGAGCATAGAGCACATCTGTGCTTGGAATAGCGAGACAGGGAAAGAACTTCCCTAAAGAACATATTGAGGAAGAATCTCTTCAAGCAGACTCCCCAGAGAGGAACTTTATAAAAGTGAGAGAGGGAGAGCGAGAGAGAGAGAGAACTTGGAAGGTAAATGGCCCACAATCACGCCTGCTGTCAGTTCCACTTTAGAGTCTCGAAGCCTACAACTCAAGACATCATCACACAGAGCTGAACGCAGATCCAGAGGGCCCCCCAGTTCCATTTCCCATTCCAATTCTGGAATAGAAAGGCGGGAAAAAAAAGAAATGGAGGGAAGGCATTAAAACTCGACGTCTCTTGTTGTGGCAGCACGGTTGGCCGGGTCCCATACTACTGTAACTGCTCTACAGCAAGGGGTGAGGGAAAAAAAAGACAGACAGAGAGAGAGAGAGACATATCCAGCAAGCAGAGCCGGGAGCTTAAGTGTAGCCAGCTCTTCAGGCACGGCATTTATTTCAGGATATCAAAGACAGACATGCGGCAGGCTTCTGAAAATGCACCTAGCCTAGCGAAAAGGTCATAAATCTTTCACCCAATACTACAAGTAGCCATTAGATAACTTTGCAGGAGAACTCTTGCTACAAGCTACTCCTACACCTTGGAGTTTCTGTATCACTCAGTAAGACAGAAAAAGGTTAAAAAAAAAAACACACTCAGTTTAGTCAGATTCATTTTCTATTCAGGGCCATTATTTGCAGCTGAGCTCTGGACTACTCTTGAGTAGTCCTCTGTCAAAATATGTTTGCAGGTGATTTGAATGAGCCTGGCTGGTAGTGGAGAGATGAATCAGTCGAGAGAGGCTGCTAGCGAGGGTAGAATTACCCCTGCGCTGCGCGCAGCCACACACCCAGGAACGAGATGTGTGAGTCTGGGCTTATTGGCTCGCTGTGAAACTGACAGACTCACGCCGTCAACCTGGCAGCTACTGGAGGGTGTGTGTGTGTGTGTGTGTGTGTGTGTGGGGTGAGGACTGGTTGGGGGTGGGGGGGCGTAATGTGCCTCGCTACCACCGGTGATGAGCGTGCGAATGCGACGGCGGGACCCCACAGGTGCGAGAGTGAGAGTGGCGCGCTAAGTGCTACGATCCGCGGCGTGAGGTCTGTATCTGCGTGCAGCGACGCGCCATAACAGAGCACCGGTTAATGAGCTCATCTCAACCTGCCCCCCTTTTTAGAACACACACACACACACGCAGACACACACACACACCATTAAACATGCATACATTTTCACATCTTATTCTCTCACACACACCTTGGCACACATAAATACACACCTCTTTACTTGCTTACGTGCTTTCACTCTTGCTCTCCATCTTTCACACACACACACACACACACACACACACACACACACACACATACAGACAGCGAACAGCCTGTGAAGCGACACCCAAACCATCATCCCCATAGTGTTAGAGTCATCAGGAAACAGGCTACGCTAATGGTGTTGTTTTTACCTGCTATAAACCACTCTGGAGTGATACACATTCAAGGGAGGTGAAGCCAAGCATAAAATATGCAGGGCCTTTTTTTCCTCTTTCTTTCTTTCATTCTTTCTTTCATTCTTTCTTTCTTTCTTCTCACACCGCCTCCAAAACGAGGCTCGAGAGACGGAAACAGACAACATCCGCGACATCCTGCAGAAGGGAATCTGCTTTTAAAATGCCACTTCTTTTCCCCTTTCCTCTCGTCTGATTCAAGCTTATTTCCTGTACAAGGGGTGTGGATAGCTTTATTATCCAGTAATTCTGTTTTTGAACATTTTAAGAAGCCCAGAGGAAAAAGAAAACGGACAAGAAATCCGAAAACAAACAAAGCCTTTGGGGCTGGTCGTGAGGGTCACCTCTCTGTCTCTCTCACACACACACAAACACACACACACACACACACACACACACACACACACACACACACACACACACACACAGATGCAGTCACATAGCAACAAGTACAGCACAGGCCAAAGCACCAGTGCGGCCCCTCTGCGTCTCAGCTGCTGCTTGTCCAGAGAGGGTCTGATCCCAGAGGAGAGGGGCCATCTCCAAAGGCTCCTCTGGCCGCAGGAAACTTTGTAAATACACCCGCACACCCAAACAGACCTCCAGTATGTTCATACACAGAGACAAACACACACACACACACACAAATGCATGCACGCACACACACACCACTCACACCCGCACATTCACACACACACCATACTCACACCCGCACATTCACACACACACACACACACACATACACAAACTGTGCCATGATCCTTCTCTCCTTCAATTCCTGTCCTAATGCATGGCAACAGTCGCCACTGTCCCCTATGAATCCACAAGTCAAAAGAGAAGGTATTAGCACCTTACCTGCTTGGTCATGGAGTCGATAAGCCGCACATAAAAATCCTGTTCTGTTCTGATGCCTGGTGAGGAGCAGTTGACAGATGCAGAGCGTGAATTGGAGAGACGAGAGATAAAAGAGAGAAGCAATGACAAAGTCAGTGAGAACTATTCTCATAGCTCAGTCAGATTCCCCATAGTCATAAACACTCAGTGGACTCATACAGATGCAATCAGATAGATACATACACACGCACACACACACACACACACAGCTTTTCCTCTCTGCAAAACTCCCAACAAATGCCTGTCAACACAAGAACAATATCAGTGACACACCACATTGCTTGGTGTAGCTTTCTTCGGTAGTCTCCTCATCCTATGGCATTCCAGCTAATTAAAAAATAGCTAAAGCTAAAAATAACTCAAAGCGCAAAGCGATCCATTTTATACAGTCTCCCCTCTATTGCACCCTGAGCATGTGCTTCGCATGAAGCTGCAGAAATTTAAGGGAGAAAAATATATTTGATGGAGATAATACAATTAATATAAATACATTTCAGTTTTTGACAACTGGGGATAGGCTTCACTGTTTATCAAGCCTCTCTTGGCGCGCATTTCAAAAGCCGGACTTGTTTACCTTAATTTCACATTCTTGCTGTAAAAATACTTACACTTTTGCTTAGAAATACAGTTAATTAAAATTAATATAACCAAAATTTTAATAAAATGTATGTGGATCTGTATGAGACTCAAATTGCAGAATTATTTGACGTATTCACAACATTTTATCCCATCGTTATTTCTCGGAGATAGAAAATAGCACATGCCGTACCCCTCAAATTGACTGATCAAGGAACCTACATGATGTGGGGTTTTAAAGCGCTGTTGTTCACTAGCTATGCACGGCCCCTTCGAGGCCTGCAGGGTTTCTCCGTTTAGTCAACAGGCGACCCGTTATGAAACGGCCCTTAAACTAACACGCACGGAGACAAATAGAACGTAACAGGATAATTGACCCCCTGATTAAGCCAGTGATGGACAGCCCGTCAGTTTCCAGTTAAGGACAGAAGTGTTGATCACATATATGCTCATAAGGGTGAAAGGGGAAAAGAAAAAAAAATGTTCTCATTGCTTTCAGTTATAATATTCAGCCTCGACCTAATTGATGGAGACACTGAGGAAATTAATTTTCAAAGGCTTTCAGTGGATAAGTGAAGTAAACCAAAATGAGGGATTTTTTAATACGGAAAATAAATAAAACAATTCTGAGTAAATGTAATGTAGAATAATTTTGAAGAGATCATGTTTTATCCAAGGATTATTTTGGCAAGATAAGCAATGGTCAAATATACCCACAATATGAGATAGCGAGTGTAGGGTTCTTGTTTTTCAAACAGTATAATTTTGATCACATAACCTATAAACTAAAACGAGGTTTGAAACAGTGTAGGCTACCAGGTGTTAGGCGTATGTATTTTCTGATGATCGAATGCAAATCATGTTTGGTAGCGCCCGTTTCCGGCAGACTCGGCGCGCGTGAATGGAACAGCCAAGTGGAGAGAGAGATCATGCAACTTACCATTGCTGTAGAGAAGTTGCAGTCTGTAATGTATCCCGTTGTTTGTCTTTTCTCCGGAGCACTCCTAACAAGAAAAATACAATGTAAGAATTACAATAGGACACATGTACTTCAGAAAGTTTCTTAATTTAATAACAAATCACAATTTGCCATTTAATAGATGACTGTGATTTAGGTTCTTTGTTGACGTATTTAAATATGGTACAGTACTACAAACAAAAAAAGGGAAATGATATTTTACTAAATTATTTAATGTAACCGACCTCAACAAAGAACATTTGTTGCTTGTTAAAGAAAATATAATTGTGACATTTACCATAGAATATATAGTATGAAAGGTCGTGCTATTGCTAAGTGAAACGGTGGGAATTTTCAGAAGTAAACACTATTAGATTTTCCCTGTAACAGATCGAAAAACAAACAAACGCAGAGAGCTGAGGCTTTCCCTTGAAATTTAAGTATAAACACATGCCTTATTCTGAAAGGTTTTGGGTAGCAAAGTTTTGGCAGTGAGAACCTCTCCTCTGGTTTCAGATCCTTTCTGACACTGATAAATATATGACATAAAGATAATAAAATAAAATACCCTAGTCAACATAGATTAAGAATACAAAATGATTATTAGGTTGAACTGAAACATTTAAAATGCGTCTCCTATTATTTTTGCTGTACTGTTTTTAGAACGTTATGTTTTAATTTTTACAATGCCAGTATTGTTGGTTAAGGTGGTAGGCCACTTTATCTTGTAGACTAAGTTTAACTATAATTATGCACAGATATATTACAGTAGCCTATTTTTAATAGTGTGCAGTCGTTGCTGAGTAAACTGTATTTGTTGGCTTGTTTATTCGATATCGTTTGCTTTTTTGTACTCGAAATTGTAATTTTAGTTCATATTCGCTTAATTTAGTTTAAGTCAATTATTCTCTACGAACCAGATGGTAAGCATGTGGGCTTACATGGTAATAGATTTAAGCGTGTTCAGTAAATGCAATATTTGGCCTTCATTCTTGCACCTTAACTTTAGTCGTATTATAAAGCGTTCCTTGTGAAATACATTAAGCAAGAACCTTACCTTGTCTTTTTCAACAAATCCAACAAAAGATGTCCTTTCGATTTCCACAGGCTGCCCTTGCCTGTCATACAGAGCCAAAACGAAGTGGAAGAAGTTGGATTTGCGAAGGTTTGAGGGCGGTTGTTTCTCAAAGTGTGCTCGGGCAAGACCCACTCCACTGTGGACAAAATACGCAAAGAGCGTTGGTGTTAACACATCCTTAAGCACGGTTAATCTGCCACTGATAATATCTCTACTTAGAAAAAATGAACACTTTTACTATGCATAAACACAGTGATCCCCACACTGGCTTACTCGGAGTTTAGTGTTCCATTACAATGGGCTATGAATTATCCAATTGACATGCATTTGCGTAAAAGAGTTAGGACAACTTCAGTAGCCGTGTTCTTGCATTGTAAGCAAGCGTAACACTACAGTCTGATCTTTGTTCCAAAATCATTGATTTACAATTAGACTATCAGACATGGTTGACTTGAGTCATGGTTTCTTATTTATGATGTAAGTAACGTGTCCTTTTTCTGGCTGAGATATAGCTTAGCCTACTTCACGCATCCTCGAGGCAACGTGTTAAATAAGTATACGTGCTAAATCAAAAGTTTGGCAGCAGACTAGACATGTCCACAAGCATGTCGAGGGAAATGTGAAAATCATGTGAAGTAGCCAAGTCACAGTATCCGTTAAGACTTTTCCCGTCGCTGGAATTGAGCGTTGAGTAGTCCACGCATTGCCACGGAGCCGTTGCGCGGAGAGGTGGACCTCGCCTGGGGCTTACCTCTGAGCGGCCGTGTTCGCATCCAACACCCCGGCACCTTGCATCCATGTCCGAACGGCGTTCATCCCGGATCCGAGAGGCTCCTCTTTCAAGCTATTCCCACTCCTTTGGATGCTCTCTTGAATCCCAAACATGAAAACTGGATCTTTCGCACTCCCTGTCGGTGCGGGTTTATCAGAAGTGTTCAAAACCCGTCTTTGCTGGCCAGCGACAAATTTAAGAGAATTCAGAGCGCGAAACACAAGAGATAAAGCGACGTTCTCGTTGGCACGAGACGAGGTTGTCGTTATTATTTAAAAAAAAAAGCCAGACGAGCGAGCAGAGGATATCCAGGTGTCAATAAGACCGATAGACCGACGAAATTTCAAACGAAGTGCACACACGAGGAAAAGCTCACTTGAGGGTTTTTGCCGATGTCCCCGCTGGATTCAGGAGATTTACAAAGAGAGCTCCAGTGTCAGTTTAAGAAAAAGAAGGATCAAATAGAGCTTTCAGACAGCGATAGATCAAATGTCATCATCCCCTGACAAGTTTTCTTTCTCTTCTTTCTCTCTCTTTGTGTATACCCGTTTTTCCTTCGTATACTTCTCCCTGTTTCCCTCTCTTTCAGAGAGAAACGAGATAGAAATTGGAAATCAAGAAGAAGAGGACCCTTGTGGGTGCTGATCCCGTGTTGCTCCCCTTGTTCAAATGGGAGTGATTTGTGTCCCTTCCCAAAGGAATCCTATTTGACTGTCTGCGCGAACTAAACACAAGCACACCATAGCCCCCAAAAAGAGAGAGGGAGTGACTGAGAGAGGCGGGCCGCCCCTGAACAAAGACAAGCCCAGTGTCAGATCCGCCCAACCACGATAGCCGTAGGCTCATTACATATTTAAGACAGTCCTTTCCTCCTCGTTAACCCACAACATAGTCCACGGGCAGAGAAAACATCAAATCACAGAATGTGTGATAGTCCTGGTAAATGGGCTTGTGGAGCCGATTTTTTGACAGCAACTTATCTATGTTATTAAGTCACGCACCCCCCACCAATGAATCTTCTTTCAGGGGTCCGCGTGCACAAGAGGTTGCACTTGACCTCCGCCACCCTCAACCTTGATCACAGCAAACAGTAAAAAGTGTGTCTAGGTAAAATATTTTAGAAATGGCAAGGTCAGTGTCAAAGTTATTCCCAATATGTCATTATATGCGTAAAGCTGAAAAGGTCGCTAAGCTTAATCAGGTGCCCTGGCTGTGGAAAGAAAGATAGGAAAGAAAATATATCGTTTCATTTATGTTAAGGAAATCATATTATAAAAAACAACTGGGTTTGCATTGTGAAAATCTATAGTGGTCATACAACTTAACACATTTAAAACGATGTTTGTGCTTACCGAGCCTACCTCAGCCCATCAGTCAGTCTTGCCCACTATATAGATACAACAAAAGCAGCGCAGGGTGACATGAACCGATGTTACACCAAAACGATGAATCTGCATGAATGTGCCTAGACCATGTGATCAATGTTAGTCTATACAACTTATTTCTCAGAGGGTTTATCCTGGCTTTGGTATAACATACCTGAGCAGATCCCATGCAGAAGGTATATCACTTATTGTAAGCTACCAAATACATGTGTCTGATTATTTTTTTCTCAGTGTTAAGGAAAGCCACAGTTGGAGGTGCACTGGTCAGGTTTTCCACCATGTTATAAGATGGTCTGAGGGTCAGTTTGAAAGTTGTGTTGTAAAAGAAAGGATGTCTTATTCTCTTTGCTTACTCCCAAACTTTGTAGTGATAGCAAGATTTTGTTATGCTTTAAATAAAGTGAATAAGGAAGGGACACGCTGTCTTCTCCATCTACAGAAATTAAAAAACAATTAAAAAAAACACCTTTTTTCAGGGCACTATTGTGAAACAAACCCAAAACTCTCCCTTGTTGTTCAGGTATCCTAATGCCGATGTCCAGACCCTGTTCTACATCCATATACACCTCAAAATGAGACTGGTCCATCCATGGAAGCCTCATATGGCCTTTTTAAATCAGTCTTTGTTTTAAAAGCACGTTAGGTGCATTGACAATGTCGATGTTGTCAAAATGCAAGTGAATCTGCAGCTTTCACTGAAACACCATGAGTTGCCCATAAGGGCACAGGGTCAGAGCTAAGTAAGACATTTGGCGTCAACTCACTCAAGATACTTAGACAGGCCCCACTTCATGTCTGTCATCTGTTTGGAACAGATACGTTTTGGACTCCCATTCCCATATCTGTTTCATGCAGAGAGAAAAAAAACTGCATTTGATTAGTTATCTAAAACAATATCTTACAGATGGTCTCCATAGTACTGTGAGCCTGGGTATAGTGACATCATTGCGTTATGACATTACATGAACTTGGCAGTGTGAGATGTTTGTAGGACTGTAATTCTGTTTGAAAGCAAACACACCGATAGGCCCATGTTGTGGTGATAAACATTATGTCTTTAGAACTGTTGCAACGTTTAGATACATAATTTCAAAGAAAGACAAGTTTCGTTTGACTTATTCAAAAAAGACTGTACAGCTGAGCATTTGGCAAGTGAGCAAGGGTTCCTCAAAGAGTGCAGAACTCTCCCTCTCTTTGCCTGTTTGATTTATTTGGACTATTGTTTAGTCTGATTTACGAGTGTCCTCAGAAGTAAAGCATGCCCAGGGTCTGTAACTGCAATCTAACAGGCTTCACAGGGCAGGCTATCCAGCCAACACTGACAGTGATGAGAGACAAACAATGGCATAAACAATAATTAGTTCAAAATACCAATGGCAGGGCCCATCTATAATTATTTTGCTATTCCAAGACAAGCTGCCTTGCCTGTGTGTCTGCTGTGTTTCCGTCGCATCCCTTAAACGATGACGAGTAAGACTTTCACATGAAGGGACATAGCCTACAACGGAATACCTTACATATTAGAAAAAGAAACTGAACACAAATGATAAGTCTTACAAACTTAAAATGTTTTGGTCATTTGCATCTGGAACTAAACTGATAACTAAAGTGAAACAAGTTTTCCATTACTTATGATAAGACCTTTCTTGAATGTCGCCATTTCATCCTGTCCGTCAACATTACAGCGAAACAAAACGACATGCAGCGTAGGACAGTCCTTTGGTGTGATGGGTGTATTTTAAAATATCATCAGATCTGCGTTTGACGTAACTCAATTGGTGGATATTGTCATATATAACAACTCCAGTAGATTGGGGCCTTCGTTGAATAAGGAAGTGAGGGGAAAGCGTCCACCACTTACAGGCCATACACTCAAGTTCATCAAACCCGGCCGTGGAATCCACTGATGTTTAACGAGAGAACTCTCTTGTGATTGCTCGTTTGCTCAGTCCTTGTTGCTTCTTTCCTCCACTCCTCCCACCCCTCTGCTCTCATTTATCCCGATACAGAATGCCCCGTAGAGGGGAATAGAAGTGGGTCTAGCTGCAGAGATCCATGCGTGTGGAAAACCGTCTGTCACAAATTTTCCACGTTTTTTTTCCCAAACGGGTGCACAAAGAGAGAAAAGCATGAAGTTAATTTCCGAAAAGTACAGAAACTGGTGAAACCGTAGATAAGCTTAAGTTAGCATAACGTGTAATTAACTGTGCAGTCTAATTTGATAATATTGTATGGGCAACCAGTGTAACCCAAACATCTAGAATTATAGCTTTATACATTTTATATATGCCTGTAATCATTCAACACGGAAGTAGTTACAATTTTGTCTTATTGTGTCAGATACGTTGGCTTTATGTCAGTACTATACAATTAGGTTTTGTACTTTCATTTGGCCAAATATGCCTCGTCTGGGTCCTTATGCACAGCTGCATACAAGACAGCGTTTTCGCATAATATTACATGATGCTGTTATTTTGCGCTTTGAAATAGGTTGTGGGTGGAATGTGAACTTCAGCTGTTATCTTATCATATTCATCTTAAATAGAATGATATACGCCAAATAGAAATAGTTTGAAATCATTTTCAAACAAAGTAATCAAAAAAGGCTTTTTCGAGACCGCCTGGAACGTTTCTCTTGCTAGACCCCTAACCAGGGGGGGGGCTCGAGCTGTGTTTCTTCTCTCCACACCGCCAAGCACAGCACACGCGCGCAAGCTTGCGCACCCACGACGAATAATCCTTTGACCATTTGAGGTCTAGGTCTATTTTTTTACCTTGCGATGACCGTGAGAATGAGAAAGACTACCTTAGAAACTGCCCTAGTTTTTAAACTACAAATTGGGTACTATGAACAATCCACACAATTAAATGACAGACGCGTGTACAGCAACAACAACATTTAGTTCATAAAAGATTGATTACTGAAATTCAGAAACAGTAAAAAAAACTTAATATTACTACAATATTACCTCAGTTCTAATCATAGCACGAATTTCAAATAGTAGCCTACCAGTGGACGGCTTTTCCTGGCAGACTACGTTTTTTTCAAATTGCCAGAAATCTGCGATATTGTGTTTGATGGTTCCACACATGATAGATAAGTGGCAGCAGTTACAAGCCCAGCACCAAAACAAAATTTAAACATTTTCGTGCGACAGAAGCGCCGCCTGTCAGACCAGTCAAGATGCTGTGAAGACAACCGGAAATGCCAATAAATCTATAGAGCAAGTCAATATTCCCGCTGCAGAGGAAAATGTCACAGAATAACATTCATACTACTTGGACGGGAAAACTGTCAGCTAGTGCTTTTTATATGCTACCGTGGAACCCTAATATAGCTTATTGAAATAAGAATACATTTGTGGTAAACGGGCAGATTCTAAATATAGATATGGCTGTAGGCCTTTCAGCATACATTTAATAAAAAGAATACGGCTAATAAAATTAGGCCTGGTGTCGGCTACTTTAATTGATCCTGAATGTTGTGAATGTTCACATACTGGGTTATATGAATATTTAAGGATAACACAACATTTCATTTTACTTTTCAGGTTATAAGCTAGCGCACTGTGCTGTCTACAAATGATTATACTGAGCGTTGCAATAGCCTACCTATTCCTGTTTCAACTGTGTGCAGGGTAAATTGCAGAGCAAATTGAATTATTAGAGCAGACCTCAGAAAACACCACTAAAACAGAATTGCTCTTTTTGGTTCCTGATTTACTTCGAACTAATAGATATTTAACAAAAGTAGCCTATAGAGTAGGCCAAATTGTCGCCCTGGTTTTTGGCACAAATAAAAACTCCATTCAGGGAAATAAATGGATGAATACATGCAAATTAGGAGATTAAAACAGCATAAAATATCGGTAAGGTTGAAATCGGAATAGGTGTTCAGTGATGCCTGTTTAGCTGGTGACGAATTTAAATGCCGAGGACGATGCGTTTTTCTCTGTGTGCATTCACAATAAAACGCCCAGATGTTTCCTCGACCAATTACCGCTCGCTGATGTCTTTGCTGATCTCACGGAGTAGATCAGCTTTTAGTGCTTTGGTGAATCAAGTGCTCCCCCTTGCGTCAGAACGTAAGTGCGGGTCCAAAACCACACGGAGAGTCTTAAGCTAAAACTTTTAATTATGTTATCATGCTGACATGTAGGAAAATGTTTAATGTAGCGTAATAGCTTAGGACTATTCTTTACAGGGCTGCTAAACTATAGACTTATACTTAATGTAGTCCACGTGATGAGCTTCTAATGAACTGCTGTATTCCCTATCACGAATAATAAAGGTGTAATGCTGCCATCCTGCGCTCAAATAATCGTTACCAGGTTAAATTAAATCAAAGTGAAATGGCACACGTTAACATCATACCTGGTATGGCAACAGCAGCCAAGGATGTTGTATACACTAATGTTGCCTATACACCATGTTTCTATACACCAATTGCTTCATCAGAACTCCACTATACGAGTACCAAGCAGGGAAGATCTAAGTCCACTAACGCACTCAAATAACACAGTCAGACGATTTCAGATTCTACCTTTTGATCAACATCTTAAGTTGGAGACCAGGGCTGGGAGAGGGTGAGCAGCATTTACCTCAAACCATGAAAGCAATGAACACTATATATTGCAACTCTAAGTTATAATTTTGTTCATTCCATCTATCCATCTATCTATCTATCTATCTATCTATCTATCTATCTATCTATCTATCTATCTATCTATCTATCTATCTATCTATCTATCTATCTATCTATCTATCTATCTATCTATCTATCTATCTTTTATGATCATACCTGAAACTGCACAGATCTATGGTAGGACCCTGTTTATGGAGTTCAGGTCAGCATTCCAACACCAACATTCCTAAAATCCTCATCAACAATTTCTCTGAGCTATTTGGCCATTTGTTAGTGCAAGTTTCTTCCCTCTGAGAACTAGAGTACTTCAACAAAATCAACATAGCCAAGCTACTCTACTACTATTTTTATTGATAGATGTTACATACTAGTATTGATAGATGTTACATCCGCAGTGCAAACACTCAAGTGTTATCTAAATTTGAAAAATACTTTCTGACCCTTATTGGCCCAGTTATTTTCCATAGTTACACCAAATCTGGAGTGCACTATAACATCAGCTGTCATCAGAGAGCGGTACAACTTTTTTTTGTACTAGACAACTCTTAAGCAGGCAGAGAGCTACTGGTATCTCCCGAGCTACCTGCTGGAGACCCCTTTTAGTGGATCTCCAGCTTCCTTAGAAGAGACAGCATGTGCTACTGGGAGATGTCACATATTTAATACACATATAATTAATTTGATTTATTTGGGACCAAGTACAATTTTAAACATATATATTGCCATTTCATGCATTGCACCCGAGTTAGCTTCAGGCTAATTTACATCTGTCTCCTAGCAGGACATAATTAACATAAAAAAGCATACAAACTTCAAAATCCAGTAAACATGCAGGGGCCAGGCCATGTAAGATATTGTATACTAGACTGAAGTTTGAAAAGAGTCTAACATTTTCAAAACTCAACAAATTATGTTTTTTCTAGGATCTTGCAATGATGTTACTAGAATGGCTTTTTATCAAGGATTTTTATAGCCTGTTTATGTAATGATTCTCGAGGTCTAATGACAGATTCACTGGCCTGCCCCCAATAGGTGATGCAGTATGAGATATGTGAACGATTAAAACATGTAGAAACATTTTGGGTACATCAATAGGGAGGGACGATCTAATCTGTCTAAAATTTGCCAAGTTATATTTAATAGTTTTTGTCATGTTTTTGATGTGTTTTGTAAGTTAAAGTTTGAATCTAAAGTGATACCAAGATATTTAAAGTCAGTGACTATATCAATACATTCATTTTTAGTGAAGATATCTGGAATCTGCCCCCTAGTTTTACAAAAGAACATACCTTTTGTCTTGGAACACGGACAACAAGCACTGGTGCACCACAGGCCGGTGTCCTTTCCCCACAGCTCTTTTCCCTCTGCGACGACCAATGACTACATCTCCCAGGATGCAGCTGTGCAGCTCTTGCGGTGTGCAGGTGACACCCATCATTGGGCTTATTCCAGAATGGTGACACGCCTCCATATTAGAGAGAGAGGTTGAAAAACTGGCGGTCTGGTGCAAAATGCACAGCCTGGAGCTCAACACTACTAAGACTGTGGAGATGCTTGTGGACTTTAGGAAACGTGGCCATTGCTGCTCCCCACTAACCCTCCCTCACACACATCTAATAGCCCATGGTCAAATGTAGACCTGTTCACATTTCTTCGGACCTGAAGTGGGAGTAAAATATGGAAGCATGGCCTACCACAGCAGCTGCTGGTCACCTTCTACACTGCTGTTGTTGAATCCATCCTCTGCACATCCATCACAGTCCAAAAAGTGCAAAAACACTTGTCCAAATGTTACAACTTTGGCAGACACTCAAGTGACAAACAAATCAAGAGGGACAGCAAGCCTCTACTCCCACAGCAGGCCTTCACTAACCTTGTGCCACGATGGAAGTACAGGTGTGCACTTAACCAATTAAGCACAGGTACTTAAGCCCTGCCTGCCAGTCAGTGCATTCCCCATCATGTGACCTAACCTATCCCATCGTCATTCATCGTACACACGTTTGCCCTTTACTCACAATGTGTACATTGTCTTATGCACATGACTTAGATGGCTATTATTTTATGTACTTGTCTATTGTCTCTATTGTACAGCATACTATATATCACGGCCTATGTTATGTGTATTACTACTTGTGTATATGTTGAATGTATACTAGAGAGTTGACATCTACTGGAGTCAAATTCCTTGTGTATGCAAGCATACTTGCAATAAAACTGACTCTGATGCCTCCATGTTAGTGTGTATGTTGTATGCCTTCATTTCTAGCCAGTTTATAGCCAGTAAATAGTAAATAGACAACACCACATAATCGTTAAAACCAGTCCAATTTTTATTTTTGACATTCAGTTCTGTAAAATAAAAAAGGTAATCTCCAGACAGAGTTTGTTTCTAACGATGCAACCATTCTGTAGCAGACCGAAGTATACTCATTGTGGCATTAAAAAAAAAAAAAAAAAAAAAAAAAAAAAAAAGAAACATCAAGAAGGATATACTCATCATCTTAAAAAATTAAAAACCAAAGTTAGAATTAAGACTAGCGAGGGTGCTGAGCCCTCGATGCCTCTCATTTCTCTTTCCTTCCAGAAGAATGTGCAAAAGCAATCAAGTCACTACAAATTAAAGACATGGCACTCTTTCCCTGTGGGGTCCCACACAGTCAACCCTGTGTGTTCATGCTTAGCACAGTCCAGAACTGCCAAATACTTAAACATACAAAATAATACTGCTAAACCAAGGTTTGAAACTCAGAACTCGTTTAAAGGTGTGCAATCCGTGACCCACTGCTCAATCCCCACTTCTACCTCTGAAAGGGCACTGAAGTTGTTCACGCGAGCGTACCGGTCACATCATATATGCACGATGCATCCTTGGAACACTGTACGGCATATCAAAAACTTTTTCAGATTACAGAGATACAGATAATAGAATATATAATATATATTTATATATATATGCACATATATACACACACACTTATATAAGAGCATCTTCCTCAAAACACAATTATTTGGTACCTGACGAGGCAACATTTTTCGAGCATCTCCAAGTGAAACGGAAGGAGGAAAGAAATATCTCGGACACGAAAAAGGGTTAAGTACTGATGAGAGGGGAATTCAAACCTGTAGAGACAAAAAGAACGACAGGGTGCGTGCTAGCCTAACGCAGCTTTACAGCCTTTACAGCAAAAGCTAGGCAAGTTTGCCCGTGTACTTGTTTTCCATTTTTTTCCATTATTTGGACAAATTCATTCAAGTGAGCAGACCCTTCTGTTTTTTTTTCCTTTTCATAACAGTCATTGATATTAAACCCATAATTAAAAACCGTGAGTGAACGGGAAACAAGTGGTGATATCACAGTTAGGAAGAACCTGATTAAATTAAATAGTGTGGGGGAAAAAAAAAAAAAAAAGAACCGAACAACGTTTTAAGCAAAATGTGACATTCAAGGGACAAGGACAGGCAGCAAGGCAGCTTTTTTTGAAGGGAAAAAAAAAAAAAAAAAAAAATCTCAGCAATTCCAAATTGAAATCGACGCTGCAAAAATACATCACAGCTTAGTGGTGCATGACTTTTCCAACAAGAAAAAATTGCATGGGCCAGAGGTATGATCGGTATCCAAAAAAATTGACCAAGATTATGGCATGTCCTTTTTTCCTGTTTTTTGGCACTCTATCCGATGCCAATGTCTTTACCAAACAGGTCCAATAATTGTACACATGAGAAAACGTGACACAACGTGAACATTTTTGAGCTTGGAGTATGGTCTACCTTTGTGGGAGGGGGGGGGGGGTGAAAGGAAAGACAGGACACAAACCTAAACTTATGAGCTGATTGATGTCTTGAGGAGTGCATGCACATTTGAATGTCAGTGTGAGTGTGTTGTCTGCATGCAGATGCATGTGTGTGTGTGTGTGTGTGTGTCAATGTGTGTGTGTGTGTGTACAGGTTGAAATGGCAAAACAGTTTGGAACCAGCATCTACAGTTACAGTCAGTCATCCGTTGGCCGCGTCACAGTTGCGTAGGACAGTCGGGTTCACAGACCGAGGGTGGCGGCTGCTGCCTTGGGCTCAGGCGGCGAGATACCTGCGGACATGGCACTGGGCTGACCGGTACCCTGGCACTGCTGGTCCTCAGCCGGCGATGGGGCATCAAGCCCACTGGGCTCAGAGAGAGAGCTGCTTTCCTGACATTCTTCCACCCTGGGGAAAGAGGTGGAGGTTGGGTGGGGGGAGGGCGAGGGGGAGGGAGAGGGGGAGGAGGAAGAGGAGGAGGGGGTAGCTGGCCCGAAGGGCGAATCGGTCACTGGACAGACGGTCCCGACGACAGGCTCTGCACCTTCCTGAGCCACCTGGGCAGCAGGTGCGGGTTCGCCTTGCCCCACCTCCAGGGGATTGTGATTGGCTGGTGCGTCGCTGTGAGCAGGGTTGGCAGGCTGTGATTGGCTCTTGAGTTGGCTGTGGCAGAGGGGGCAGGTCTCCTGCACGTACAGCCACTTCTTCAGGCAGCCGGCGTGGAAGAAGTGGCTACAGGGGGTGATGACTGCTGATGTCATGTCCTGTTTAGACACCAAACACACACACACACACACACAAAGAGGAACATATTAGGTTACTATCCTCTTCCGAAGCCCCCTGCATAGAACTGACACTATGTGGTGTGCAAGTGTAACATCACATACAACTCACAGCGCTGAGCAATGCTTTCCTTCAACCACTAGAGGGCTCCAGGGCTTAATAAAAACTCTTAGCATGAGGTAATTCTGACTAATGCACGCACGTATGACCTATGCTATGGTGTTTACAACAGATACAGTTGTGCTCATAAGTTTACATACGCTGTCAGAATTGATGATTTCTTAACCATTTTTTCAGAGGATATAATTGATAACACAAAAACCTTTTTCACTCATGGTTAGTGGTTGGCTGAAGCCATTCATTGTCAAACACCTGTGTTTACTTTTTTAAAAATCATAACGACAACAGAAATTACCCAAATGATTCTCTGAAAAATGGTTAAGAAATCATCAATGCTACCAAGGTATGTAAACATATGAGCACAACTGTAGTTGTGGACATTTGTTTAGTAAAACGTGCAAAGGTCACTTTCAACAATGAAATGTTACCAGGGTGACATTTTGGCGTACATTTTTACTGCTCTTGGTCAACAACCCAGCTGCCAGATCTCCCCACCTCAAGCTTCACCACAGCAGCTCCAGAACTCATTACATTACGTTTAGCTGACACTCTTATCCAGAGTGACTTACAGTGAATTAGGTACTAGAACAGACCTCCTGGAGCAACGTGGGGTTAGAAACCTTGGTCAAAGGGCACTTTAGCCATGGATGAGGGTGTAGGAGACTGCTGGTTATTCACTCCCCCACCTACTGGTACCGATATTGAACCTGTGACCCTACGATCCCAACACCCAACTCCCTAACCATTACGCCACATGCTGTCTCGAAGGCTTCCTATTTGCTGCGGGCCGCCCCAATCATCCCATGAGCCACAGCAGATCTGTTTGAACAAACGGCACATACCACGTTCTGCCTACAGGGATCAAACACAGTGGCAAAAACCTAGCCTGGTAAACCAGCCCCTCGTACTTCATTTCATTTTGTACAGAGGGTCTGGAACAGAGACCGTCAGAAACGATTTGTTGGAGGTGTGGACTCTGCTGAAGCTTAAAAAAAGTGCCTCTGCCTTTACCCAATCGCTAACGCCTGGTCGTCACGTATGCAATTAGCCTACCTACGCACTACAATTCAAATGTAGCACACAAGGTCAACGTCACGGCTAACAAACACACCCTCTGTTCGCTGATTGGATCGGTCTTGCTGGGACTTGCTAAATGACCCTCAAGAGATTCCGGACCAGACCCTCTGTACAAAATGAAATGAAGTACGAGGGGCAGGTTTACCAGGCTAGCAAAAACCTGCAAAGTCACAATTAGTCAACATGGGCCCCAACACGGGCTCTCTTGACGTCAATTTGCAGTCGTCAATTCTGAGTCATGCAGGGAGAGTGCCACAGCTTTTATCTTAGTGTGTGCTAAACAGCACCACAACCCTGAACTCATCTAGCACATCAATGAATGTAGAGATTTTCTTTATTCCCTGCTTGAGTGTGCTATGTAGCTAAGCATGCAGTTGGCGGACAATCAGGTCATTAGACGAGCTATCGACAGGCCGCACTCGTCTTATTAACACAGAGCAGTTGAATGGCCAACAGCATAGCAGCAGCAGATGGGTCTGTCCTTCGTTAGCTGATTGAGTAATTAATCTGCTGACCTGGTCAATAGCCACAGCAAGGCTAGCTTACATGCCTTGACAATAGGGTCTGGGTGCACTCCGTTTCACACGACTCTCCGTGTGTACGTGAGAGTATTATGCAGCAGTAAGGCTCAACTGTTTAAGTTTAGCGAGATATATGACATTATCAAAGTCCAGCAGATGTCATCGACTGCCCTACCTAGGGCTGCACGATATTTGAAAAATGTGCAATAGGCGTTAACATTGCTGAGTTTTGCGATGACGATACGTTTTGAGATAAATAAACAAATATTCAAACATAGTTAACATTTTTCAGCTTAACCTTCACCGCTAGGCCGGAGCCAGTGCGAAGCCTATGGGGTGGATATCATTTATTCCATTTAAGCCATGTTTTGCGATATGTGTATCACGTACTTTGTACTACTGTACTTTGCGATATCACAATATTTGCGATATATTGTGCAGCCCTAAATGTGATCTGTTACCAGGAAGATCTTGGTCTGACTCCTGTAACATTTATGATGCCTTTCAAACGGCCAAAGGCCAGTCTGCCACTGCAAAACCCACAGGTGCCCATCTATATAGCAATAGCCCAATGACAAAGTGTGAATGCCAGCGTTTCCCGCAGACGTTTTGGAGACTATGGGAGGTGCACACGATCGGACTCTCTAGGAGGGTCTGGGGGCATGCGACCTCGGGAGAACATTTACTGCATATTGCATTCAAATGCATTACTCTGGTGGATTTTCAGGGCCAAATTATGACATAATATATTCAGATTTTGCTTTATGAAGCATTTTTGTAATCATACAATAATCAACACACTAGTGGTGAAGACATGGTGAAGACTTCTAAACATTTTCAAAAACAGACACTAATACTGATCTGCCACTGTATTACAAGTTTATTATTACTTTGGCTTTCCTCAGGGTTTTTTCAACCTCGCACTCACTGTAAAGCTTGTGCTGAGACAGTGGGGGGTCGCTTTACCATGACAACCACACAAAACAGAAGATCGAATCAAATCAGGTGAAAGATCAGCTGTAAAGATTATCGTGGAAGATTCTCGCTTGAGTCTCACTGAGCACTCCAGCTCATTCAGTAGGCTACTGAATGGCCAAAGGTCATTAATAGTAACCCGTGTTTACCCATTCTTCTGTGACATTTAGTGTTTCCCACAGAACTGTGCTGCAGCACTGTCAAGGCCGAAGCCCAAGCCTTCCAGCAGCACCAAGGCAGTAAAAACTTTGGGACTTGGGATTATTTTAACCGCGCTCAACCCACTGGAAGTGTCTGCGCAGATAATGACAAAACTCTTCTAGAAGTTTCTATCAAATCAGGACAGCGACATTAAGCAAGTTCTGACCATTTTAGCTCAAGATTGTGTTGCTTAAGAGCATGCATTACATTTTGTCTATGTGTGGAAAACACTGAATGTACACAAGCCTCAACAGGATGTACGCACCCCCTCCCCCGAGGATGAGGAAATGACAGTGCATCTTTCCTCATCACTGCTCACAGCTTCTCAGTCGTGCTGCATGTTTTACTTTGTCTGTTTGTTTATTTAATGCCATACAGTATAGGCAACTGTGACTATTTAATGGCCAAGCAGGTATGGAAATCGGAATAAACAGACAAAATAACAAATGTTACATTTAAATGGGGGGGCCTTATTTGAAACATGAACTGCAGCACTGTGCCTAAAAAAAAGCATTGCCTTTATGTTGCTGAATTGGATGTATTAGAATCAGGGCAAAACTAACAAAAGCCTGGCGTGATCTAAAGCACCTGCAGCCTGGGGGGGGGGGGGGGGGGGGGTCGGGGTCGGGGTGCTCTTCCTCCGACCACACCGACCGCCTCCCCCCCCCCACAGGGAGAAATGCTCCCCTCAGCACAACCAGAGACTCCAGCTCCTCATCAATAATGGAGGAGGCAATTCTGAAGGCCCTCCCCCCCACCCACTATTAAACACTTTCTTCGGGCACCGCTAAACTTCTCCGCAGTAAACTCTCCGCCCCACGACCTTCGCAATAAGTGGTGTGGTGTCTCTGTCTCTCTCCACCCTCCCTCTGTGCAGAGCTAAATTGGCAATATCTTGAAGACCGGGCTGCCTGCTGCACCGCCGAGCCCAAAGTAAGCGCACTCACACCTCGAACTTTCTGTATCGAGGCCGTTTGTATGCTTCTGCTGCAGTGAGACGACACAAGGCAATAAAAACCCATCAGCTGAGGAATCAGTCAGCGAAACGGCCCCAGGCCTAGTCAGAGTTCTCTACCTGATATGAGTGTGTGGTTAAATGAGACAATGACCGGAGATATTTTCTTACCATCTCCTCCTTTTACATGTATACTCACACCCATCCACCTACATACATACAATCACACACACACACCCACTCACTTACCCACATACACACACACACCCTTAACAGAAACATGGCCTTACAGCCATGTTCTCTCACGCACTTACACCCATGCTTGAACACACAAGCAACCTTAACATGTCCTAACACACACCCCAAACACACACATTCACTCACCCTTAACTGACACATGGCCCTTAACTGACACCTAGCCATGTTCTCTCACACTTGCACCCATTCATGCACACACACACACACACACACACACACACACAACCTTAATAAGTCCTACCACACATGTTCCACCCCTACCCTCACCCCCCACCCATACTCACTAATCCGGAACTAACAAATGGCCCTTAACTGTCTCAGCCATGTTCTATTATGCTTGCACCCATTCATGCATGCACACACCCACACACACACCCACCCACCCACACACACACAAACACACACACACACTCTGTCCTAACATACATGTTCCACCACCCAACCCATGTCCTAACACACAATCTCCCTCTCACACACCCAAACACACATTCACTCACCCTTAACTGACACATAGCCATGTTCTCTCAGGCTTGCATCCATTCATGCACGCACACACACATGCACACACACACACACACAACCTTAACATGTCCTTACACACGTTCCATACCCTCCCACCCCCACACACACACACAGCCAGGCACGCAATGTTGACCGCACCTGGTAGCAGATGGCACAGATGTCATTGTGCTGCAGCAGCTGCTGGGCAGAGGCGGTGGGCAGGCTCTTGATCTTGTTGACGGCGTCGCGGCGCAGCAGGAAGCTCTGCCAGCCCAGCTGGGCGCGCAGCCACACGTTGTAGTAGGAGTGCACGAAGATGATGGTGGAGCCCATCACCGTCCACTCGCCGAACAGCGTCTCCGACACGCCGTACGCCACCACGCACAGCGCCAGCAGGAACTCCAGCAGCCGGTAGGTGCCGTTCACCCAGTAGATCACGTCGTCCATGTTCTCCACCGGGGCCTTGCGCACCTCCTCCACCATGAAAAGGATGTAGATCAGCAGCGTGCCCAGCACCTGCAGGAGGAGAGGAGAGGAGAGGAGAGGAGGAGGAGAGGAGGAGGAGAGAAGAGGAGAGAAGGAGGAGGAGAAGAGAGGAAAGGAGAGGAGAGGAGAGAAGGGAGAGAGGAGAGGAGAGGAGAGAAGAGAGGAGGAGAGGAGGAGGAGAAGAGAGGAAAGAAGGGAGAGGAGAGGAGAGGAGAGAAGAGAGAGGAGGAGAGGAGGAGGAGATGAGAGGAGAGGAGAGAAGGAGGAGGAGAAGAGAGCAGAAGAGAGGAAAGAAGGGAGAGGAGAGGAGAGAGGAGAGAAGGAGAGAAGAGGGCAGGAGAAGAAGGAAAGGAGTGGAGGTAAAGGAGGAAAGGATGAGAGGAGGAGAGGAGGGGAAGGAGAAGAGAGGAGGAAGAGCAGAAGGAAGAAGAGATGCAGAGAGTAGAGAACAGGGGACAAAATGAGATGAGAAGAGACAAGGAGAAGAGAAGAGAAGAGAGGAGGAGGAGAAGAGAGGAGAGGAGGAGACGAGAGGAGAGAGGGAGGAGAAGTAAGAAAGGAGTGGAGAGGAAAAGAAGGGACGCAGAAGTAGAAGAGGAGGCGAGGGGAGGTAGAGGAGGAAAGGAGGAGAAAAGAGGAGAGGAGGAGGGCGCCTTCAGGTCTTGACCGCTTCCCTTCCGCTTGGGTTAGAGGGGACGAGAAGGAGATTGGGTAGACGTAGAAAATAAGGAGAGGAGGAAGAGAGGAGAGGGAGGAGAGGAGAGGGTAGAGAAAAAAAGGTGAAGAACAACAGAAAAGGAGGAGAGAGGAGAAGAGAAGGATAAGAGAAGACAGGAGAAGGAGAAGAATCAAGGAGAACCAAGACAGGAGAAGACAGCCAGAGGACAGGCAGACAGAGGAAAGAAAGATGCGTAGAGAGATCAGACAGGGGGCCGATGAGGGATGGAGGTGATGTGGAGGTTATGTTGAGCACAGGTCTGTGTGTGTGTGTGTGTGTGTATGTGTGTGTGTGTGTGTGTGTGTGTTGTGAAACAGCCTGACAGAAGGCGGGAGCATCTGAAGGTCAGTGTACGTGTGGATGCTCGGGCACACTGAAAATGTAATGATGAAACAGGATCTCCAGCCCTGCAATTTCAACATGCCAGTTTGTGCTCCTCTACTGTGTGCATATGTACAAGCGACAGAGTATGTGTATGTGTGTGGGTGAGTGTATGTGTGTGTGAGTGTATGGTGTATGTGTGTGTATGATGTATCTATCTGTGTGTGTGTGTGTGTGTATGGGTGTGTGTATGGTGTGTGTGTGTGTGTGTGTGTGTGTGTGTGTGTGTGTGTGTGTGAAAGACAGAGTGTGTATGGTGTGTGTATGTGTGTGTGTGTGTGTGTGTGTGTGTGTGCGCGTGTGTGCGGTGTGTGTGTGTGTGGTGTGTGTATGGTGTGTGTGTGTGTGTGTGTGTGTGTGTGCGTGTGTGCGTGTGTATGGTGTGTGTATGGGTGTGTGTATGGTGTGTGTATGGTGTGTGTGTGTGGTGTGTGTGGTGTGTGTGTGTGTGTGTGTGATTTGTGTGTACTGGAATGCAACAGCGGTAGCAGCAGGGGCCTGGTACCTGCAGTGAGGTGAGGATGCTGGAGGAGATGATGATGAGCAGCCAGAAGTCCATGGTGAAGAACTGGCAGATCATGTAGGCCATGTAGGCCGGGAACACCAGCAGGAACACGCACAGGCTCACCGCACGGAAGTGCTTCCACAAACTCCTGCACGGGAGGAGAGGAGGGACGAGAGGGAGAAGAAGATCATAAGAGAGAGCAGGGGCGGAGGTAGGGAGGGATGAAGAAGGGAGCAAGAAAAGGAAAGAAAGGACAAAGAGAAAGACAATGAAAAAAGGAGAGAGAGCAAGGGAGGGAGAGAAAGAAAAAGGGAGAAAAGAGAAAGAAAGAAAGAAAGAAAGAAAGAAAGAAAAAAAGAAAGAAAGAAAGAAAAAAAGAAAGAAAGAAAGAGAGAGAACGAGAAAGGGAGAATGAAAGAAAGGAAGAAAGGAAGAGAAAGAGAGAGCGAGAGAGAGAGAGAAAGGGAGAACGAAAGAAAGAAAGAAAGAAAGAAAGAAAGAAAGAAAGAGAAAGAGAGAGAAGTGAGTGCGAAAGAAAAGCTGAGCAGTCCAGTGTTTGCACATACCGAGTCTCATTTATCAAACTGATTTGGCAACGCTAGGCTAGGCTCTCCGCGTGTGCTATCTCACAGAAACATGAGTTATCTCGGAGATGAAAGGCAGAGAGGAAAAGATAACCCCGCCACCTCTGCAAGTTTACATGTGTTATCGGCTTACAGCGGCTAAATTCTAGTGTAGAGTAAACACTTGATAAATAAGGTCCGCTGAGTCTTGAACACAGAGTGGATACCTTTCAATACGTTTCCTAAGCTAACCCTATAAACTTTGGGATGCTGTGCCAAATGTGTGTGTGTGTTTGTGCACTTCCTCATGTCAATGATGACTTCTTGTTCTGTGTGTGTGTGTGTGTGTGTGTGTGTGTGTGTGTGTGTGTGTGTGTATGTATGTGTGTCCTGCTGTGTGTATTATCTGTAAGTGAGGGTTCATCAGGCCAGAGCTAAAGCTGACTAGTTACCTGGTCCCCGGAGGGATTGACCAGATATTGCAATGACCCTGTCCGTCTGTGTGCCTGCCTGTGTGTGTGTCTGTCCGCCCATATGTCATCTCTGATTGCGCTTGTTACTTTGTTGTTACTTTACTGAGCCTCGGTCTCCATGCATTTGCACCATCACCATCATCATTTCTAACCCTTCTTACGTTCCAATGCCTTGCTTCTTACTTGTCTCGGGACGCCCCCAGTGCCAGCACTATTGGGTCGGCGATCTCCAGCATGGACTGCAGGATGGAGGCCACCACGATGAAGAGGATGATGCTGAGGAGGAAGGCCCGGTGGATCACCTGCAGCTCAATCAGGCCCGTCTGCACGGCCAGGATCAGCAGGGTGATGCCCTCAGTCATGCCCCTACAGAGAGAGAGAGAGGGAGAGAGAGGGAGGGGGGAGAAAGGGAGTGAGGAAGAGAGAGAGGGGGGGGGGGGGGGGGGGGTGAGGAAGAGAGAGAGAGAGAGAGAGAAAGAGAGAGGGAGGGGGAAGGGAGAGAGTGAAAAAGAGAAAGGGGGGGTGAGGAAGAGAGAGAGAGAGAGAGAGAGAGAGAGAGAGAGGGAGAGAGAGAGAAAGAGAGAGAGAAAAAGAAAGAAAAAGAGAACAGTACAGACAGAGTTCATTCGGGTTCCCTAACCACAAACAAGTTTCCGATGCCTGAGGCACCCACTGGCCATAAAGCAAATATGTGTGCAAGTGTTTCCAAGTGAGGATTTCTTATTAAAATAACTAAAATGAGCAAAAACAAGTTTGTTGGAATCTCAGATAATGTCTTGGTCAATACGAAAGACGTAAAGTTTGACATGGTTAGTCACTGCACTGCTTTAGTGTTAATGTTGTCAGACAAGACAAAACATCTACATCAACAACCATTTTTTCCATGACTAAGACGAGATGATGACGAGATTGAAACGGTGTTCCAGAACACTGACTAAGACAACATTATCTTGTATTTTTGCTGACGTTGATGTCTTGGTCAATAAAAAAGGCATGAAGTTTGACCTGGTTAGTCACTCCACTGCTCTAACACTCTCTCCCACACATATAGTCTGTTGTTCCTCACCGGTGCATGGTGTTGTCGTGCATGAAGGCCCGGTAGCCTTGCAGGTAGAACTTGCAGAGAGTGAGGACGCCCAGCGCCACGAAGGACACAGTGAAGACCAGCCCCAGCAGAGAGTAGGGGGTGCTACAGCACTCTGCAATACTGAACACACAAAACACACACACACAAACATAAGCCACAAACTGTTTAGAGTATCAACTCAAGTCAACAGAAGACTAAATGTGTTAACCGACTTTCCATTTTTTGAGTCATCAGTGAAAATGTGTGAGATGTTCCTCATATAACAGTAAATGTATACGTTGAACTAAACTTGTATACATGCAGCTTCTTGACTGAGCTTTAGTTCATCTACATAGCACATATCCACACGTAGATTCACACACATATATGCATAGCGTAAGCAAGGCTATTATGGGCACAGTGCCTATTATCAGCCACTTCTGCTGCTGTTCCACTTTAAATGAGGATTTAGCCAGTGAAAAAGAAGTTATCCCCGGGTTACATCACGAGAGCTGAATTTGTCCATTTTCACGGGATTAAATTCTTTTTCACTGGGTAAATCCTCATTTTAAGTGGAATAGCAACAGAATAGCCGATAATAGGCACTAAGCCGATAGCAGTCTTGCTTACGCTATATACTTATAGGAAAGCTCCATAATATCAGCTGGCATCCCATATTAGAAACACACAGGCCCTGTCAAGTCCAATATGAAGGGTGGTATATGTTTCATACAGCAGTGCTATAGGGTCACATTAGGGGACACGAGCGCCATGCCAGTAATGCAGGCAGTCTACAACCCACTTAGAACCTCCATAAAAACTAAAACACCCCATTCATTTCACACAAGTGGATTCAGTTTGTATTCCTTACATTGCCGAGGCATTCATGCATGTGTGCTAAAGCAATTTTAGAAAAAACACATACATTAAATAGGATACTTTTGAATCAATTTTACTCTGAGAACTATACTATTCCCTGTTCCATTCATTGAGCATCTTCTTGTGTTCCCTTATTTGAGCCTAGGCTGCACTAACTTGTGTGCCTGCCTTGGTTTACTGTGTTCCTCTACACTTCTGTTAGCTTGTTGTGTCCTCCTTTTGTAAGTCGCTTTGGATAAAAGGGTTCGCTAAGTGTAATGTAATGAGTAGCTAAGGGCCTGAGACAAAGAGGAAGAGGCAGTCTCTCACTAGAGGGTGGATGATCGTGCGTGTGTGTTTGTGTTTGAGTGTGTTTGTTCTACCTGGTGAGGAAGAGGAAGAGCAGTCTCTCGCGGGAGGGCGGCTGGTCGCGTGTGCTGAAGTAGGTGTAGATCTGCAGGGCAAACAGCACCAGCCAGAAGCACATGAACAGCACCGGCAGGACCAGTTGGTTCCACAAGGACATGCCCAGTGCCAGCAGCCCGTACACCTCCACAACCTACGCACACACGCACGCACGCACGCACACACACGCCTCCGTTTAGTCATGGTTAACATCTTTACCCAAACCAACAGACAGACTAGGGCTGCATGATCCTGGAAAAAATATAAATCAAGTTTTCTTAAGTAGAATTGAGATCACGATCTTCTGCACAATTTTTTTTTTACAATTTTGAATGTTTATTAAACTTACACATTTGACAAAAACATTGGCAATTCAAGCTGTATTGTAATGGAAACAGAGGACAAACTTAAGCACATGCCAGGCCCACTGACTTAACTGAACCATGAACCATGACCAGGATCATAAATCAGATGTTGCTGAAAAAAATAGTGCACTTCCCGCAATTCTGCCTCGACAATTGCCCACTGCTTGTTGCGCATGGCAGGCAGTGCAACCTTTGAAAAATAGTTGCGGCAAGGCATCGAGTAGCGTTTGTCCAAAATGTGTATCGTTTACCGAAATCGGTCATGCTGAACAGTGTTTATGGGAGCCAAGTCCTTAGCTATGTGGGAAGAGATCCCCGCTGTCATCTCCCTATGCCTACTGGAGTTTGGGGGCTATGGTTTTGCGTTGTGTATGGTTGCCGTTATAGACATCTTTTGTTGGGTGACTGGCATTTTCAGAGTTCTTCTTACCGCTTCATCATATTGAACTTTGTGGTGGCGCTTAAGGTGGTTGTACAGATTTGTGGTTTTGCCCTGCTTTGCTCCTACCAGAGCAGAACACACTTTGCAATGTACTTCGGACTGTTCATCGTCGTCTTGCGTAAAAACCTAAGTATTTCCACACCACCGAATACGAACCTCTTTCAGGGGCGAGTTCGGTGTGTTCAGCTGGCCTATGTACTCCAATAGCACCTAGGTTTTCGTCATTCACTGTTTTGGAACTCTCTCATTCACCATTGTTTCTCTCTCACTCTCATCTGTCTTTTAAAAACTGTCCTCCTACCCCTGGGTTGCTGCCACGCTAAATGACGTGATGTACAGGGCGATTTGTGATAGTTTGACAGAAAAAGCATCATGGGAAGCACACACACTGGCACTTGCGGACACTTGAGAAACTCAGCGGTAACTAGGAGGTTTTTTGGTGCAGCACGTGAGAGAAATGAGATTGTATGTAGGTGTGAATCGAGGTTGCGATTGTTTTACGATTTATCGTGCAGCCCTAAGACAGCCAAAACCTCTGTGTAGTATTTTTTGCCCTTTTTAGGAGGACATCGCTTAACCACCTGAGGTGCGGACATTTCAAGATAGATCTATTCCACACAGACACACAGGCCTCTGTTTAGCCATGGCACACCCGCTTTAAAGTTAAGGTAGTCTTTAGTGTCCCCAGGAGGGCAACTGGTTACACAGCCAGCAGTACAAAAAATATACAACAAAACATACAAGACATACATACAACAAGATCAATACATCTGGCACTCATTTCAACAAATAAGTACCAAAGGCAGGGTAAAAAAATACTGCTTAATAAATACCCACAATTATCTAAACCAACACACAGCTAAAACGCCCATGTAGAAATGATTTGTACTTTCTACTCTGTTTAAAAGTGCATTACGCAAACACTTGAGGTGAGGACATTTAACGTTACATCTATTTATTTGGAGGACAGCATGACTTTCCGATTAATCAATGTGTGTGTGTGTGCTGGCTGGCTGGCTGGCTGTAAACCTTTGCGCTACAAACACTGGGATGAGGGACAGAGAGGAGGTAGAGAATAAAGACATTAAGGTGTGTGCTCTTTGGAATGCATTTGCTCAACCAAAAAAAAAAAAAAAACATCACTCCTCTTATCTTGACTGCATTATCTTCCTTTTGCAGTCAGAATTAAAAATAAAGTCTTTGATTCTTGCTGGATCTGCACTATCCTATTTCATTGATATGATCCAGCCGTCTAGACAACTTGGCCTATACAGTGAGTGCTGGTTGGGCTGGCTGACTACCAGTGCCAGGTGGAGTGATTCAAAACACCTCTCTTCTGTAGTGCCTCTATGGTGGAATGAATTGGCTACGATCATACCCTGCTTGCACTGACAGCTTGGACATTTTCAAAAGATGCTTAGAGAAGCATCTCTTCTGTTTGTACTTAGTTGATTAATTACATGCCACTAAAAACTTTATTTAGGCCTATTTTCAAGGATGATGTTCTAGTCATTTATTGTGCAATAGAGTAGAGCCATTATGCTTCTGACTATGCCTTGTCTTTGCAATTTATGCGTATATTTTTTACTAAAATATTTGTAATATTTTTTAAACTTTAAGCAAAGTATTTTTGTTTGTCATCGTGTGGTGTTTTAGTAATGTATGTTGCTTTAGCAAAGAAAAAAAAAAAAAAAAAAAAAGTGTCAAGAATCATAAACAAACACAGTATCAGTATGTTGCTCATATCTGCTGAACCAAGGACCAGCCTGGTAAACCAGCACATCGCACTTCATTTCATTTTTTACAGAGGGTCTGGAGTCGCTGCATTGAGAAATGATTTCTTCCTGGAGGTGTGGACTCTCTGCTGAAGTTTAAACAAGTGGCTCTACCTTTACCCAATCGCTAACGTCTGGTCATCACGTATGCAATTAGCCTACCTACCCACTACAATTCAAATGTAGCACACAAAGTCAACGTCATGGCTCACGAACACCCCCTCTGTTCGCTGATTGGCTAGGAGTAGCTAGCCAACATTTGAAAGATTTGTAAGAACATTCCAGAAATCATCAGAGAAAGAGTGACAGAAAATCTAGGGGCGAATTGGCATTGGAGATATCCAATTGGCTGATCAAAGGGCGTGAGACAATTTTGATACCCCTCCTCATTGATCAACTCAAAGCAGGTGCGACAATACACCGGCATTCCCATCATCTTGCCTAGATAAACTAACGAGCACATTAGCTCCTCCGCCCCGTGCCACATCGCCTCTGTTCCTGCTGCGAGCAGCACGCGCAGATCTGTGCCGAGTGGAGAGAATTTTCATGGGTAGGACTCTCACTGCGTCTCCTCACCCTGCTTCTACGTTGTCCCCTAGCTCTCCTAGAAACACTTTGACCTCGTCTAACATACCCAGTGGCATTAGACAAAGTCTCCACCACGTTACTGTCTCCGCGATTAGGGAAAGGCACAGTCGGAAAACAAATTAGCTACATGGCTAGCGCAGTAAAAACGCTGGACCCCGACTTCACTTCCAACCTCGTTCCCCACACTACTAACACGCCTGCTTACTCCCTGATAAACATTCCCACCCCATGAAACACTGTTTCCATCGCAAATGAGTATCTACTTTGGCCAAATGATCCAAAGATTGTGCTTGGTGTAGGGCTAAATAATCACTTTGTTCAGCTGCATCACTGCAAGGCAGGGACGCATCTGAAGCGTCGTCGCTAAGCGCATCACCGTCATCTTCTGGAGGCAGATATTCGCCTTCAGAATAAGGGTCTGCGAATAGAAGACCCAACACTTCATTGCAGATAAACGTCTTTGATGCCATTAGACGAAAAACGAAGGCAAACACTCGCTGACGTTGACAATATCGCTCTAATTATATGGCTCGCACGTAAACTAGCTCCGCTTTTGTTCACACTGATTCAACATGCTCTAGCTCGACTATTTTGTATAGAAACATGACGTAATTCTGAGTCAGGGACGTAGTATGATATGTCTACCACCTAGTGGAAGGGGGTTCAAACCAAATTTGACACCCTATTTGACAAAATCGACCGTTTTATTCAGTGCGGCATCTGACCAAGCGGAAGGGCACGGCTCAAACACAGGGATTAACACTGCTGTTAATTTAACCTGCATGACATAGACTAACATCACATCAGTGTTACAGCTAAATCCATACACCAAACATCCGTCACAAAACCACCCCCTTCTCTGATCAGCACCGAACTCCCATTTGATTTTAGTCAACGTAAAATAAAATAAATTCAGATGACGGAAATCCGTCACAGCGACTATTCAGATGACGGAATTCCGTCATAGTGACGGAAAACTTTAATCCATGCACACATTGATAAAATAAACATATGACATATGACAACTGCGAATAATTGAGCAGTTGTCTCAAGTTTATTTGCAGCCCCTTCTATTTTTTTAATTTTCTGCTCCGTATCGCTTGGTGGGTCAATTTAAAGACATTACATCTCACAACAGCGTCAAACTTTTACAAACAGGTTGTTGTGGGATAAATCGCCTGCAGTGTAGGCTTGGTGCAACTGTTTCTACCTTCTGACATTACACTACAGGCTGTTTTTTGTATATATCGCTAGTTCAGCCCAAGACTTTTCGTATGTCATGCTTATTAAATAAATGTCACTGCATCCGACCCACCTAAACGACAACACAGCCTATTGCTAAAATCAACATACACCTGTTTAATGTAGCCTAAATCAGTGATTCTGGTCGCCAAATTATTTTTAGCATGTTATTTCGCCAGGTGAAACTAAGAACAAAATAAAATTCAAATCTGTTTTTTTTCCCCCCGTATTCATAGGCGCTGTTAGTGTTCAGCTTATAGAAAGGGCCGTGGTGCAAAAGAAGGGCAACTTACGGCGCATAGAGAGACTGACAAATGACAGATAAATGCCTGTTTGTTTATATTACCTTTGTGTTTATTGGTTAAACATGGCTATTTCATTAGTCTGTGTGTATTGAAATGAATTTAGACAGCGATTCACGGCTTCTTGTAGGCTACAGTTTTGGTTAGCGGTTCAACGTTCTGTTTTGAAAAGTTGAGACGGTGGGCTTGGGTGCGCTGGCTGCCAAACGACTCTTTTTATGTACAGTCTGCTCTCGACTCTCGCATAATCACAATGAAGAAAACAACCATGAAAAAAATGTTCTGGGCCACATTCATGGTATTAAAAAGGGAAAGAGAAAGTGGCAGATAAAATGTCATGTCATTGTTTTGTGTTTCTAAAAAAATGTTTCCCGCGACCACGGAGTTTAAAATGACGCTACGACTACCGGGGTAACAGGAAGTGAACTCGTATTTTTTTAATTCAAAATCATGCACTTCCAAACAACACCGAAATGGGGGATATTATTCCTTGCACATTTAGGCTACATGATAAAGCTGTTGACCAACAAATATGTACAGCATCTAAATTAAAAACAAATTACGAACTCACCTTGGGTGAGTTATATATGATTTAGGCCAAATAAACAGCATGATTCGAAAGACAGTTAGCAGTTTGCCTCTGAACTCCTTGTTGATGTTTTTGTAGTTCTGCTCAGCTGTTTCCCGACGGTGGGTGGTGGCAGTTGTGAAACGTCACCATACCACACCCTGCGCCCCGTCTCGCCTCGGCTCGTGTTCACGCTCGCCCCATGTCGCAAAAAAGTGTAGGGTCCGAGGTGGGTCGAATTGGCGTGTTTTTTGGACACTGTGAACGCAACAGACGACTCACTACTTCCGGCTGAAATTACCGGTAAACTGGGCAGTGTGAAAGCGCCTGCAGATATTGTTGCAATAGTCCTTGTTCAAACGTTTGACGTCGTTCGTGTTGTCTTTCTGCATTCAACATCCATCCACCTGCTATAATTATAGCTTCATATTAGTTAGTTAGTTAGTTAGTTAGTT
The DNA here is from genome assembly GCA_027475355.1 of Coilia nasus. Classification (NCBI taxonomy): domain Eukaryota; kingdom Metazoa; phylum Chordata; class Actinopteri; order Clupeiformes; family Engraulidae; genus Coilia; species Coilia nasus. The sequence continues at coordinate 12,493,050 of CM050214.1, forward strand.
AGTTAGCACAACAAGCAAAACTTGTTTTAATAAATGTTCATTGTTAACATTACATTCGGTGTGGTCTCCCTTACGTTATCTCCGCTCTGAGCCAATTGGGCATAACAATACATTAGATATCTATATATATATATAACACCTGAGCGCTTTTATATCAGCTGAAACCACCAATCTCTTTCAATGCATACAGAGTAAAAACAAATTCTATCTTACCCAACTACATTAATATTTGAATATTGTTACTTAAATGACTTTTTCATGATCACAAATAGGCTTCGCTGTATTGCTTAGACAGTCTGATCCCCGCTCCAAGATGGCGGCCGTATTTCTCATGTCCCAGCAACCAATGCTCCGTCTATGTATAGGATGTCTATGGTCAACACATCCAAGTCAAACTCTTAGGTTCAGTCACCTGGACCAGCTCGCGGTAGGCAGTCTTGGCCAGCTTGTAGGGCACCAGCAGGTTGGAGGCCAGGAAGTAGAGCACCTCGAGGCCAGTGAAGATCATGGCAAAGCGGTTGATGAAGACGATGGTGTCGAGCGGCACCAGGCAGAGGCGGGCCACCAGCGGCAGCAGGTGCGCCGAGAACAGCCAGATCTGCTTGGTCTGCATCACACACGAGCACAGCGTGCACACCACCAGCTGGCCTGCAGGGGGCAGAGCGGAGCACTGAGCACGAGTGTTCAACACACGTCAATGCAGAGTGTGCAGATCCATGTCGTGTGCATGCACCAGCACACACTGTGATATCGTTATGCAAATAATTGCTTTTTATTTGATATGGTATAGGCGGACATGTTTAATGTTTAATGTTCTGTGTTGTCTACGCATGGGATAGTAAGAAACGTAATTTCGATTCCTTGTATGTCTAGCACATGTGAAGAATTGACAATAAAGCTGACTTGACTTGACAGTAGCAAGGCCTTTGCGTGGCAACAAAAACAGCCCATCCAGACATCTTACTACTGTACAAACGAGCTGCTTTAGATACATGATTCCTGTATGAATGTGGTTTTCCAGGATCAGTCTTAAGCCCTTAATACTCACCTATGAGGGCTGTAGTGAAGCGATTCATGGATAGTGGCTCAAGATACAGGGGTCCCTCGTAGCCCGACTCCAGCTCGCTCCGAACATAATCCCTGCAAACAGTCACAACAATACTGAATTTAACTACCTGCAAATGGCCACAGAAGTATTTAACTTTCTGTCGTATAAAAGATTAACAACTACAATTAGGGAGACCTTAACTTATATTAATTTTTTTATTATTAACTTATATGAATAAACTTATTAAAGTTGAATAATATAACTATTATAAAACTTATATTATTAACCTTATATGAAAAACACCTAAACCTTGATTAACTGATATGGTTAAAGGAGAACTTCGGTGTAAAATGAAAATCGGCATGTTAAAACATCATACCGAGTTGGTATGTTTGCTGAGGAGCAAAATTGAGTTAGCCTGTTGCATTCAGAACTGAACTATTTTTTACCGTTTGTCCCAGAAGGCTAACAATGGAAGATTAAGCTATTATTAAACCATTAAAACAGCTCGAAGAAACTCCACACTCCATCAGTAGCACAACAAAGGCCCTGACATTAAAAACGAGGCACTGAGAACTTTGAAAGTGTACACAACATTTATTAATAAAACAGTTTTGACAAGCAGTACCTTGCTGTAGTTTCTCGTCGGCGCCATGATGAAGGTCCGCACCAGTCGATTGACGAACACGAACCAGCAGGAAGAATAGGAGAAGAGGTAGTACAATCGACTTGTTTGGACTTTCATCATGGCGGCGACGACAAAACTACAGCAAGATACTGCTTGTCAAAACTATTTTATTAATAAATGTTGTGTACACTTACAAAGTTCTCAGTGCCTCGTTTTTAATGTCCGGGCCTTTGTTGTACTACCGATGGAGTGTGGAGTTTCTTCGAGCTGTTTTAATGGTTTAAAAGTAGCGTAGTCGTCATGCTTCGTCTGAGGGCACCTACCACTTCCATTGTTAGCCTTCTGGGACAAACGGTAAAAAATAGTTAAGTTCTGAATGCAACAGGCTAACTCAATTTTGCTCCTCAGCAAACATACCAACTCGGTATGATGTTTTAACATGCCAATTTTCATTTTACACCGAAGTTCTCCTTTAAAACACAAGGAGTAAGTGTAATGTGTTCCTCTGCATGGGCTCTGTGCACAGGCCACAGGGGCAGGTGTGTATGTGTGTGTGTGGTCATGTATTTCTATGGTTTTGAGGGCCAAATGTCCTCACAACAATAGGAAAACTAGAAAAAATTGACTTGTAAGGACATTATGATGGTCCTCACAACCTTACAACAGTGTTTTCTTGGCCATTTTGCTATTGAACAAAGTAAAAGTGCCAAAACATTTCTTTACTGTAGGGTTAGGGATTGTTTTGGTCTGGGCACAGTTAAGCATTCTTTAGTTAGATATGAATGGGAGTCAACGGAAGGTCCTCACAAGCATAGAAAAACAAGTATGTGTGTGTGTGTGGTTCTGAGCACACACCGACCTAGAGACCTGGTGACCAGCGAAGAGCAGCAGTGCGGTGAGCACATACAGGTAGAGCTGCACCAGGTGCTGGCGTGGCAGGGTGAGCAACACCAGGCTCAGGATGTAGCCTAGGGAGGAGGCAGAGAGGACGGGGTAGAGAGATGAGTGGGTGTGAGACTAGCGTACAACAAGACAATTACAGAAGTGGCAGTCAAGAGGTTTCGGGTCTTCTACGTGAAACAATCATGCTTCTCAGAGGCCCTGAGAACACAGGAAATGCAAACACTTTGAAAGCAGAACAAAAACCTCCATCTCCGCAACTTCCTGTGACAAGACAAAGAACAGCACGTACAAAATACATCACATCAAACAGAGCAATTGCACTAGCTTCTTTTTAAATGAGGTTCATGACATGACTAACACATCAATTTAAAGTTACAGACTGACATGTATTTTTGAGTAATAGGGCTGCATTTTGCCATTATATTTGTGGTTATGTTGGCTTTTTTCTTGACTAATCTATATATTATTTATTCTGAAGATAACAAAATAATGTTCAAATCACATCCTCATTTTTTTCTTATTTATCTACACCCATTAACACCTTTTGGATGTTTTTCTGGGTATCCAAAAACACCTCTCAGCACAGTGACAAAAGTGGAAAAAAAATATTAATATTTAAGAAGTTGGTGTCAAAAAGGGACATAAAAAAACCTGACATGGTGAATGGATTTCCAAAATAGTTAGGTAATCAAAATAGATTAGCCTATCTCTGCACACACGAACTGCACATCTGACCCTGGGAAATGCTGACAGCACCAACATGATGAGAGGGGCAGAAATCCCCCACTGGGCTAAATCAGACCACTGACACCAAAACAGCTTGGGCGCACATCTTGGGGTCCTGCTGGCTGACGTGTCTTTAGCCAAACCCCCCTCCAGTTCTCCGGACCGCTAAAGCCTTTGCCTCAGTAATCTTGACGCGCGGTAACACGAGATGTCTCGGCGCAGGGCGGACTTGAGAGAGCCAAGGCACCTGCCTGTCACGCACTCTTGTTAGGGGTGACCTAGCTCGCCACCACAAGGGAAAATTGTTCGGTCTGTGAGCAGAAAAGCACAATCACTTCACCCAGAATGCTTTGCAGCAGCAGTTTGTTTTTGTGGGGAGTGGAACGCCGAGGCATATGCTACTGCTACGGGTCCACACCTCCTCTACTTAACGCCATCCATCCCATAATCCCCCTCACCCACACTCACCCCACCCCTGACACGCCGGTAAGCCATTACACGACAGCGCGAAGCACTTACCTCTGTCAGCTCACCTGACAGCCCTTCATCACTACCATTATACTGCTTTACACCATTAAAAGGGGAGATAAACAGATACCGAGAAAAAAGGAGAAATAAAAAAAGAGGGAGGGGGAGTGAAAGAGAAGTAGGGGAAAAAAGCAAGAGAGAAAGAGAGGGAGGCAGGGAGGGGGAGAAAGAGAGAGAATCAGTACACAGACCACTGATCTTTACCACCTCGCCATTATCACATGCAGATGACACCAAGTGAACTGCATTTTATCACTCATTCTCTGCAAACCTGATGAACTTCCTCCTGATTTGAGTTTGTGTTCACATTACAACCTATTGTGCGTTTCTGGCAACCGTGGCTAGAGTGCTGCTGCAGGTTTTACATGGCTGGGGGGCTCTGTCATGAAAACACCCAAACAGGGCTAACAGAACTCGCTCGACTCCTGATCTTCCCAGGGCAGCATAAACAGGATGTGAGGTAAACACGCGCACAAAAAGAGGAGCAGTGAATGGGCAACAGTAGCCTCGGGACATTTTTTTTTTTTTTTAAAGGGACTGGGCTGCCTGGGCTTTTGACAGGAGCACAAAACCAGCCCTGAAATACACTACCCCTGCCGATCTGACCGGCTACGCCACTTTAAAGCATCCCGGCTCCCTTTCACGCAGAGCAGCCTGCCTGTCTCGTCTAGCTCGGCTGTGACCGACAGTAACACCGCTCATTTGAATGTGCTTTTGTCAGTGTGTGTGTGTGTGTGTGTGTGTGTGTGTGTGTGTGTGTCTAGAATCATTAGGATCCCTCTGGATGCCTGACTGTGACAGAGAAGGGGGATTTTAATCTTTACAGGGGATGGATTCTCACCCAACCCCCCACAAATCCCCCCATCCCTCCCTCTCTCTCTTCTCTCACACACCAATTTTTCTCCATCTCATCCAACTTTCTCCCTACCAGTGTAAAAGACACCACCCAGGGCTAGGGCTCTTATGTAACCTGCAGAGCTAGGCTATATTCTGCATCCCAGCTCCACGGCAAACTCATTAGTGAGCTTTAATCCACCACTGGCACAGTACAGAGGGAAAAAAACACACACACACACATACGTGCACACATCTATACTTCGTGCAATTAGCACAGTCCAGAGAGGGCCTGTCGAAACAAGAAAACCTCATTATCCAAAAGGCTCCTTCTAATAAAAGGGGAGGACGCTTCGATCTCACTGTGGTGGAAATTTGGACTAGGCCTAGTCCTGAGAAAAAGCAGAGTGGGAACTAGAGGGAAACAATGACACGCAGAGAGCGAGAGAGCCAGAGAGAGAGAGCCAGAGAGAGAGAGAGTCGAAAACTGATACTCATGATGTGGGCCATGTGATCTGGTCGTTCCCTGAAGTTAAAACACGCATTCTTTTCCAGGGACAGAAAGAGTTCACCACCGTCCACAGACAAGACGACCCACAAGCAAACGCCTAAGAATATCCAGCAAAGCTCATGAACTGGGAGGTACTGTACGCACAAGAGACGGCAAAAGGACCGCGGCCCGACCCGGCGTTCCACACCGGGTTGGGTTTTCTCTGCCTTATCATGATATGTGCCTTATCAGCTCCCCTGGAATTCCCAAACAGGCTGTAGCTGCTCCAACTGTCCAGGAGGTGATAAGGTCTGTTGACTTTCTCAACGTGTAAGGCCAGTGTTTACTTTCAGATCCCAGGCAGGCCTCAGTCACAATACACCCATGTGAGTGTGTGTGGGTGTGTGTGAGACTGCAGCTGGTGCCACAGAGCCAACCATGCCCTCACATCCCACTGGTTCTGGGCCCCAAGATCGGACCATGAGGCTAGGCAAACAACCGGAAGTTGATGGTCAATTGAACAACTCGGGAAGATAGCTGATGACCAGATAGCATTAGCATAGTACAGTAATTGACCAATATTCATTTTGTCTGACTTTTGAAATCAAATAACTTTATATCAGAAGCATAACGCGCAAAATGTATGAAAACATTTATACATTAAAACACAGGCGTGAATAGCTCTTATGCTGCGTATAGCAATTTTTTTCCCCGTGTATGTCCTTTTATTAACTTTCCATCAACAATGATCAAAATCACGAACCTTCTGAATAGTACTCAGTGAAATGTGTGATTACAATATGATCAAACTGTCAGTTCTTAGATTGCTGAGGATATCTGTATGGTATATCTACTAGGCGAGTTATCGCTTCTCGGTTCGTTGGTTTATGTCCACAAGCTGTTAGACAGTTAGTGCAGTTAGAAGTAGTGCCAACTGAAAATCGTTTGAATTGGATTCAATGGGCTCTCGTTCAGAACAGCAGAGTCCCTTGGTCAATTTCTTTTACATCCTATCATCCTATGGATCTAAGGCATGATGGGAGAAAGGAGGACACTAAGGGAGTCCAGCTGAGAGGAATATTGGGGGGGGGGGGGGCAGGGAGAGAGAGAGGGGGACAAAGAGAGAGAGAGAGAGAGAGAGAGAGAGAGAGAGAGAGAGAGAGAGAGAGGGAGAGAGAGGGGGAGGGAGGGAGAGGGAGAGAGGCAAAATGCATATGGCTCTCCAGAAAGCCTTCTATGTATGCTCTACAACATATGCTTATACATACAACATATTGATACATACATACTATATAAATACATTTCACTTGACTTATACACCACAACTTTTACCAAAGCATGCACTGTAATCACATTGCAGGTGATAGATCTGGGTGTTCAGAGACACCACTGAAGCCTCACAAGACATCCCAAGCCATAACATGCACGCAGTCATTACGGGGTGCGTGTGTGTATGTGTCAGTCTCTGAATACAAGGCTGAACTACGGCACGATATGAGTGACAGCGTGCTGGGTGGCAGAGATCTGGAGGCACTCCTCATTAGCCCACATGCTCCTGAATGGTGATTGTGTGTCTGATTAGTGGAACAATGCTGGATTAAGACTGCAGAAAGGGCTGATCAGGGCAATACATTCCAGCAGATGATAAAATGTGCAGCTTTCCCATGGGACAACACAGTCCAGTCAGTTTAATGTAAACACTGGGTAGGAGGATTTTCAACAAGGCCATTTACAGGAGTGAGGTTTATCCAAGTATCGCTGTAATACAGTACAGGACACAATGTTTGTTACTAATTCCACAGAGCAAGCAGATTCTGCTGCCTAGATGCTGCTGCCTAGATTCGATTCTGCAGCTGTCAGTGAAAGTACAGGTCCTAGTGGACCAAATTATCGGAGGTTAGGGAGCAAAAGTCAGGAAAGCTTTTCCACACCTGGTAACTAAACTCAGATGATGACATTAGTTTAAAGGCTGGAGGAGTGTGGTTTTGCCATGAGAAAGAGGAGGAGGAGGAGAGCAGCACACAGCTTTTGCAGCAGATGCCTCAGCCGGGGCGATAGCTTAATTACAGCACGATACAAATTAAATCGTTATTTTTTAATAACTGCACGCTTCACTGTGCTCCCTTTCCCCTTTTCCTCTCTCCAACCACCAGTATGTCCTGACTCGGCGATTCTGCCGCTCTATTACATGGGCCAGCGACCCTGGGTGGCCGGCGCTGAGAGGATGGGGACTCGATTACGTCTGCACGGGTACACAGACACACTGTTGAGCCTCTCTCGGATGAGTCAAATGTCTGTGGATGAAATAGCCAGGGACAATGACCGACACTTTCCCCTTGAGAAACTGACGGGAACTGCATCTTACAAAACTGTGGAAAATATTGCCACCATTTAGAAGTCCATGTTCCTCACACCTCTGCTGTCTTGGGGTTGATATTCCATGCAGTTGGTACAACTGTTCTTATTTTATAGGTTTTCATAACACAAATGGAAGGTAGAAATTGTAGGTAACTGAGTTTTTAAACATCTTTACAATGTCATAAACAAGTGACATTTTGCCCACACCACACTTGTGTAAACAAAATCAATATGGCACTATTCTGCTGTATTAAATGTGAAACAAGGCAGGTTCAATCAGTTTCTCGTGAGAAATGAGAAAACGCTAAGCCATTACCCCTTAGTACTACAATCAATGCCACTGTCAAGTTCCGGTCTTCAAACCAGCAGCAGTCAAAAGGCAACTTAACTTCTAAATACTGTTAACAACTTATGCCCAGGCCAAAAACTCAAGGCCTCCTTGTGCAGCTTATACTAACTAACCCAGGCCAACTACAACACAAAGCTATTTAGTACAGCCAACACTAACTTGTACCCAGGCCAAAACCACAAAGCTTGCTCGTGCAGCTGGTCTGCTTTGACAACTCCACTGAGGATATACAGAAGTTAGTTACCATTTACCAATGGTCTTTTCTCCAGTTCAAACGGTGCCGCATATCACAGAAAATCAAATAAGACCTGGCTTAGTCCTTTGCAAAGTTCACATCACATGCTGTCACCATGGCAACCCAGAAGCAGACATACATTCCGTGTTGACATATTAGTTACACTGCAATGCACCTGGGGTTATTAAAAGACACTAAAGTAAGATGGAAGGGGGAGCCACACTAACGCCTACCTATTAATAGCAGGTACCACTGAGGGCAGAGCTATTCTCTGCAGGGGCACTTAAGTGGAAAAGATTTCATTTTTACTGCCTTTCAAAATACACCTCTCTCTCCCAAGGCCTAAATGTCTCCCATTCAATAAAAGTGACAGACGGCAAGGCACTGCTGGTGCAGGTAGGCCTAATAAGCCATATCTTTTTTTTTTAAGAACAAGTGGCTAAGTTTAGATCTCTGTGAAAACCTCAGTGATGAGGTAAGTAACGGATAGTTTCCCAAGTTCACCAGGAATCTGAGCAATCGCACCAACATTAAAAGTTAAACGTTACTGAGGCACTGGCTAAAGGTACTAGGTTGCAGAGCTTCTTGTCGCAGGCAGTGTATCACTTCAGCACAAGCGTTTTGTTTTCATTAGTCCGCCATGCGCATTCTGGGCACCCACTAACACAAGTGATCATCTGTGAGAACACTCAACTGAAGATGCTTTGGCTCTCATTTCCACAGGGGGATAGGGAGGTAAGATTGAAGATAAGACTGAAACAAAAAGCTAGTATTTTTGCACTGCCTCAAATGCCACATTCTTCCTAAAAACTACGTATCCCTAGCAGTTTCCTTGGGGACACAACTGAACGAGTGAGAGAGGACAGACAGAGAAAGAGGGGGAATGATGAAGACTGAGAAAGAATGAGAGAGGGTATTATGCGCTTTTGGTGCAAACACTTCAATGCTAAGCTGGGAGCACTCCTGCACTAATGTTCAGACTAGTCAAGGAGGTGCTTACACTCAGCACCACACGAGTGAACACTGAATTGTTCTACGTCTCTCATTCCTCATCACTTGGGGAAACGAAAACTGGTTATTTACTGTGCCGTTCAATATGCAAGAACAGACCAACTGGCATATATTACCTGTTACAACAACTATTCAAATATGTATATGCTTCTACTGTAAGAAAAGCACAATTACGTCCTCAGTTCATAGCTGTTTTATATATTTATCATGTCTCCTCCACATTATGGAAAATTACTAGTTTGTAGACTCTTGTGAGTCGCAGAACACCAGGAAAGATTTATAAGCAAACAACTCACAAAACCAGGTCCAAGATTAAGACTTGTGGTTAAACCCAAAGACATAAGAATGAAGTTGAATAAGGAGAACACTGACCCACGTAGTGCAGGTAGAGGGCCAGGTACTTGTACTGGAAGAGGGGGTTGTTGTTGAGGCTGCTGCGCTGGATCTTCTGGAAGAAGGAGCTGACGTCCCAGCGGTAGAGCACCTCCAGCAGCATGATGCTGGGCACGCGCAGCCCCACGTTCAGCACCGCTTCCAGGCGCGCCTTCCAGGCCATGGCCCTGCCGAGGTTCTCCCACACAACTCCGGGCTGAGCTACACTACAGACACAAATTGCGGAGGAAAGGCAGAGAAGGAGAGAGGGAAATGAACACGTTTGTTTCAGCTACACAGGTGAACCATAAATATGACTGGGCTCTTGGCAGGTAAGCTGCCCTATGAGGGCTTTTACAAGGGGGAGGGACAATAAAAAAACAAAAAAAAAACACAACATGATGTCGCAGGTGAAGTCTTTGCCTATCTCAGTGATTGGTTAAACAGTTGGCAGGAAAAGGGAGGTGGGCATTCTTAAGCTGATTCCTGAAAGGCAAGCATCCAAGTCCCAGCATGTTCGCAGTATATCACAGCAGCTGCAACTATTTGCACTCTAGGAAAACATTCATTGAAGTGAGCAATGCTGGTGGCAACTCTGATCCACCTTAATTCTGGCAAGGATGCTCTCCAAGACAACGCAATAAAGTTGTGTCCAACTTACTTATTTATACCCCAAATCAGGTGCAAGTAAGAAACACCACAAAAACTCCACTCTACAGCCTTTTCAATGCCACCCAATAAGCCTGCTCCACAAGTTTTTTGTCTGTATATGACTTAAATCTGCTATACATATGCGGTTACCTAACAGATATTTTCGTGGCAAAACAACATTGGATTAGTGTAGGCAGATCACACCGTTTTATGGTATGCTGCAAATGATTTTTTTTCCACATGACCAATAGTTGGCTGTCAGTAGCGGTTAACGCATCACACGAAATAAACGAAGGGATTAATTTCAACATCTCGTATGTTTAAACGACACTCGGTCAGATCAAGTGTGTTTATGCAACAGACCCGAATCCGGTCATCTTCCCATGACGCATTTAGTGTTTTAGTCCCACTTCTAGTAAGCACTTTGAGGACAAGCAACTACACGCAATGTTATAGCAAAGTAAGCAAAAGGCGGTGTGAGAGAACATTCGGGTGTTTAGGAATAGAAGTAACATTATTCAGCACACCACTTAGTCATGACCACTAAAATACTTAGCCTCAATGGAAGACAATACTTCTCCGTAAATTTCTCTCTGACCTGTTGAAACTCCAGACCAAGCCATTCAAATACCACCATCAACAAACACGGAAAAGCCACGCGCCGATTCTTTTGTTTGGTATTTCTGGGAGCTAGCTAACGTTGGACAAATTCCAAGATGCCGACCGGGTTACAAACTAAATAGCAAAAACAATACGATATTATTATTCATTTTTAAAGATATAAATTAATTCCAATTGAAATTGAGCAGTGCATGTCTGAGTACTATTTCGATGAATGTTTTCGCAGTTAGCATTACATAACGTCGGGTCCTCTGCACCGTCTTGATGTCTAATATATATATTTTTAATTCGCAGCATTCTCTCAGCAATGGTGTTTTATCTTTTCCGTATACTACGTCTATCAGCTTTATCTTACTCAGATAACGACAGCAGTTGATTATTTTGCACACTCCACCCATCAAACCGGTGTATTCACCCACTGGAGCAGCAGAGCATCCCACTGAGGCCAGTTCAGAAACGCTAACAGCAGATAGCTACATGCAGCAGTTAGCTCGCTAGCTTTGAATACATGAACTTTAGTAAACCCGTGGTCTATTAGACTGGAAGACGCAAATACATATTGCGCTCTCTATTGAACTGATAAGAAACACTGTTTAGTTGCGTTAGTTGTAATGGGACTGTTATCTGCAGCTCGTTTACCCGAAGCACATGAAGCACACACATATTTGAAAGATAGACCTTAAATACCTAACTCGCTGATGCTGATACTGGCATGCTAGCTAGATAACACCGTTAGCTTTAGCGAACGTTACACCCAGATGGATCATTGAAGTTGACGTGTTCAAGCAAAGTTAATCTTAACTTACAGTAACTGACACCCAACGCGATGCTGCATTATTAAAACAACATTGGTAAGATACCAAAGACGCTGTTGATGGTAATACTGCTGTATATCATTTAAGCTAACAAATGTCTAGCTAGTGCTACTGGCCTTAAAATACAAGCTTATCAGCTAGCTGTGAGTAACGTTATTCCCAAAAACCTGTAAGGCAAAAATACTGAACTACATACCTTATATGAATTCACTTTACACCGTTTAGTTTGATTCCGCGTTGCTTCCTCGGCCGAATATCAACCATTGTAACTCATTTGCGGCTAAATTTGACATCGGTAATGGAAAATCCACCGAGGAGCGGAACGTTGGCATTCACCCACTTCTATTCAGTCTAGGAGCCATTACAGGAATGATGTCAAACTGAGTTTGCGCAAAGTAAGCGGTTGTTGCTTCGATGCATGTAGGCTTTGAAAAAGGTACCAGCAATTCTAGCTGTGGAAGCACCGAATTGCTTTAAGCAATTATTTTTATATTGTTTAAATTATTGTTCTACTTTATAACGTCGATTGAAATAGGTGATGGTGCTGGTGCGAGTAGCCTATCTCCCACGCAAACTCTCCGTCTGCACAGTGCACACAAGTTCTGTATTTTGCCTCACAGCAATGAATGTAGACAGTTTGTTTTTGTTTTGCCTGAAAGCCAACCCGCATTATTTTTTTCTCCTTGAACACTGACAGACATGTAGCCTAGTAGAATTAGTAAGAGGCACATTCCAAAAGTAAGATAAAATTACCAACACAAACTTGCTCGTCACCCTAATTATTATATTTTGTGAAAATCAGCATTGTCTGTGATCTGTAACTGATTATAACTGATACTAGGGTAATACTGCAGTAGGTCTAGGTTGAAGCACTAGCCCTATTCTCTAACTGCAAATAGCAAGACAGAGAGATCAATAGATACAAACTGTGCTGTAATTGCCACGTTTTGAATACAAAACCATGGGCCAATGCCCAAACTGCTATAGTTGCAATAAAATGTAATGCTGCCAGAGCGAGGTAGGCCAGCCTAGGCTACACGTATTGTAGCCTACAGAAAGACAGTCAGTCTTGTGTCAGTATTCCCTTGAGCCTGGGGAGGCAGCCACGAGAAGCCCACAGGGCATGTCCTAATATTGTATAAAGCATAGGTGCCAGTTTATTCAGTAATTGCAGTGCGACAATATGCCATGTCTGCAGGATATTATTAGCTATATTGCTTAATATAGGCTATTCCTACTGTCAAATTAAGTATTTCCTTCAGAAAGGTTAGTTAAATTAAAAATAATGAGCTTTTCTGTTTTCTATTAAAATATCTAAATTTGCTGATAAACAACCAGTTGACAGGTTTTTTTTTTTTAATTCACATTTTGACACTTTGCGGTATCTGCTGCCATCTAATGGCTGTATCGTGTACTTACAGAAAGCAAAATAGCCCCAAAGAGGCAGTCTATCCCCTCCCTCGTATTGTTTTGAAGTCATTGACTCCCCTTTATACTAGGCCCGCTTGTCATTTTAAAATTATTTTCTCATACCAAAATAAGAACCAGAACATGCAGCTGAATGGTGCAATATTGTGTGCAATAATTGTATTTGCCTTCTGAAAACCTAAAATGGTATGCACCTTTACCACAGCTTTCGAGAGAAAAAGTCCTGCCACGTATTGGGTCTATTTAAGGTCACAACACAGGAAAGATCAACTTTTAAAGGTCTGCGTTTTTTTAACATTCAATAAAATAATGTGATCTAGTAGGATTCTGAAATTACACATGATACTATAAACAAAACACAGCTCACGAGTTAAAACCTCACCATGGATAAATGAGTCAGTAAGAGAGAAAAAAAGGCAATGTAGAGTAGCAGAACGAGCATGGAGAAAATCTAAATTAGAAGTCAATCTTATAATCCTTAAAGAACATATTATCACCTATAACAATGCAATACGCACAGAAAGAAAGAACTATTTATCAAAAATTATCACAGACCATCACAACAACACACGAGTATTATTCTCTACAATTGAAAAAGTACTAAATCCTGCGCCAGTCTGTGATATGCTTAGTCTAGCCACCACTCCAAAATGCGAAGAGTTCGCAGAATTCTTCACAAACAAAATACTAGCTATTAGAGCAGAAATCATTCGAGACCCTAACTACCTACAGGATGCCCCTATTAAGGAACCACCGACCCTACAGACTTTTAGCGCCATTACAGAAGACGATCTCTATAAACTTATTAAACATAGCAAGCGGTCAACATGCAGCCTTGACCCTATTCCCACTTTCCTTATGAAAAATAATTTTTATAATATCTCCACACCCCTATTACAGATCATTAACACCTCCATTCTCACAGGTATTTTCCCAAGCGCCTTTAAAACTGCTGTAGTGAAGCCATTGCTAAAGAAACCAAATCTGGACTATAACACACTAAACAACTATAGACCAATCTCCAACCTCCCATTTATAAGCAAAATACTCGAAAAGGCTGTCTTCTTACAGCTCAACCAATTCCTTAATGAAAACGACATCCTAGAAAAATTCCAATCAGGCTTTAGAGCAAATCATAGCACAGAGACTGCTCTAACCAAAATAGTAAACGACCTCAGACTCAGTACAGCCACAAACAAAGTCTCTGCCCTAGTCCTCTTGGACCTAAGTGCCGCCTTTGACACAATTGATCACAACATACTACTACATCGTCTCAAAACTTGGGTGGGCCTCTCAGGCCATGTACTAAAATGGCTTGAGTCATACATCACCGGAAGACAATTCTATATTAGTTTAGGAGATCATATATCTAAAAATCACGACGTACCCTTCGGTGTTGCTCAAGGCAGCTGCCTTGGCCCCCTGCTTTTCTCATTATACATGCTACCGCTGGGCAACATTATCAAAAAACATAATATAGACTTTCATAGTTATGCCGATGATACACTATTTTATATCTCAGTTGAGCCAAACAAAACCACAGCTCTACAGTCTTTAACCTCCTGTTTGTCAGCTGTCACGCATTGGATGAGCAATAACTTTCTAAAGTTAAACGAAAACAAAACTGAACTACTACTTATCGGCCCTAAAGACAAACGGGAAGCTCTCCTCCCCAGTCTAGGCAACCTAAACCAATATGTCAGAGAACAGGTAACTAGCCTAGGTGTCATCCTTGACTCTGACCTAAGCCTTAAACCACACATCAACAAAGTGACTAAAACAGCATACTTCCATCTAAGAAATATAGCAAAAGTTCGCCCCTTCTTGACCAAGCCAGACGCTGAAAAACTTGTTCACGCATTTATTACAAGTAGATTAGACTACTGCAATGCCTTGTTTACAGGCCTCCCAAAAAAATCAATTGAAAAACTACAGCTTATTCAAAACTCGGCTGCAAGATTACTAACAAAAACAAGAAAGATGGAACATATTACTCCTGTACTGGCTGAACTACACTGGCTACCTGTATCCTATAGAATTGACTTCAAAGTACTACTACTGGTATTTAAAGCTGTAAATGGCCTTGCCCCATGCTATATTGCTGACGCATTATCCTCTTATACCCCTGCACAAGCCCTTAGATCCGCTGATGCCGGTCTCCTGAGGATTCCAGACGCACCATCCAAAAGGATCGGGGAATCGGCCTTTTCATACTACGCCCCAAAGAGATGGAATGCCCTACCACAGCACATCAGAGAAGCAGAATCCATCGACATCTTCAAGCGACAACTAAAGACCTACCTATTCAACCAAGCCTACACCTAACTACTCAGACCAGAGTCCCCTCAGCCAGACTCCTCCGCCCAGACCAAAGGCCCTTCAAACAGTCACAGACTTCCCGTTACCAGCCCCGGCAGATGGGCTACCCTGTGAGACGTGGTTCTGCCTGAGGTTTCTTCCTAGAAAAACAGGGAGTTTTACTCACTGATTCCTGAGGTTTCTTCCTGAATTCACGCAAATCAAACAAACAGGGAGTTTTTCCTCACCCCTGTTGCTCCCTGGGGACACTAACAACCGACTGCGCCTAAATGAACTTTCCTCGTCTAGTGCCACTGGCCTGCAAAGACTGCCGACCTATGTTCACATAAGAGCCCACATTAACAGGGCGTTGCATAGCTCTAGCGCCACTGGACTACAAAGATTGCTGACTAGGGCCTACAAGGACTGCCTACCTGTGTTCATGCAAGAGTCAGTCTGCTTCTGTATTTATCTGCTCTGACATCACTGAACCGCAAGAAATGTTGTCTTGCAACAACCCTGCCAAACTGTAAAGCACTTTGAGTTGCATATTGCATGTATGAACTGTGCTATACAAGTAAAGTTTTATTATGATATGGGGCCCAACATTCTTTAGAACTTTCATCCTCCCAACATTACAACTCCCACATACCAGTGTGATCGCACACCTTTAAAGCCTATCTATATCTGTATAGCCTATCTGTCAAAATGTAGTTCTAATTTTGCTTTATACTGTGAATAGTATTACCAGTGTAATACTATATGTAGAACACCTTTCTGAGGTCCTCACTGTATTGTCCAAAAACACCTGATGTCAAAGGAGATGACATTTCACCATAATTAAATGGTTGGTTTGCTGCAGAGGAGTTTGACTACAGGGATATGTATGTATGCTATTTAGGTCCCTAAGGGAAATTTAGCCTCTGCATTTTACCCATCCATGAATTAGTGACACACAGTTGCTGTGCCCACTTGGCTCAGAGTGAACTAAACATAAAGGGGTAAGCATTTAATTAATTAAATCAACAATCAGTAGCTGTGGAGCAAAGTAAGAGTGTGGTGCTAGTCAGCAGGCCCACTGATAGTAGGGGGACAAACGGGTCTCTTGTCCCGCGCTCTGGGAAAGGGGGGGCCTAGAACTGTTACCTCCTTAAATTATGGAATATGGAGGAGAGGGCCCCATCAGATTATCTTGTCCCAGGGCCAGCCAAGACTGTAAATGGGCCTGCTAGTCAGCATAGTGAAAGGCAGCGTAGTACTGAGGGAACGGGAAAGTGGGGAAATATTCAGCCTGCCTGGCAGCATCAGGCCAGAGCAGAGAGAAAGACAGTGAGACCCAGGCTGGCATGGTTTTAAAGGTCTCATTGCATTGTTTTTTCATTAATTTTGGTGGTGGTCTCTTGTATTAATGAATGCCATGTGAGCCGGTTCTGGTAAAAAAATGCTTTAGTGCTCCTGTTACAGGCTGTTCTAGTTTGGTGGAGGAGATGGAGAGGGGAGAGTGACAGGTTCTCGGCTATGCTAGTCACAGGCTACAGTCATTCAAAGGCCATTCAGTCATAGCACACCAAATAGAAGATCATTCTAAACAAACGCACATATTTACCTATATTTCGCTAAGTAAATGTGTGCTGCAATGGGACTCCTCCGGTAATCACAACTGTGGCATGATTTTTATTCTAATTTAAAAACGTACGTCACTTTGCCTTTTTCTTATTCTCTCCTTTTTCCGCCTATTTTTTCCATTGACTAATGGAGCCAGTCAGGCTAGAAGAACATTTTCAGGTGCAGCATGCATATGCAACTTGCAGTGACCTATCGTATTTCAAAAAGAGCAAGTACTAAATGGTTTCTTGGGGAATGAGACCTTTAACCATGACCAGTGATGGACTAATTGGCATGTCCAGCCTCCTGGAAACAGCTCCACCTGTAGGCTGAGACAGAGGAAGACAGCACAAGCAAGCATACACTTAAAGCAGGACTATGCAACTTTAAGTGCTTTTTCTGAAAGGAGCTCCCCCTAGTGCCTCCAAGTCAATGGACACTCTCGTAAAAAATTGACTGTTTTCCTTTCCTCTCACCCTGTGCATGTGTTTTCAACTCAACTGACCAGAGTAACCGGTGAATACGAAAGTATTCATGCCCACCGAGGTAGGTAAAGTCTGAATTTCTTCAGAATTTCACATGATCCCGCTTCACACTCAAAGCTTTGTGAGTCTGAGGGTGCTGAGACAGACACCCAGATATTGCAAGTGTGGTATTCTGTCCACAGACAGTGGGGGTGGTCGAGAAAGTCTTCATTCGCCTGGTAATGACTCATTTAAGCTTCTGCCGAGTTATGAAGATAATTAATTAACTTGAAAACGTTGCATAGTGCTGCTTTTAAACACATGCACACAGTGCACTAACAGATCTGGAGCAGTGGGGAGCAGTGGGGAGCCTGGTACTTGTGGAGGAGAGCAGTGCCTGTGGGGCCTTAGCCTTGATCTTGGCCTGGTGCACCTCAGCTGTTAGTGTGTTCCATAGGAGAGTGTTGTTAACCACTTCCCCCTCCCACGTTTTTTCCGGCTGTTTGCGGATCAATCCTGTCACCCTTCAGTCGCAAGTTCGAGAACCCATGCTTGCCCCATGTAGCATAATCAGTGCCAAATTAGCAAATGGCAGAGTCCTTGCCCAGGGGGGCAGAGGGCAAGGGGGCACGGGGCCCTACAACATGAAATGTTCCAGAGTGAGCACTTATGCAAACATGCAACTCCTAGGCAGACCTTCCTAAAATATAATGTAGCACTCCCAAAAATTGCATGAAAAACTGCTTGTTGCAAAGTGAATTTTGGGTGGCAGGGGGCTTTGATTCTCTGGTCAGACCATATCTCTCTCTAAGCTGCAGTGAAATTATACATTAGCTTGGGAAGTTCACTATGGAATAATATACTTCAGTATTTAATTACTAGGCCTACTTTCAACACATCTCCACCTCTTCATTTAGAAAATACAATTATTTTGAACAGTACACATTTATGATATATCGCCACTAGATGGCATATTTAAATCACTCCACTGGTGTTGCAGGCACCATCACCCTCAAATCAACAATGGAGGCAATAGTTTGACAATATGCGATGTCTATACGATGCTAGACATCAACGATAATCAGGCGAATACAATGCAAAGACGTGATTTTACGGTTTCGATCAGATTGACATGCAGTTGGCTTCGATCTGAATGTCCAGTTTGAACAGTTTTATAGCCTGTTGCATTTTTTTCATTATATTTGAGTGATTACCATGATTACACATTAAGTAACCTACCCAGTTACATTCCTGGTTTTGATTGGGTACTAGATTGTATTTGCGTCTCCATTCTCATTGGTCATTAAAATTTGGCTCCATAATCGGCTCGTCAGCACCATGTAAGACTCCTGATCTTGGCACCTCTGAAACTATGTTTTTGTCATCGCAGCATTTTGTCCCACGTGATGGAGATGCATACGTAAAGATTGTTCTTGTATTTCGGTCGGTGCTGCTTGTTAGCCAGTCTTTTTCTGTTGTCTGTCTGACTAGCATACTAAATGTAGACTGCGTAGAATGTATCTGCTTGTTGCTAGTCTCCGTTGATGACCACCTGAATCGAAAATGTGGCTAGCCAGCTTCAGCAGTGTGATACAACTTAAGTGCATATCGATATAAACGTGAAACGTATTTTCATAGTGTCAGTCTGTTTCAGCAGGTGTCAGTGTAGATGAAAACGACCGATGCTCTCATCACATTCAGACATTTTTCTGACATTCAGTGAGGATGATGACAGCGTCAGATTAATCTGCAGCATTAGTCGTAATACACTGTAAAATATATTAGGCTGCTGCACCAACACAGCTGCCATTTTATGGGTTTCGGGCGAAATGCTGTTGTTGAGGAAGTGCTGACACGAGGATGCCAATTCTTTGAGTCGCAAAATGCTTCCCTGAGGCGTGAGAACCATGTCGGTGAGAACTAACAACCACGCCGAAGCTGCTGCCATGGATGCTATTGGGGTCTTGAATACAAATCCACTAGACGACTATGAACTGATCCACAGGATTGGGAGTGGTACCTATGGGGATGTCTTCAAGGTATTTTCTGACGTTCTCTTATCTTGTTAAAATCATAGCTTCATTTCCTTGTTGTGAAAGTTTGCAGTCAACAGCCAGTTTTCTGCAACAGGGGTAACAGAATAGTAGGAGATAGCGCCTTGTGCTTGCAACGACTGCTACAGTCCGCGTTAAATGTAAACATATGGCCAGTGTCACGCCAACTCCATGGCATTTTGTGTATGAATTTGATGCGCAAATTGCCCGAGACTAAAACTGAGAATGCTTTCTCTAATTGCACAATGCAGATTTCTTAATACAAATCAATCTTACAATAACAATATACAAATACAATTACAATAATAAATGTTCAGGCTTACGCTGCATCATTAAAAATAGCCTACGACAAATCAGTGAGCGAAATCTGGTACTTTTGTTTGTAGACTGACACTTAGTCAGACAGACACGGCAGGTACACACACACACAATAGGCTATAGCAATACAGTCAAATACCCACAATTTATTATTACTTTCTGATAGTTTGCCGCATTTCATTGTGTGGTACAGTGTCACCAATACCACCCCAGTGTTGTCGATAA
The DNA here is from genome assembly GCA_027475355.1 of Coilia nasus. Classification (NCBI taxonomy): domain Eukaryota; kingdom Metazoa; phylum Chordata; class Actinopteri; order Clupeiformes; family Engraulidae; genus Coilia; species Coilia nasus. The sequence continues at coordinate 12,513,011 of CM050214.1, forward strand.
CTTGTCATCAGCTCAAAAGGAGGTCTGCAAAGCATGCTGTGATTTGACAGTGAACGCACACTCTTCACAGGATGTCTTTTGGGTACTACAGGAAAGAAAACAGGAAATGGATTACGTTTCTTTTCAAACGTTGGTCTCTGTCATGTTCATGTAGAACAACTTCATATTGCAGATTTGTAGAGAGAGATAGGCTACTCTGCTATCTTTATCCTGCCAGTGATACTCTGTGGCACTTGCCAAACAATAGGCTATCTATTTCATTCCAAGGACATGTGCCAGATCTACCATGAACAGAGCAAAAAATATCCTGTATACTTGTATGCCAGTGTACACAGTAAAATGATTGAAACACTAGCCTAGGCCATGTAGAAGAAGCTTAGGCTATGTTTAGTGCTCCAGTACACAGTAGACTTTTATTGTATGTCTGATGCAGAACTGTAAGAAGTTTCCTAGGAATTATAGATTGTAATGCATCAGAGGGAGTAAGAGCATTTAAGCGTGTACCGTAATGGGATCCAGAGTGTCACTGTCATGAATGCTGGCCCATCCAGTTTTCCTATTCAAATGTCAATTAATTGTCACTTTCTCTGATGCATTGTAGTCTATGATTACAAAGCCACTTCTCATAGTTGACAACTTTGCCTTGTCTTTTCAGAACTGATTATGATGAACACAAACTCAGACTTGGCCTAATGCATTAAACCTCAGTTAACAGACAGCTAGTAAAATGGCTTTGTCCTAACAAAGAGTGTAGCCTAGGTGCAAATCTCTAAAATGTTTTTGTAAAACACAAAGAAAAAAAAATGGTCCAGACCAAAGAAAGTGAATTACACCTAACAGACTTTCCCGGTGTGAATAGACCTGTGGGAGTAGACCCGTGGTTCAATTTCTGTCCGAATCATGGCCCCACTTGATAAACAAAAATATGGCTGTAAAAGTGTTGGGTGTACCCCACCTAGACCATGTACTACCTTGAACCTACCACATCTCTAGTCAGCTAAATATAGTCTCGGGAATGATGTCAAGTGAAGCTCGGTGAAAACTACAGGAAATGAACTGAAACTGCAGTTGGTTCAGACAAACTGTGACAGAATCCGCAGCTTCCCCTAATCAAGCCATTTGAGCTCAAGCCTGTGGGCTTGTAATCCTTTTAATTTCACTGGTATTTGGCCTCCAGCAGGAAACGAAAGCACATGCCTGTTACTGTACAGAAAACAAAGGCCCACATTGAAAGGCGTAGACCACACTGGTGTACAGACAGTACTTTGGTTTATCCACGTGTTTCAACAAAGGACACATCACTTACGAAATGCACTTCTTATTTTAAATGATCAGACTTGCCTTGATTTGGAAACGAAAGCACATGCCTGTTACTGTACAGAAAACAAAGGCCCACATTGAAAGGTGTAGACCACACTGGTGTACAGACAGTACTTTGGTTTATCCACGTGTTTCAACAAAGGACACATCACTTACGAAATGCACTTCTTATTTTAAATGATCAGACTTGTCTTGATTTGGAATGCATGAAATGTTCAGTAAATGTTCAGCAAAAGTTGCTTCATGTGCAGGTTCATACCATGACTGTTGAACTTGTAAAATGAACCCCATCATGGTTGTTTGTGCACGGGGTGTTCTTGACGTGACATGCTTTGTGTGTTAGTATTTCACATGCCAGAAGCTTTTGTGCCCACCTCAAGTCTTCTGGTGGTCAAAGATGATCTGGTAGATGTTCTTACTATTTCGCTCTCTTTCTCTCGCTCCCTCTCCCTTTTTCTCTCTCTCTCGCTCCCTCTCCCTTTCTCTCTCTCTCTCTCTCTCTCTCTCTCTCTCTCTCTCTCTCTCTCTCTCTCTCTCTCTCTCTCTCTCTCTCTCTCTCTCTCTCTTTCTCTCAAACCTTTAAGGCCCGCAACATCAAAACATCTGTCATTTCAGCCATCAAGGTCATTAAGCTTGATCCTGGTAAGTTTTCATGCTTAGCTTATACGTGTGGTATATCATCACCAAAAATGCATGTTTGTGCATATAGTCTCATGTGGCAGTGTTGTTTAATAACAGAATGTGCAACACATGCAGTGTGCAAGATGCATTGCATTTCACTGATTTTCACTCTGCATTGATGACACAATCATTTTTTGGGGAATGGAGCTGTCAAAAGACCATTGGTCGTTAGCAGGGTAAAATGACTTGATAGACAAACCGAGTGAACAATATACAGTGAAGATGACGATATATACTGATAAAACAAAAAATAGAAATAAAATAATACATACAAATAAAACTATAATGACCAGTTGACACCTGCTGTGCTTGTAACAAGTGTCTGACTCTCCCGACCTACAGGGGAGGATTTATCCAGCATTCAGCAGGAGATCACCATGATGAAGGAATGTACCCACAAAAACATCGTGGCCTACTTTGGCAGCTACCACAGGTTAGGGGGTGGAAGGTCACACAGCCTTATCTGCAATGGCCTGTGCCACTCCAAATAAAGACAAAATGTCTTTCTTTTTTTTTCTTGTGATAGAAACAACAAGCTTTGGATTTGCATGGAGTACTGTGGGGGAGGGTCCTTGCAGGACATCTACCACGGTATGCTTGACCTACCTGACCCATTGGCCTACATGCTTTGTTTCTGTTAACAACCAGCATCAAAAGTGTCATTGGTTAATGCCATCTGTTAGTGAATGGGTCTCTGATGAGGATTTGTATCTGGATGGGGCAGATGGCTTGTCTGGTTTCATGTCTGATCTGCCTCTTCCCAGTGCCCGTCTAGTTCCTCTGAGTAATTGAGTCTCTTTGTTTAGGTCATGGGCATGTTCTTGTTTTCATTCCTGTATTGGCTCTCGTTCTCACTCTTTCAGTGACGGGGCCCCTGAAGGAGAGACAGATAGCGTACATGAGCCGGGAAACATTGCAGGTAGGTGAACAACTGGTACAACAAACACTCATACACACACACATACACAAGCATGTGTGTGTCCCTACACAAAGCTTTAATTGTACTTTGGGATGACTCTGCCTATTTGATGTCCTCCCACTGTTTTCTCTCGCACTCATTTGGCCTTTTCCACCTCTGCTCCCTTCCTCACTAGGGTCTACACTATCTGCACCAAATGGGAAAGATGCACAGAGACATTAAAGTAAGTATTTGTTATTATTGTCCAGGGGGTTGGTTAAATCCTTTGGATGTGTGTGTGTGTGTGTGTGTGTGTGTGTGTGTGTGTGGTTGGGGGGATGGTATACACACACACACACACATTCGGAGGAGTGGGCTGCCATTACTCTGGAGCCTGGGGCAGTAGGGGGTTAGGTGCCTTGCTCAAGGGCATCTCATCTATGGCTGTGGATGTAGGACAGCGCTGCACAATCATCCCCCCTGCACACAGAAACCCCACCTCCCACATGTTTCGCACCAGCCCACACTTTGGTTGCTTGTCCAGTTACATAACTGCATAACTGGCATGCCATGACTGGTCAAGTATCCTGTTTCACTCAGACTTTCTGTCACACATGATTCACAACAATTCAGATGAGGTTAAAGAAAAGTTTTGTAATTCGTCAGTGGTGTGATTGATATAAGGTAGCTGTGAGTATGTGTGTGTGTGTGTGTGTTTGTGTGTGTGTGTGTGTGTGTGTGTGTGTGTGTGTTTTGTGTTCACGCCTGTGTAAGAGATGGAGCGATTAAGAGATGTAATTGTCTTCGTGTCTGCGCTCATTGTGTCACTTCTTGTCAACTGCAGGGAGCCAACATCCTCCTGACCGAGAGAGGGGACGTCAAACTGGGTCAGTAACACTCATCTCCCATTCAGAATCAACATAATCTGACACACACACACACACACACACACACAAACACACACACACACACACACACACACTTAAAATAATCAGTTTGGATTTTATCTTGGAATCTTCTCATGTACGTAGCGGATTTTGGGGTGGCAGCTGAGATTACATCCGCAGTCTCCAAGAGGAAGTCTTTCATTGGGACACCCTATTGGTGAGTCATCTGATGTGCACTAAATCATCACATGAGAATCCATTTTGTTACATTTAGCTGAAAATGTTATGCAGTGACTTGACAGTGAGTTGGGGACAGGTAAAGTCCCCCTGGAGCAATGTGGTATGAGATACCTTACTCAAGGGCCCCTCAGCTGTGGATGAGGGCTCAGGACAGCGCTGGTTATTCACTCCCAAACCCGCATTTCCCCTACTGGTTCAGGAATCAAACCTGCTACCCTCCAATCCAAATTGCAGCTCAGTAGCTGTTGGGGCACAGCTGTCCAAAATCCATATTTGCAACTCATTTAGTCCATACCTACATACAGTACATGAACTAAGAACTGCACCGACATGTACAAAATAGCAGATACTACAATCTTAAAACTTGTTTTAACAGTTATATAGTTTACATGTTTCCAAAAAGACACTACTCCGCCAAGGACATAGAACACATTGCATGGAATTTTTTTCTGCAAGTGTAGCTGTTTACATTGTGACTGTTCTGAAGCCAAGGTATTGGAGCAGGCTTTACCCTGCTTTCATTTCATAGACTTTTGGTTTATTTGCCTGACTGTTGTAACTCCGTAAAAAAAAAGGCAGCCGCTACAGATCCCCGCTCATCAAAACAACCAGACACAAGACCAAACAGCTTCTTTCCCACTGCTTTCCCACTCTCCTGCATGGCTGATTCCCACTTTGGCCATTCACCCACTTCTCAAACATGCATACTTATCATTCCATATGTACAGTGGTCCCTCGCTATATCGTGGTTTACCTTTCGCGGCCTTCGTGGATTTTTTTAGTGCATGCAATGTCCTGTACAGTACAGAATGCGCTCAGCTTGTAAAATGTACATAAATCTTCCACCGCTAGCTGTGTGACTCTGAAGTGCTGTATGTTTGCAAGTGTGAACTTTGTCTGTCTGAGAAAAGTGTATACGTGTAGTGAGGGGTTTTACAGCCTTAAAACATCTATAATAATTGTAAAAAATAAAGCTGACAACTTCGCGGATTTCGCCCATCGAAGGGGGTAATTTTTAGAACGCAACTCCCGCGAATAACGAGGGACCACTGTACACTCCATTGCACTACTGGGTGCACTCCATCCCACGTCCCACTCCATGTGCACTTGTCTTGTGTATTATGTCCTACTTGTTTAGTATGTACATAGGCGCCCATTGACTATTGAATGACTACTACTACATGTCTATATATTAGAGTGATAACATCTACTGGAGTAAAATTCTTTGTGTATGTAAGTATACTTGGCCAATAAAACTGATTCCGATTGTGATTCTGAAGAAAAGGAGAAAGATTCGTACTTAAATTGGCGACTTTATATTTGCACAGATGCATTTCAGTGTGCTCGAGTGAAGAAGTGCGAGACATTTTTAAACACCCACACCCATATACACATCCCCATCATTACCACTGACTACATGTTAGCATTCCACATAATAATTACATTTGAAGGCACGCTAGTACAACATAGCCCATCACATCACACAGTGTTCAGCATTGCTCCAAAGCACCTGGAAAACCCAAAAGTATTCCCATTTTTGTTTTTACTCTTCAGAGGCCAAAATAGTGTTATTTCCATCTCAGATCCCTTAAACGTATTACCAGGGACACACCTTGTCCACTTGAATACAGGCGTATCTGTGCTCTAGGAGGAACTGAAAGGCGAATCCTCACTTCTTGTTTGTGCTCAGTGTGTTCACAAAGAGGTGGGAATTGTTGCAGGTTTTTGCGGTGTGCAGTACAATTTATTTGATTTCTTCCTTTTTCTTCAGAGCACAGAAATTATACAAACTGTCAAACAAAGATGAAAATGCTATTATTATTATTGTTGTTGTTGTTGTTGTTGTTATTATTATCCAGGGGTGCGTTTCCCAAAAGAGTCGTTGCTAACTTCCTTAGCAACTTCGTAGGTTTGAACGATGGTCTTACCACACTGCTGTTTCCCAACACCATCGTCCAGACTTAGCAACCAACGAAGTTTACAACTACAGTAGTCCGATGGATCATTCAACGACGCAAGTGTTTCCCAACAACAAAGTCTGGACGAACCATCGGAAGTTCCATCGTGAAGTTGTGCAGTTGGAACGATTAGCATGGACCTGTCGTGAGACCGTCGTGTTTGTTCACGTGACGTCTTGCTCGTCACCTTTGGCCTTTTTGTGGCGGATTAGGCGGCTGTCTGTGCGTTACTGCCACCATCTGCATAAATGATGTTACTCCCAATTCACTTAATTATCGGTATTGCATTGCCAGATCATGTAAAAAGAAGGTAGAAAACACACCCGATAACACACAAAAAGCTGTTGCAAAATGTGGTTGGATAAAAGTTAATGTGCGTCAGTGATGTTAATGAGCACTTTTGTAATATTGTGATGTATGTGCACTGATTACTGACCCACAAGCACGGTTATTCCATTTCCCCGTAGATCATTTTCACCTGTTACAAATTGATTACTCTTCGGCAGGATTTGAACCCATATCTCACCGAAAAAGACAACACTTTCTTTGACAGACCGACGAGCTAACCACTCATCCACCTCACCACTTACCTACATGGAGGGAGTGGTTATATTTATAGCTGTTGCTCCATGCAGTATAAATTAAATATACAGACATATGATACAAACTGACAGTCGGTTGTTACTTTTAATGAGTAGGGCACATGGTTGTGTTTACGGAGATATCCCAGAGTTTCTACAGCTGTCATACCGGCTTAAATGAAATGAGACTACGTTTATGTCCTTATGTAGATCAATCGTTTCTGTCGTTATCCGCAACGAATGCATCCGAATACTCTCCGAGCACTTCCGAAACATCTGGGTACTTTGCAGTTTGAACCACCTAAGTCCAAACTAACAACAGTTCAGACTTCCATCGTACTTTGGTGGTTGGAGATTTTCGGGAAACAGTCGGTTGTGGGGTGCTGAGTAGTTTGAACCTACGTTGTACAACGGTGGTTTAATGCTAACCTCCGTCGTTGTTTGGGAAACGCACCCCAGAAACGGTTATTCATCATTTTATTAATTGCGACTGCAAGCAGTTGGTAGTGAAGTCATTTTCACAACATACAAATTTAGACCAGTGTCCTTAAAAAAAACCATCTTTAATCCTTTGTGACTTATCAGTATGACAAGATCCGTTATGCATTACACATTGCAAGACAGTGGGCCTGTAAGCGTGCAGAAGGCTGCTCCCTTAGTATGTCCGTCCCGGTCTCTCCTCAGGATGGCCCCCGAGGTGGCGGCGGTGGAGAAGAAGGGGGGGTACAACCAGCTGTGTGACATCTGGGCCGTGGGCATCACCTCCATCGAGCTGGCCGAGCTGCAGCCACCCATGTTCGACCTGCATCCCATGAGGTGAGCTGGGCACTCAGGAGGTTAGGGAGTTGGTCTTGGGATTGGAGAGTTGCAGGGCTCGAATCCCACCCTGTCTATGGCTAAAAATTGCCCTTGAGCAAGGCGTCTAACCCCACCCTGCTCCAGGTACTGTAACTGAAACCCTGTAAATAACTAAGTCACTCTGGATAAGTGTAATGTAATGTATGGATAAGTCGCGTCAGCTAAGTGTAATGTAAAGGAGCTGCTGTTAGCGTTGCTCTTGAAGCTTCCTCAGCAGAGAGAGCAGTGTATGTCGAAGCAGCGTTCAATGTGTCCACGATATACACCCTCATGCTAGGTTTCTTCAGCAGACCCAGTGAAGTCACATTTTTAAATGATAGGCTTACTTTACCACAAGACAGGAGACAATTTTTATGACCTTTTAAATTAGAGATGACATGTTATGATGACATCATATTTTTTGGTGTCACCATATGTGAGTATGGTAGCTTTTAGACATGCATAGCAACCACCATAACTACTCTTAGCAACCACCTCTGGTAGCCTAGCAACAGACTCCCAACCACCTCCCCCAATTATAGCCTATCAACAACCATAGCAATTAACATGATCACCCAACAACCACCATAATCTAAGATCAAAATTGTGCCAGCATGTGCAAGCTAATGGCTGTTGCTTTGCATGTTACCATCGCTACTGGCACAGCTCACAGAGAACTAATGTGCTATGGCCTGGTAGTGTTAAAAATCTTAAAAGAAGTTGTAGGGCCATATGGCCGATTAAATACTAGTCATTGGCGGCACCAGGGTATCTGTGTAAGTGTGTTGTTGTGCCACTCTGTAAATTCTTCTGAGTCATTTTTCTGGAATTCTCCGCACTGAACTAGAAGGCTGACCTGAAATAAGCACATGAGCTTTTAAGGCAAAATAGAATCACCAGAGGGATCATTTATGTGCCTAAAATTACACACACAAACTCTTCTTTTCTGACACACTGATAGCAGTGCCAACAACTGTATCCTCTTGCATCAGAACATAGAGGAAGTAAAAAACAAACTCCAGGTCACCATTTTCTTGCACTTTGTCAGTGTTGTGTGATAATGCATTTAGACATGTGCTGTTAATTTGCCCCACAGAGCCCTAATGCTGATGTCCAAAAGCAGCTTCCAGCCTCCCAAACTCAAGGACAAGACCAAATGGTAAATCTGCCTTACCCCCTTCTCTGCACCCCAGAGTCTCAGACCACAGCTGATCCAAAACCATCAGAGGACAAAAAGTGCTGATGTGGATGAAGCACATTAAGCCTCTGATCAACCATGACTTGGTTGTCATAACATAACTCACAGTTGTTATGCAAAAATGATACTGCTACCCAAAAATGGGATAATGTAGTTTAAAGACTGATGAAATTTGACAGTAAATCTAGTCTAAGTCTAAGACTTGTTTTTTTTTTAAATGAATGCTTTTCACAGGTCAGCTGAGTTTCATAGTTTTGTGAAGATGGCCCTTACCAAGAACCCACGCCGCAGACCAACAGCGGAGAAACTCTTACAGGTAATGCTGCATCTAATATGTCTGCCAATATATATTTCGGACAGATAACATAACATTTTAATTGTTAATGAAAATATACTGGTTGAAAAAAACATCTTTACCCCCACTCACTTCACATGCAAACATGGTTCAGGTTTAAAATTTTTTGAATTGATTGATTTTCGTTTTAGAGTTGAGCTTCATTAGTTTCTGGTTAATTACAGAGAAAATTGAATTGCCACTTGGGGTAGAACTGTGGTCATGGGCAAAAACAAAATCAGACAAATACATGGACCAAAGCTTGGGATGAGAGATTGTTTGGCTGATATTGGGAGACGGCTTCCAGCTCCACAGCGCATTGTTGTGTCTGTTGTGAGATCAGACCAGACGTAGTGCTCTGAGTCAGAGTACACTGTTTACACTACTTGAGTCAACGATCCTCTTTGAAGATGCGATGAAGGAAGTCTTTGAGAAAAAGAAGGCAAATGATGTGAAAGTGGCAGCAAAGAACGAGGACATGAGGTGGGCAAAAAAACTCGGCAGACTAGTAGAAGATGGATGCTTGATACTTTACAGCCAAATCAACTGCAGTGTTTGTGGTTGAGTTTGGTTTACCAGGATTAGCGTGGCGTGCAGAGGACCTATTAAAAAGTTGTCTGAGGCTGCCTTCAAAAGTGAGTCACGAATACTTTTGTTGTTGCAAATAAACTTGGAGATGGAATGAACACACTGAGATTTGAACTCTTTTCAAGGTGTGTTTTGAAGTGTGTGTGGTGTTGTTTGGTTTCGGCGTGTCTTAATTCAGCACAAGTATGAGAAGGATGCCTCTGTTTAGACTTCTGGAGGTGTTGTGGGCCTAATTTAGCGGAAAACGATGAATGTCGTCTCCTTTATAACTCCAGTGAAATGTGCACAAAAGCAGCTTTGTTCTTGTTGTATTCTCCTGCTGGTCAGACTCTAGCTGGAAGGTCATGGCTGTTGTGTTTATTCGACTGTGTGTGGGACAGTTAGACAGTGCATGTTGAATTGACTTTTTACATCCCTGGTACATACAGTATGGTGGGCGTTGCAGCTGTCATCACCTAGATGTTTATTTTAGTGAGCAGTCTGTTGTGATTACGTTATGTGCTTAAATGGCCACTCCAGGTACTCTGCAACCAATGGGCACTAGCAATACTCCTATTGGAGTTTACTACCTATAATCTGTGTATAACCATCATTGAAATTTAAGTGTGGCCATGTAATGCTTAATCATGAACAATGTGTGTGTTATCACGTTTTGCATGAGACACTTGTATATGTGGGCTGTAACACTCTAAATATTGTAAGAGGACTGTTTCTGACACACTTTAAAGATTTTTTTTAAACTGTTCTTCAGCTTAAAAAGACATGTTGCTATTTTTTTAAATGCACCGCTCTGAATGGAGGTTTTAGGCACCGTGCCAGCATTGTGTAGTCCGACCTCTTCTCCCATTTGTTTTCCATACAATGGGCCCTGTAATCCCAGTCTGACTGACAGCTCTTAAGATAACAGTGCAATGTGACTTTTCACTTTACCCTAAAGCTCTGGTGTCATAGGTTGTGGCATTGCTTATGAAATATAATACTCATGCAGTACGCTCCATCAGCCACAGACCATTAAGATTAAACTGTGATACAGTGGGGACAACAGAGAAAAATGGCTTTACCCTTTTAATGAAAAATGTAAAAGCATACATTAGCATGTGAAATTCCCCTTCTGTGGGGCAGCAACAGCTTGTGCCTCTCTCTCTGTTTGTGATTAACAAAAGCTTTGTTTTGTAATGGTCTTTTACCATTACCATAATGTGTCATTTTTCTGCCATCATGGTCTAGTTGTCAGAGCATCAACAGATGTGGTCTCCTACTCAGTGAACATATTTTATCTCAACAAGTAAAAAATGTGATCTGAGCATGTCAGATCAGACTTGTTTCCTCTTTGATGAAGCGGTTTGTGACTGGGGAGACCCGTGAAAGGTCCAAACACATGTTTACTGATGGCTGATCACTGATGCGTCATGCTTGCGTTAAAGATGGGAATCTAAACACGAATAACTTTAGTTAGGTATGGGCTTTGTAAACAGAACATAGATACATTACAATGACTTATTTTGTCTGAGACTTAAAGTAGTGTATCTAAATTGCAGCCTCTTCTCTAATGCAACTTCAGTTCAGCACCTTTGGTGTTGACTGGACCAATACCCATATCCTTGGCATTCTTTATACTGTGCTTGTGTAGCTGAACTGTAGGACTGTGACTTTGACTTGGGTGTTAGTGTGTGTTGTGACTGGATAAATTCACCAGACTCAAGCCCCCCAGCTGTACTAATGTGGACACATTCCTGTCTTGGTTAAACGTGTTCTTTTCCCAGCATGCATTTGTCACTCAGCTGCTGACGCGGACCCTGGCCATCGAGCTGCTGGACATGGCCAGCAACCCTGACCTGCAGGCCACGCTCACCATGGACGAGAGCGACCTTGAGGTACTGTGATGTCCGACAGTCTGTCAGGTTTTTTTTTTTTTTCCCCTTTGCAAGAGGGCTCATTCCCAAGCTTTCGAGCTGATGTTGGAATCCCATCAGAGGCAGTTACAACCAAAATGCTTCCAACTAGTGTCATAACTAGCTTAGCCCTCTGTGACAAATTTTTGTTTGCACTGTTGGCGAGTCATCCTAGGCATCTCCCTTATTTGGCAAGATTGGTGTGTGTGTGTGTGTGTGTGTGTGTGTGTGTGTGTGTGTGTGTGTGTGTGTGTGTGTGTGTGTGTGTGTGTGTGTGTAACGCTCATTTGTGTGCGTTGATGTGTGATTTGTCTATATTGATTGTTGGAGCCAAAGAGGATATGCTCTCATGTTTACTATATGCTTTTGTGTAAGCAGACCTGCAGTGCTTTCCCTGATAAGATCCAGTCACTGGGGAGACACCTACCTGTGCAGAGGACCCAGTCTGAGGAGCAGTGTAAGTAGCGGAGGCATTTCTCCTTATGTTGTTGTAAACTTCACCTGGTTGATAAGGTATGCTAACTGCAGCATGTCTGTATCGGAGACAGACTATTAAGCAGGAAGAATATTAGGGGACCCTTGGGCACATTATTTTTTAATAATAATCTAATAAAATTGATCATAATCGAAATCTAATTATTGAATAATATTTATAAGCATTATAATTCTCACTTTGGTAGATGTTCTTCAAGCCAAGATATAGATTAATAAATAGAAAATTAGAACTTTGGCCAAAATGTGAATATAAATATATAAATATTATAGAAACAAGTACAAATCTACACATTATAACTCTTTATAAGTAATTTATTGGGCATAAGTTTGTTCTTACATTGGTTTGACTAGGTCACACGGGTCCAACACCTTTGCTCAGACCTCGTCACACTTGAGTAGTGGCGTTATCGCTTTAACTGAATTGCTGGCCTGAGCTGGGGTAAACCTGGCCGCCCCGGCCGTGACGAGGGAGACAGGGTCAGCCACTGAGAGCCCATTGTTTGGGCAGCACTCGCCCTGGCTCCCAGAATGCCGTGGAACCAGGCCAGTTCCAGAAGGGCACCCATAGCCACTGTAGCCACGAGAGGCCACTCCAGAAGACATGAAAGGGGGCAGTGTTGTCAGTGTGTGTATGTGTGTGTGTGTGGGTGTGTGTGCATACGCGTGCCCTTGTGTATGGGTGCAACTCTGTGTGTAGTAGCAACTATAGCCACATATGAAACAGTCTCAAGCATAAGGTGAAAATGTTGGCTGGTGTTGCCTATTGTGTGGTTAGCAAAAACACCACAGCGACTGAAACTGTTCACAGTCGGTCACCTTTAACATTTCAGTCATCACAAACATTATCACGATGTCAAACACGCAGAAAGACGTCTTGTAAATTAAAACTGAGGAGTGCATTGTTTGTAAAGTTCTTATATGGCTGTGCATGGTTTTCATGCATTCTCACACTTGCTACTGTAAGTGGATGTAGGCATCAAGCATAGTTCCTGTTCATGAAGGAGAAGTAAGCTTCTATGACCTCACACACATGTTGTAGAAAATGAAAACTATTTTTTTTTCAGGGGGGAAAGAGTAATTATAGTTCACTATTTGTGAAAGCATGCGTAATTTATGAACTGTAGAAGCATTCTGGGCCGTTTCGGATGTGTTGGGCCTGTGCACTCACTGTTAGTGCGCTGTGGTGATGGATATAAGAAAAAGTATAAAGACACAAGAAAAAGACTGGAACAAACTGAAGGATTTTGTCTCTCCTGTGATCTTTTTTGCAGTTGATCATGTGAAATTTGGACCTCCTAAGAGGAAGGAGACGGACCCCTGCCCTGACCTGGTAAGACATGAGGTTTATGAGTTGCATTACTTTCTGTTGTGTGAAGTAAAAATGTAAGGAGTGATTATAAGGTCATTGAACTCTCTGCATTCTCCACAGGGGCTCTATGATGAATGGAGTATCACTGAAGGCAGCAAGGATTCCCCGTAAGTTGTGTGTGTGTGTGTGGGTGTGTGTGTGGGTGGGTGGGTGTGTGGGTGTGTGTGTGAGCCTGTGTTTTTGCGTGTGTGTGTATTAGTGTGTGTGTGAGAGAGAAATATTCTCTCCTGGTTATTAAAATGGTTTACAACTGCTAGTGTGAGGTCAAGGCTGAATCTTCGCAGAAAATGACACATTTGCATTCTTTGTAGGAGTTTGCTGGAAAGTGTTGAGGAGGCATTGCTGAAGAGGTAAGACCAGAAAAGAGGTTATGTTATGTTTCTCATTGTGGAGTTAATGTTTCTAATGTACAGAGAGTATGAATGTGCTCACAGAATGATATGTTTTGTACTGAAAGGAAACTGAACTGTAATAAAACTGAAATAAAATCCACCACACAAATCAAGACAATTCAACGTTGTGTGTAGCGCACATTACCCAAATGGCTCTGACTGCTGATAACATCTCTTGACTACAAGGAATCTTAACTACTGTAATATTTTAATTTGTCAGTAGTAGACATTATTTTAAGTCCATGCTGTGCTGTGATAAGCAAAACAAATGACTCTTGTAGCATTAATGTATTATTTTATTAAGTTATTTTAAGGCTGCTGGACATTTCATTTTTTACAGACATCTTACAATAAAGAAGGCTCCATCTGGCAGGGAGAGTGAAAGTGTAAGTATGTGAGTGAAAGTGGGAATACGACCTGAAGTTTCAGTGCCTGGAGCACAAACAGTCAACTCTGTTGGCCTTTGAGGATAGTACAGCTGAATTATGAGGTTAGTACAGTTAAGTTGTCAAACACCAGATGGCTTCATCAAAGACAGAGATAGTTAGCTTGTGGCTGATTTTTCTTATAATGATAGGATTTCTTAGAAGTACTACCATATATGGTGAATCAGTATAGTAAATGCAACAAGCTCTCTGCTACACAAGTCATGATTTATCTTCAGTGTTGGGCAACTTGGCTTCAGACGCTACAGTCCAGAATCACACATTTGTCACAGACATTCACTAAATCTGCTGATTATAATGGCTACATCTCTTCAGCCAGGTAGAGGGATTCATTAGTAAAGTGATCTGTAATTACTGCACAGGTACAACCAGGTGATATGGAATATGTATACTGAATTGTACTGCCCTACAAAGCCAAAAGGCAGTAACTACATGTTTTGTCAAATTGAGTTTAGACTGGAAATTGACTTCTTAACACCTCATTTGTCTTGTGACAAAATCTCTTGCTTCTTGCTATTAAGAAAGTAAATAAAAGCATCACCACTATTAGACGTACAGTATGTTTGAGGCTGTGTGACAACGTTAAAGGCATTTTTCTCAGTTTCTATGTTCACATAGTTACTGCACTTTGCCTTTGCAGGGCAGTGTAGCCTCTGAATGCAGGTTGCTCTTCACTGTTTATGTATTTTTGCTGACTCAGGATTCCCTGTGCTCTGATGACGAGGACAAGTACGGCACGGTGAAGAGGGGCCCGGTGGTCACCCCTTCAGATGTCTCCCTCTCCTTCCCCTCCTCCACCTCCTCCGCCTCCTCCACACCGCTCAACACTAAGGCCCCGAGCTCCAGCGCTCACGCCCCCCTCCTGGACGAGTCGGACCTCCTGGGTGGCTCTGGCCTGGGCGACCTCTCGCTGTCTCTGCTGGCCAGCACCACGCTCTTCGACGACACGCCGCTCTTCTCCGAGTCCTCCATGAGCCTCAGCTCGCTGCTAGCCTCCCCCACTGAAGGTAAGCCTCCATGGGCCTCAGCTCGCTGCTAGCCTCCCCCACTGAAGGTAAGCCTCCATGGGCCTCACCTCGCTGCTAGCCTCCCCCACTGAAGCCTCCATGAGCCTCACCTCGCTGCTAGCCTCCCCCACTGAAGCCTCCATGAGCCTCACCTCGCTGCTAGCCTCCCCCACTAAAGGTAAGCCTCCATGGGCTTTAGCTCGCTGCTAGCCTCCCCAACTGAAGGTAAGCCTCCATGGGCCTCAGCTCGCTGCTAGCCTCCCCCACTGAAGGTAAGCTAGCTGCTGGCCTCCCCCACTGAAGGTAAGCTTCCATGAGCCTCACCTCGCTGCTAGCCTCCCCCACTGAAGGTAAAGCTAGGTGTATACTCGCCGCATGCAGAAGTGCGCGCGCAAACGTGACGTCACAGCGCCGCACGCCCATATTTACTTCATTCGACACACACGGCAATCTTCTCCTCGTCAGAGGTGTCAAATGCCTCAGTAGTTCGGGAGCCTTGCGTGTCAGAGGAGTGAAACATGACTGAATTGCAGGTTTACATCATGATTTGGGAATTAAACTGGATAAATCCGAAAAGGTTTGAGTCAGTGTGTATATTTACAGTGTTTAGACCTTATGAGCGATGATAGGATAAGGCAAAAAGTTAGCTTAATAAACGAACTGCAGGTTTGCACCTAAGTTGGTTTGTGGATAAAACTGAACAAAATCCTAAAAGTTTTTAGTCAGTGTTTGTATTTCTTGTGAGTTTCCAGTAATATTAGCTGATTTGTAGCAATGGAAAATACATGTTTAGGCTGGTAGTCACTAGGCTAAAGTTAGCTGAAACCAGACTAGCCATTGCCTATGGTTTTCAATGGGGCTGCCGCGCACAAGTTACAAAAAATCGGAGGTGCACGCACGGCAAACCTGCGCTTGAGAACGCCGTGCCAGATGTGCACTGACGTCATTTTGACGTCACTTTTGTGCGCGCACCACTGCGCGCAGCGAGTATATCCAGGCCTTAAGCCTCCATGGGCCTCAGCTCACTGCTGGCCTCCCCCACTGAAGGTAAGCCTCCATGGGCCTCAGCTCGCTGCTAGCCTCCCCCACTGAAGGTAAGCCTCCATGGCAACGACACAACACACAGCCCTGTGCCCCACAACCCCTATGCCCACAGGGGCCTCCCTTCTCCAGAATGCCTTCCCAGGATTACACACTTGACTGAGCAGCAGTTAGGTTGGGTATCTTTACTTATGTTAGTTTCAACAACAACAGCAACAACACTGCATTTCTTTGCAGTTTATTGTGCTGTCCAAGATACCCAAGGATTGTTGTAGTATATGCTTATTTATGTTAGTTTCAGCAACACAATATTGCATTTCTGTAGCGCTTTTTAAGACGCCACACACCAGGGTTTTACTGTGCATTGGGGACCTTGTAGCGAAGGGGAGGAGAAGTCACCCCACCCGGCTTCGAACCTGGGTCTCCGGGGTACCAAACAGGGGCTCCGACCGCAACGCCACGCTCGTTGGGATGGCAGTCAGAGCACACCCACAACTGTAGTGATGGGCACTCCATCACAGACCTTATCAACCACCACCAGTGTGACCAGGCTGATAGTTTTGTGTATTTTACCTTGACATGTGTCAACTGCATACTTTCCTCCACATCTTTCCCAGAGGTGTCACATACTTACCTATACTTCAGTAAGTGAATGTGTGCCGCAACAAAACATCTTCAGCAGTCAGAACTGTGGCAAAGCTTTTTCTAATTTACAAACCTACGTCACTTTGTTGGCCTTTTTCTTATTCACTCGTTTTTGTGCCTACTTTCTTTCACTGACTAATGTAGGCAGTCGGGTTAGAAGAACATTTTTGTTTCGTTTTTGTTTTGTTTCTTGTTCGTCAGTGTTTTTCCCGCTACATTTCACCATAGCTGCATTAGCATGTAGTCAGATCTGATCCTGAAGTCTTGCAGACTTTGGAGCCAAGCAGTTGAGCTCCTCCCTCCTCCCTCCTCCCTCCCCCTCTCTCTACCCCTCTACCCCTGCCCACAGTGATGTGCAGTGGAGCGTACAGAGGAGAGATTATAGTGCAGGCCGCTGTGGTCAGAACAGAGAAGATTGGCTCATTCCTCAGAGTGTTTCCATTCCTCTAACCCCCTCCCCTTTCCCTCCTCTCTCTCACACACACTCGCACTCACACACTCACACACACACACCAATGTGAAAGTGTGGTTGGGGAGGCTTGAAACTGTGGTCGGGTTGCAGTAACGCGTGTGTGCCTGCAGGGGGAGGCGGTGTTCCCGAGGAGCCAGGGGGGCGAGCGGGGAAGGACCCGCCTCCCACTCCCGCTCGCCGGCCTCCCCTGTCGCCGGAATGGAGCACGCTCAGACGGAACACGGAGGACTCGGTGAGTGAGACTCCTCAGGAAGTCATCCCATGATGAAGTGATGCATCATGGGATGATGAAGTGCTGCATCATCCCATGAAGTACTGCGCATTCAGCATATGAGCACTTTTTTACTGAACCCCTGAACTAACATTTTCAGAGAATGAAACACAGTCTGGTTTGTGTATTACTTTTGTTTGTTTTTATTCAAAAGGGATTGTGATTATGAGCATTTCCAAAGAAAATAAATTACATTACATTACACATTACACTACACTTAGCTGACGCTCTTATCCAGAGCGACTTACAGATATTTACAGGGTTTCAGTTACAGTCCCTGGAGCAGTGTGGGGGTTAGATACCTTGCTCAAGGGCATCTCAACCATGGGTGGGGTGGGATTCGAATCAGACCAACTCCCTAACCGCTAGACCACAGCTGCCCAAATAATTTATTGTGAGTAAAAGTTGTAAATACCTGACAAGGACACTTGGGGGTTGAAAGTATTTTTATGTGCTAAGAAACTCAGGCTGTGTATGTTTTAGTTGTTTTTTTTTTTTTTTTTTTTGAAGGGGTCGTGATTGTGTTTCCTTTCTTCCACAGAGGTCTGACTCCCGTGGGCTTCCCCCTACACCCCAAGTGCACGTTAGTCATCTTTTATGATCTTATAATCTTTAGAATCTTTTATGGACTTAAATATCCAGAACAAAACTGCACATGCATCTTGTCTGTGAGACCTGAAAATATGAATTGTTGATGCGTGAGACTTCTGTCAGCAAATACACCACACACAACTATTGTCAGGCAGGGATGCTTAGGTCTATAGAAGACTCCTGGTGCTTTAAACAACCATGTGTTGTTGAATATTTTAGTCACTGATTCATTTTTCAAAGCAGTACTGAAAAACAGTGACAGTACTGAAAACAGCTTGTTTGTCTTTAGTAGTTCTCCATGGTTTATAATCTTATCTCTTCAATCATTGTTCTTGTTTATAAAACATGAGTACTGCGTCTTCCTGTTGTGTTTTACTGTAATATTAGCTGTGTAGTGAAATGAACTGTGTTTCTGGTAAAATTCTGTTGTAGATGGGTGCCTGTTTCTCTAAGGTGTTCAATGGCTGTCCTCTGAAAACCCATTGTGCTGTTACCTGGGTTTTCCCAAAGACCAAAGGTAAAATGTTGCATATGCAATGCAATATTCTGTATATTACTTACTATTTACTTATTATTTACTTTCTGTTTTAGTATTTCTTTATTTATGTACATCGCATGACAAATACTAGAGGGCATAAACATTGAGCGTGTCTGTCGTGTGTGCGTGGCAGCATATCTGCACCTGTGCAGTAACATGATGTTCCACAATCAGTTCCTGTTGTTTTGGTGACGTGACAGGGTGGCTTCTCTTTCTCCTTCCTAGATCAGTACCTCATTCTGGGGGCAGAGGAGGGAGTCTACACCCTCAACCTCCATGAGCTTCATGAGGACACCATGGAGAAGGTACCGTGCTCTCCCAGGCGTGCTTCCTTCCATTTCACCAGGCCAACATGAGCGCACTACTGTACTGACATGTTTAGAGTTTAATGTAAAGAATCTGCAATATTGGCAAAGAGTTGTTTTTGAGGTGGACAACCAATAAAATTACCCCCCCCCCCCCCCCCCATTCAGTGCTCCTGAAGCTATGTGTTGATTGGCTGACGTCGTTTATAGCTCAGGGCAGGCCACTGTTTATATTACTGGACTGTGACTGTGTACAAACACATGTTGCAGAGCTAGAGAAACATCGGGAAAATGCTTTTCAGTCATACCCAAACATGCCTTCAATCATACCTAAACATGCCATATTTTAATTTTAATTATTCTGATTAAATATAAATATTTCAGTGTAATCAAGCTATTTTGTTGCATTTCATTTTACAATTTTAAATAGTTGTAAATTAGATCTGTTAGTACAATCCTAAAGTAAAGCTCTTTGGCTCTGTGACCGTATAAGACTTGATGTAATACAGTTATTATGTGTTTAGAACGAAGTCTGAATTAGTGTATCCTGTTTTGCAGCTCCTTCCTCAGAGATGCAGCTGGCTGTATGTGATGAGCAATGTGCTGATGTCTATTTCGGGTAATGTATCTTCATTGCTCATAACAACATTTTTTATGTCACTACGGAAATGTCCAGACAGAGGGGGCTTATAAGAGGCAGTGCCTTTAGCGAGTAGTCATTCTTGGCAACGTGCTGGAGTTTCAACTTGTGTATGTTATCTGAAACTATGCGTCTTGAAGGCATTTGTCCACCAGTCAGTGTGCATTTGAGGGTACTTGCATAACCAGGGTTAGCAGTAGCTTTTAGACTGCTGACTTAAGATTTTAAAGGCTTCAACTTAAAGCCCTCTAAAATGGCGTTATTGGTGTGTGTGTATTTTCATTTATTAAATATATGCAATGTAATGTAATACACTGTTGTCAAAGGAATATGGCAGTTTAATATAAATCTGACATGTCATCTATGGCAGTTGATCAATTGGTTTTGAAGTGAGCAACTCCATCGTAGTTAAGCTGAAAGATTGGCAGCTGGGACTGTATGTAGTATTTGTATGTATTATGTAGTGGGATGCTGATTGTCTTGCCCCCTGAGTGTACATGAGTTCAGTAGTGTCTCCTGACCTGCTCTCTGACGGTATCACAGGGAAGTCATCGCAGCTGTACTCGCACAGCCTCCCGGCGCTGTTTGAGGAGCGCAGGAACATGCAGCGAAGGCAGAGCCAGCTGTCCATCAACGCACACCGCCTCAGCACCAGAATTAACTCCAAGTGAGCGGAGCTACATAGCTACAGTTGCACTACCAGCACCAAAAAAACACTGGAAAAACTAATTCACCAAAAACTAAAACTAAAACCCAGAAAAACTAATTGACTGCTTGCTCACTGGTTTATTATGTAGAGGCACATTTTACACATTTTGCTATTGTTGTTGTTGTTATTATTATTATGATGATTATTATTATTATTACAGTATTTGTAGTAGTAGTAGTAGTGTTGTTATTGTCTTTAAAAAAATGAAAGGTAAATAAGAAAATGAGCCACCGAAAACAAAATTGCAGAAGAACTTAGCGAGCCAGTAAACTAGTGAGCTTTGTAGCAGTCCACCCTAACACTAGCCTGGTAAACCAGCCCCTTGTGCTTCATTTCATTTTGTACAGAGGGTCTGGCCTTGTTGCCTTGAGAAACGATTTCCCTGTAGGTGTGGACTCTGCTGAAGGGGCTCTGTATTTACCCAGTTGCTAACGTCTGGTCGTCATGCAATTAACCTACCTAAGCACTACAATTCAAGTGTAGCACACAAAGCCAACGTCTCGCTCTGTTTGCTATTTGGCTAGGATTTGCTCGGTCAGCATACGTGAATTTCAACGGCAACAAGGCCAGACCCTCTGTACAAAATGAAATGAAGTACGAGGGGCTGGTCTACCAGGCTACCGCAACACTGTGCTGAAGTAATTCTCACTGCATCCCCTGGAATGTAGATATGTGCTCTAATGCGCCATGCTCTGCCTTGCAGGAAGTACTCCATATCTGTGAAGATCCCAGACACTAAGGGCTGCCGCGGCTGTAGTGTAGGTGAGTAACACACACACATGCACGTGTGGGTCAAAGAATCAGCCTTCACAACTGCTGTCATGTATTTGATTTTTCTCCAATTCGAAAAGCTTTTTTTGACATAAGACACCCTGTTTGCCCCCCCCCCCCCCCCCCCCCCCCCACACACACACACACACACACACACTTATACCCATATGTAAACCCCCCCCACCCTCTCTCTCTCTCTCTCTCTCTCTCTCTCTCTCTCTCTCTCTCTCTCTCTCTCTCTCTCTCTCTCTCTCGCAGTGCATAACCCTTACACAGACAGCACATTTCTGTGTGCCTTGGTGCCTTCTGGTCTAGTTCTGCTTCTGTGGTATGATCCATTGCAGAAGTTTATGCAGCTCAAGGTAAAATTCCATTAGGAGCTCACCACATCATGTGATGTTATAATAACACACCAAGTGGTGGCTGAATATTCTGCAATTGTTTATATTCGTCTCTCTGTCTGGCCATCCATATATCCATCCATCCATCCATCCATCCATCCAATCCCAAGCACATAGTGATGAGTTTGCCTGAGTCGCTGTCCATCTTTGAGCTGTTGGTGCTGGAGGGAGAGGAGCTGCCCCTGCTGTGCGTGGGGGTCAAGGGTCACGAGCCTCACACGGGACACACTAACGGCCAACTGCAGTTTGACATCATCCACCTGGACGACACCCCTCAGGACAAGCCAGGTAGCGTACACCTCCTTCACCTCCTGATGTTCCCTCCTTTACTACATAATACATTATGTAGTAAGCCAAACAATGTACCTCACACCCTACGTAAGACTAGCCTGCTAAACCAGCCCCTCGTACTTCATTTCATTTTGTACAGAGGGTCTGGCCTTGCTGCGGTTCACATTCATGTATTTGGACTAAGCGAATCCAGGCAAATCAGTGAACAGAGGGAGTGTTCGTGAGCGATGACATTGCCTTTGTGTGCTACATTTGAATTGTAGTGCGTAGGCAGGCTAAATGCATACGTGACGACCAGACGTTAGCGATTGGGTGCGAAGGCAGAGACACTTGTTTTAAACTTCAGCAGAGTCCACACCTCCAGGACGAATTCGTTTCTCAATGCAGCAAGGCCACACCCTCTGTACAAAATGAAATGAAGTACGAGGTGCTGGTTTAGCAGGCTAACATTGCGCACTATATAGTGGACAAGTGAATATTTCGCATGTGACCCCAGTCTGTGTATGATACCCCACTGGGTGCTGCTGCCTTGCATCTGTGTGTGTGTGTGTGTGTGTGTGTCACCAGTGATTTCTGTCAAGAGTTCCTGTTCCTGAGTGATTGAGATGGTTGAGTCATTTTAGTTAGTTACATCATAACAGTCATGAGGATTAACATTTTTTTTCTAAGGCCTGGAAGGGGCTGATGGTGGTGTTAGTTTAGCTAGCAAACCATGCCAGTTATTTATATTTAATGATGTATATGCCAGTGTTGTGCTTAAGAAGATTGCTCTTGTAACAGTAGAAAAATCTGTGAGTCACAAGCTGAGGTGTTTTTATTTGTTTGTGTATGTGTGTCCCCGCATGTGTCTACTCATGTGTGCACGTGTGAGTGTGCACTCGCATGTTTCTTTGTATGAGTGTGTTACTGTTTGTGTGTGTGTGTGTCTGTTTATGTGTGTGTGTGTGTGTGTGTCTGTTTATGTGTGTATGTGTGTCTGTGTGTGTTGACAGATGGTGAATCTCTCAGTGTACAGCAGGTGACTCAGCTGGACAGAGACACGGTTCTGATCACATTGGAAAGTGAGTTCATCCTTATTTCCTCATTTCCTGTTGGTGCACAGCAGGAAGAGGCCGGCCCTCCTCTCTATTACTGCTTCTGACTTCCTCCAGAGTGGCGTAACACCAGCGTATGGTGGGAGGGCTCAGGCGTGTTACTGACCAGGCAGATTCAGCACTTGTCTAACCGACCCAGACAAAGTATGATAACTTATCCATGACTATGACGGCATGTCAGACAAATAAATACAATTAAAATTGTTCACTCGTCTTTTAAATCCCAGTTCCACAAGAGGAATTGCTTCCTCTTTCCGTCAAAGTCAGCCCACTTTTGGTGCATACTGAAATTGATAAGGGCCAATAAATGAAATGTATTGGTGGAGTACATTCCTTAGCTGTTGTAAGGATGGATAGTAACACAGCTGATAAGGACTGTGTTGGCCCTTTAAACGTATGATTTTATTAGCTCTACTTTGGCTGTACAGATAAGAGCAATCATTTGAGGTGATAGGAGAGATTACGACTTGGCTTTGTGCAGCTCTGCTGTCTGAAGACAGCAGTAGTTAACTGTGCCAAAGGTTATTGTTAGATGGTCACAGATGAGAAATGTGTTTCAAATATGTAGCACTTTTTTGTAGAATGTGGGAAAAATAGTTATCACAGTGCCCTCTTGTGTCATCTTCTGGTAACTGCACATAATGGCAAATAGAAAAATGCTGGGTATCAGGTAAGGGAAAAAACACACATCTGGTTTTAGACTTGGTGGCTGATGGTACCTCTGATCTTAAAATCTCAGCAAGAAGAACTTTTATTAAAAAATTGCAAGTAATAAAACAAAGTCTTCTGTGACATCCTGTTACAGTCAGCGAGTTACTGAATCCGGTGACCCTGACTGGGATTAAGGCACAACTGTCTCCTGTGTGTGCAGATAGCGTTGCCCAGAGAACAGACCACATAAACCCTGTTTATGTTCCTCTGGGGAACTTGTTATTAATCATTCAACACATGATATGTAACAGGTGTGAATGTTTACCTAGTTTTAGGGATGTGTTGATGGATTGACACATCGTAAATGAAGTTCAAGAGATTATCGCCACTCTCCTGCCTGTCTGTGTTTGCAGAAGCTCTGTCCTGTCTCATGGACATTGGGACAAAAATAGACATTGGCAACATGTATCTGCATTTTGAGACATCCACATATCACTCAAGCTGAAAGCAAATACACATGCTAAACAAAACACAAGAGTCGGGGATTAGATGGCCCTTTTAAATGCTAATCCTTGTTAAGATTGTTGTTTGGATTTAAAGCTATATTTGGGCCACAGATGGGCCATATTTGTGTTCATGTGCTTACATTTGGTAGACACATTTATCATTCAGTCCTATGTAATTCATGTGATATTTATCTTATATTATAGATGCATTATTATTACTGTGCTGCTGTGATCTCTGTCTTGTGCCTTGCTTCTTCTTATTCAGAAAGTACATAAAAGCATCACCACTATTACACCTACAACATGTTTGACTGAGCAGTATGACAACTTTGAATGGATTTTTCTCAGTTTCAGTGTTTGTGTAGTTACTGCATTTTACCTTTGTAGGGCAGTGTGTATACAATGTCTTTTTTTCAGTGGATTAAATATTATTACATTACATTACATTACACTTAGCAGACACTTTTATCCAAAGTGACTTACAAAAGGAGGACATAATAGCTAACAGATGTGTAGAGAACATCGAAGGCACCTATGGAAAGAGATGGTTAGTAGAAATTAGTTTTGTTAGGAAGGAAAGCAGTCTCGGAAGAGAAATATAAATGGCATCTGGTGTATAGTACTTTATTAGAGTTGACCTGGTACTTTGCCTCTGTTCTCCAGACACTGTGAAAATAGTGAATCTGCAGGGAAGACCCATCAAAAGCATGGCCTTGGAGCTCACCTTTGATTTCACCATTGAGACGCTGGGTGAGTGTGTGTGTGTGTGTGTGTGTGTGTGATATCTTTGTGTTAATATTTTGCTTCTTTTTGGAGTAAAAAAAAATGTTTACATCATATAATGATCTACACAGACCAAATGACAGAGTAATATTGCTTCAACAGTCATTTTCCCAGTTGTTGATGGAAGATCTGTATCTTATGCAGAGTTTTGTATGGACAATCCCTATTGCTTTCATAACTCGCAGTGACTGTGTAAAAACCCTTGCTGTCTTATGTTTTGTAACAGAGGTGGTGATTTTGACTTCAGAGTAAAAACCCTTTTACATATCTGATCCAACCATTTTCTAAACCTGCTAACACTTAAGAGCACACAAATCAGCAGATCGGAAGATTGGCTAGTTAGTCAAATCACCTGTGTTAAGTGCACAGAAGGAATGCATGCCAGTTTTTTTACTTCCTACATTAGAATCAGAAGCATGTTTATTGCCATGTCTGTACAACAGACAAGCAATTTGTCCTGGTGCAGGTGCATTGCAGGTGATAACATAATATGGATATCATAAAGATAAGATAAAAGAGAAAAAGTACTGAAGCTATAGAAATATAGAAACATACACATATAGACATGTAGACATATCGACCTATATTTACAAGTGTGGTTTTGGGCAGTGTGGAAATGATGGGGAAGGCGGTGAAGCTGATCTCTCCACCTTTGGCCGTGTCCTGTAATGAAAACGCCATTTGTGTGCCCACCTTTGGTGGTGTAATGTAATGAAAATGGCATTTGTGTGTCCGCCGTTGGTCGTGTCCTGTTATGAAAATGGCATTTGTGTGTCCACCTTTGGTGGTGTAATGTAATGAAAATGGCATATGTGTGTCCACCTTTGGTCGTGTCCTGTAATGAAAATGGCATTTGTGTGTCCAGTGTGTCTGCAGGATAGTGTCCTTGCCTTCTGGAGACATGGACTTGGGGGGAGGAGCCTCTGCAAGAATGAGGTAGTGTTTGACCGAAACTCTGGTCTCAGTGAAACCACATATAACGAATGTATGTAAACACAAGGGGTCCTAGCAACAGTGTCACCACTACCTATCAGCCTGTTGCTACCCTTATTGTTGAAATCTAAGGCACAGACTAATGTTAAGAATGTTTTTACCATGCCGTTAGTACAAGAATCTGTGGCAGGCCACTTAACATTAAAGCTAAGTATTTATCCCACAGGTTACCCAGGAGATAACAGACAAAAGCCGCGTATTCAAAGTCTTAGGGACAAACAGGTTTGAGAAAAACTCACTTGAATCTCCATTGTCATAATACACATTTAATCATTTAGTGCATGTAAGCACAGACATGGAAACCTCACACCACTGTCTTCACCGCAGGGACATCATCCTTCAGAGCACGCCCACAGAGGACCCATCCGCCGCCAGCAACCTCTACATCCTCACAGGCCACGAGAGCAGCTACTGAGAAGGACAGGGAGGGATGGAGGGAGAGCCAGACCAGGGCGTTTGACTCAGACCTGCATGGGTACAGTCGATCTGCGTGCCCTCTAGGTGGAGATGGGGATGAGCCCATAGTGTTCCCTCAGAAAGCCACTGTGGGGTGGGTGTGATCGTGTTCTCCTCAGAGTAACACAACAGGGCAGAAGGCCCCCTAACCTGTCCAAGGGTTCTGTGGAGGAGCCCAGTGTGGTTCTATGGTTAGTGAGTTGAGTGTGCGGCTCGACTTGACATTTTTTTTCCAGTTTCTTTCTAATGGCCCTCTGCGGGCCAAAAGGCAGCTTGTGATGCCTTTGAATGGGCACTTGAGGAAGGCGTGGTGCTGGACAACACCCTCCCTAAAAATGGCCACCAGACAAGCGAACAAACAGACCCAGGACACTGTTGAAGTTGGGAAGAATGTTGCTGGGTATCCCCCGTCACCCTCACAGCTCTTTCTCATTCTTTTAGCAGTTCACCAGAGGAAAGAACCTCCTGGCTGATGTTGCACTCAAACCAACCGAGCGTAAAACTCGAGTGAACTATTACTGGTTATACACCCCGCATGGTGTGTAATCAGTCACTTGACCTTTCATCAGTCCATGCCAAACTGTCACCAGAATATCTCTGCTTGCAGACAGTTATAGAGCGAGATTTGGAATCGCCTAAGAGCAACATGCGCTAACCATAAAACAATATTATGGTTGCTTGAGTGACTTGAACAATATTTATGAGCTGTGTTATTTCCAGGCCTATCTCTGGAAACGTGTGAGAACTCAGGCTTGGGTCATGACGAACATACCAGTGGCTCCAATAAAGTGACTACTGCTTATCCCACGGATGGCAGAAGGCCACGGAGTGGACAGATGAGAATGTAGATGATGAAGTGGTACAACTTTTTAGGTGTGTGTGTGTGTGAGAGAGAGAGAGAGAGAGAGAGAGACTGTGTGTGTGTGTGTGTGTGTGTGTGTGTGTGTGTGTGTGTGTGTGTGTAAGAGAGAGAGAGAGAGAGAGAAGGGGAGGGAGGGGGGACTTTACTCTGTTTGCACTGTGAGCTCATTTGTCATGGGGTAGACCGGCCAGCTAGCCACCTATGACATCACTCCTTAGTTTGGAAACGGGGCTGATACAACATTCCCTTTGTTTAAAATGGACCAAACCTCAAGAGTCTCTTGTCTCTTTTTAGAACGTCACGTGAGCCAGCAAGAGTTTGGAATTATTTTGAGGTAGCGTGAAGGAAGAACCTCTCTGTTGAACAACTGTGTGATTCATTGGCTCAAACAAGTACAGGCTTTCAAAAGGCTGTAAAACTGAGTGATAGAAAACACATGGAAACGGCCTGAGAATGTGTTGGGTTAAAGCTGCTGAATAAACTTCAGTGTTCCAAGAATGTGTTGTCGCTCATTTTGTGATATTTATAAATGCTCATGATTTTTTCCCTCTTCACTTGTTCTTCATTTGTATTCACCACTGGCGCTCATGTAAGCTTACTGAACACTGAACAGTAGGGGGCATAGTAAACAAAAAGACCGTACGATAGCCTTAGGTAAAGCGTCAGTGTTTAACCAGTGAATAATAATTTACAGTAATAACCTTTTGCAGGCGCACCTGAAAGTAGCATTGCCATTTAGTCTCTAGAATGTGTACTTTGTTTGAATGTGTCGTTTTCTATTAAAGTTATGGTGTGTGAGACGTGAAGATGTTTTTCTGTAATCTCATTTTTCGGAAAGATTACTGACGTCCAACAGTGAAATGCTGAACACTAGTTAAGAGACCTGCTGCCATACTATCTTCGTGCAGCAGCAGGCACCAGTGACGCAAGCGTTGTCGGCCTGTTCGCTGTATTCGGCTCCACCCAACTGCACAAGTAGGCAGAAAACAACTTTGCAGTCAGCGCAGGTTGAGCATGGCGTCTGTATCTTACTCATGAAAGTTTAGGAAACTTGCTCTTTCGATTCAAAGAAGCATGTAACAAAACTTCTGACAGTTTTTCGTGTATCCAATACTAAATAGTGGTCTTAATCGACACCGAAGACATGGAAAAATACTCTGACGACCAAGTTTGAAAGCGTGCTTTGGTTAAATAGCTAGCTAGCTGGCCGGCTACCTATGCAGCTGGCTAGGTAGTCAAGGTGCTAACCTGCTTCATATGCGTACATTATACGCCTATTAAATCGAATATTAGAGGAGATTTTAACTCCACACTTATTTTTTCATTAGTTCACACTGTCATAGTTGGATTCCGATAGTTGTCTTCGTCTGTTAGGCTCAGTTGTTTGGACGCAAAACATGGCCCAGTCACCGGTAGCCGTGCAAGTCCCTGGAATGCAGGTAAGATGTTGGAGGCCTCCGACTTGCTTTTATCGACACCAACTCGACACATTGAGCATAACAAAAAGTGCCGTACTTGCTATTGCCAGCATGGTCTGAAACGAGGGAGAAAAATTATGTTTACATGACGACATTTCACACTTAACATTGCCTACAGGGGTGACATGATGAAATCAACAATCATTTTCACGCCGGTCACTGTGGGATAACGAAGATTATTAGCTGAAGTTATAAGATCTTGGAAGTCAAGCCAAATAACTTTGTGTACATAGTCACACTGTCAGCTCTACAGCTGTTACATAGATCTGGCAAGATTCCGTCTTCCCAAGCCCCAAGATAGCATGGCTCGTCTTGGATCTATTTTTACATGACCTATGGTGCCAATTGAGGCTTCGTATGGTGCTCCTTATCGTTTCATTTGCACAAAAAATAGAAATGGTGGAGCTATTCATGGTCCAAGCCTCCGAAATACAGGATCGAGTCACGAATGTTTGCTTTGGAATCGGCAAAAAAAACTTTAATTTGGCCACTGTTAATGGCTGTGGGAAGTGCAGTGTACTTAAAACGGACGGAGTTATGTTGTCAGTAATGTGGTTAGCTTGTGTAACGCCCCTGTGGGTATCATAGGGTTGAATTGGCAAACAAATTCGGGTATGGGAAGTTCCGAATGTGTTCTTGCTTGGACAGATCCAGTCGTTTTCCTGACGTCACTGGGTAAAGTGCTGTCAGAGTTCTTATGCTAAACTCTCAAACGAGACACTGAAAGCTATGTTTCAGACTTGGCTGGCAAATACATACATGCAACAACTGGAAACTCTCGAAAAGCCCTTTAACATCATATAATGCTGTTACACAATTTACAGTAGCGGTTTCGTAGGGCGTAAGAGTTGCTCCTTGATGTTCGTTTGAGGAAAAGGCTCGCGACGAAAATAACCAAGCCTCGTTACATCAGCACTGTGCTTTGAAGTGGGCAAAGCCATATAGTTAAGCCCAACTCTTTCACAAGCAGTGGGCAGCATCATGACAAGCTGCTGCAAATGGAATATTTTCTACTTTTTTCCTCCTATATTTTTAACGTCATCAGTAAGGGACATCATCTCTGTCTTTTACAGAATAAGTTGTCTTTGAATGTGATGTTTAGCCTGCCCCGCTTTATTTGGTCCAAAGTCTGAGTTTGCAAGGCAAGTGCATATTGACAGGTGCAGGCCAATGGCGAACTAGTGACAGACACAGACTGAGGCACAGCCCACAAGCTTCTCACTCTCTCGCTCGCTCTCCCTCACTTCATATAGGCAGGGTGTGGTCATAGAGGAAGTATTCTTTACGCTCACTTCCTCTGATAAGTAACACCTGAGCCTGGCTCGCACCTAGTGTCAGCTGCCATGGCGAAACTGGAAACCCCTTTCTGACGTGTCTGTGTGACAGAGTGTTTGATAAGCAGTCGGGTGTGTCAACGGCCACCCCACTACAAGGTTGTCAACCTATGTGAGCTGGCCATTGGTGCTGCTGTTGACATCCTTAAAAAAGCAGCACAAGCAGGCGAGCAGGCAAGGCTCGTGTCCAATGAAATTAGACTTGTTGCGTCACGCTCATCAACAGATCGCTGATTGACTGGCCAGCAATGCAAATTTATGAGCTGGAGTCATCCAGCACACACACACACACACACACACACACACACACACACATACACACTATCAGAGGAACAAGCATGTGCATGATCAGTGAAGCAGGATGCAGCTTGTCATGGCTGCGCACACACAGAAAAAAAAAGATTCAAAGCTCCTTGTTTGGCTTAGGGGAAGCTTTAACGGATCTTAGCTGCTGTCACCGCCTCCTTACTCACCGCCAGCCTCGACTGGCAGCCATCTCATCACAACATCTGTACCCTGCTTCATCATGCCTCACTCTCTGGCAGCGCAACAAAAGAGGCCTGCAGCGCTGCCCCTTAAACGTGTTTCATTACAGTGGCAAGGGTTCGGCAGGTGATTGGTTGGTCGGTTGATCTGAGGACGGTGTAATTATTTGTGCGGTCAGCAGCACTGGCGATCCAGATGGGAGATGAGAGAGGCGGCCGGAGCTCTGATCCCAGATCTGTAGTCGCTGCTGGGAGCAGGTAACCGTAGCAGCTGGGAGGAGTGGCTGGCGGCCGCTGAGCCGGTTCCTTGTTGTTGTGGTGATAGCAGGGCACCAGGTGGCTGCCTGGGCAACAGCAGGCCCACGGGGGGTTGCCAGGTGTTGGAATGGGGAAGGGTGGAGGTGGGTGGGGGTTGGGTTGGGATCGCTAGGCAAAGTTCATCACGGGCTGGAATTCTTGGCCAAGAAAAGGCTGAAGAATGTCTTTGCTTCTAGTTCTTAAACACTGAAACCGGACACTTAATTTGAAGCCATATTGTTTGCTCGGCTGTCTGTGTTTTGTTAACTTAGAGGTGGAAGAACAAATATTGAGGTCTCAGGGCACACCTTTCAAAAGGCTGTGTTGTTACGATGGCTACATTTCGCCACAAAGACTCTTTTGTGGGGAAAAAGTCTTTCAACAATTAGCTGAGTGTTTATGAAAACCTCAACCGCGTTCTCTTTCCCCTGGCCTGTTAAACGTCCTTCACACCTGCCCTCTCAACTGCCCGCCAAGAGATAAGCTGTGGCCATACAAATATTCACAGACACACACGCTCTTGTGTAACACACAAGCCTCCTTTCTGTGTTGCACTCACAATAGTAGTAGTATCCTTACATAGACCACATGTGGTCTGACCTATTATAAAGACTTAATGACTATGGGTTTTTATGAACTTATTTTGGCAATCGCTGTTTATCTAGGATATATATCTGTACCTGCCAACAGCGGGGTATTCCAGAAAGCAGGTGTAGTCACCTACCTGTTTAACTTAATTCAGAGCAAGTGGTAAAGCAAAAAGAGGTTTTGTGGCCTTATTTCCTCAGTAAAACAAAGACATGGGGCTCTTCTGTTATAGCCAAAATGAGTTAATAAAAACCCATAGTCATTAAGTATCTACAATAGGTCAGATCACATGTGGTCTTTATGAGGATATTACTACTATTGCACTTTGAGCTGCATCTTGTATGAATTGTGCTGTAAAAGTACACATTATGATTATGCTTATGGTTATTATAATGATTATTATTATTCCATCAGGATGTATACCACTTGTGTTATGTGTTAACTTATCTGGGTCAGACAGTGAACCCCATACTTGGAAAGCTGGAGGTGAAGAACCCAGGCTTTAGAGAGTCCTACCATGTAGGCCTCTTGGTTCTGCCTGTGCTTTTTAAAATGGTGATGTCACTAGTCATCGACAGGTGCACACACCTGCCTGCCTGTAATAGATAGATGCTGGAGCTAAAGTAAAGTACTCAAAAAGATGTGGAGGTCTGCATGCCTCAGTTATCTTAGCAGAATACTTGTGTTATACCTTTTTTGCACAAGTGAGCTTTTGAGCCTTACACTCATCAGTCTAGTCTTCAGGACTGAATTGTGCAGACCTCCTTTGGCATTTTGTGGCCTTTTTATGGCTTTATTGAGACAGGACAGTGAAGATGGTGACAGGAAGTAAGTGGGAGAGAGAGATGGGGTAGGGTTGGGAAATGACCGCAGGCCGGATTCGAATCTGGGTCCCCATGGGCAAATGCCCGTTTATGGTCAGGGGCTCTAACCACTGCGCCACTGCACCCCCTAAAGAGTTGTTCTAATCAGAATGAGCTTGTTGGTCTGAACCTGGGTTTTCTATTCTGCCAAATGTCATGCTCCTGATAAATAGTAGCTGCTGACAGATCTACACCAGTGTTTCCAGAGGTGGACAAACTGGCTTAAGAAAGTGAAAGAGTTGGCATATGTCCCTTCTACCTGTGCACCTAACACAGCTAGTTTTGCTTGTTAGCTCTTCTGCCCGGCTGAAGAGTTTGTGCTAGTTAGGTTGAACTGGTTCAGTGCTGGAGAGAACATGTGGCAGAACTTTAAAGAGCATCGTCTTCACTTGGCCTGATTATGACACCGCGTCTCGTTCCCAGAACACTCGGGTGGACCCAGAGGAGCTGTTCACCAAGCTGGAGCGCATCGGCAAGGGCTCCTTCGGCGAGGTGTTCAAGGGCATCGACCACCGCACCCAGAACGTGGTGGCCATCAAGACCATCGACCTGGAGGAGGCCGAGGACGAGATCGAGGACATCCAGCAGGAGATCACTGTGCTCAGCCAGTGCGACAGCCCGCACGTCACCAAGTACTATGGCTCCTACCTGAAGGTATGTCTGGGGGGGGGGCGCGGTTAGGGGGGATGGGGAAGAAACCTTTGAACTGGAGATGTAGCCGAAGCCCTGTAGTTAGTCATAATCCCACTGTCTGCTCTGCAGAAGAGTATTACTTCCTTCCCCTTCATGCTTGTTGTACTGACTCCAGCCTGACCTTGCTAAGTGAATTGGCTCGGGTAAAGACACCTACTGAATAAGTAAATGCTGTGAAATGTAAGGTCCTGAAGTCAAGTGAAAGGAGCACTTTGGCTCACTAAAATAACTCACTTATCGTTAATGATCAGCTCAGGTTGCACAAATGGATTTTTTTGGTAACAGTCATCTTCATTTTAGCATATTTAGCTGTTAAATGCATGGTTACATTATTACATTACATTACACTTAGCAGACACTTTTATCCAAAGCGATTTACAAGAGGACATAATAAGCTAACAGAGTTGTAGCGAAGCACAGAGTAAACAGACTAGACACACACATACATACAAGGAGATACATGTGCCTTAGCTAAGTTTCCCGGGGCAGGGACACTTCAGACACACACACCCCCTACACACACAGCCTCATACAAGCACGAGGCACCTAAGTAAAGAGATGGTTAGTAGAGATTAGTTTTGTTAGGAAGGGAAGCAGTCTCGGAAAAGAAGGGTTTTCACTAGCTTTTTGAAGGTCAAGAGGGATGTCGCTGCTCTTGTAGCGACTGGTAGATTGTTCCACCATTGAGGGACAATGACAGAGAAAAGTTTAGAGTGATCTTGCGTGGTGAAATTGAACTTAAAATAAAAGTGGAATCTTTAATGCCATGGTGCTGCAAAAAAATTAAAAGATGCAGATGAAAGAAACAAAACTCCCTTAAATGTATCTTGAGTCATATTCACAGTTAAATGATACTTAATTTATTATTAATAATTTATGTAAAATATATAATTTTTAATAATATTTTGATTGACCCATAAAAAAACAGTGTTTAGATTTCTTAGGTTTGGGTGCTCTTTGGTTTCAGGTAACAATTGTCAAGAAAAAGAAAAGAAGAGTTTCTCAGTCTAAGGCATTTCTTTAGTTAAAATGTCTTTATTTAAGGCGACATGTCCCAGAACAGACTAGTTAAAATACCTTCTTCAGGGCATGAGGCCTTCTTCAAGGCTTTTTAATAGCATTAGCCTTCCACAGAACTGTTTGCCTACTTTCCCGTGAAGGTATGCAATTAACAGTAAAAATATGTGGAACTCAAAGCTGGACTGTAAAGGAAAGGCAAAGGGGAAATTAATTAGGCAGTCATAAACCTCCAGGCAAAGGGGACCTGACAGTGATTCCCTACTATGGTGAGTGATGGTATGTGTGAAAAGAGCAGTTTGAGTACCTGTGAAACATGGTGAGTAATATGTGAACAGAAAAACAAAAATACTAGAAGACGGTTTCTGTCTGCAAAATTCAAGTTTTCGTCTCAGCCGGTGAGGCAGTTGGCGCAAGCTTGATGCCAGGGCTGTAAACAAACCGTGAGGGCTGTTTTAATCACTTTTTGTTATTCATTTTGAGTCATACACGCTACAGTGCTGTTTTTGTAAGGAGTCTGCTGATGTTGCATAACTAGGGTGAGATTTGGATGCTAAAAGCACAGTTTAAACTTCTGCCCCCATGGGTTAGCTGTCAGCACAAAATTTCTCACATCTTCAGTATTCGCAATAGAAAAGCATGATGAAAATGACCGAAGTTGTTTTTTAAATGCAGTATCGTAGGACAGCAGAGGTGGCAAAAATGGAGTTGTTGGTCAATTGTCCAGAATTAGATAAGCAGCTTTGGTCGGACAGCGGGTAAGGTTTGCAGTGTAGTTTGCCGTGTAGCCCAAAAGTCGTTATCCTGCATCTGCATAATCTAGCCATTGTCAGCGCAGCTGCCTGTCTCCCGCTGCTCCCCTGGGCTATGTCACAATACCAGTATTTCCAGACGGGCACAGCAATGTGACTAATGCTGCTCAATTCTGCCAGGCCCCTGACAAGACTGCTGGTTCATGTGTGGCAGTCAGGTTCTGCCACTTCTGTCCTCTGTCCTCCACCCTGCTACCCTGTCTTCCTCCCTCTCTCTCTCTCTCTCTCTCTCTCTCTCTCTCTCTATCTCTCTCTCTCTCTCTCTCTCTCTCTCTCTTTCTTTATTACCATGACGCATCATTTGCCAAAACACTCACAGAAGTAAAAGAGAAATTGTACATTTTGTGTATGTATGTGCAATGTTCAAACATGACATAGGCATCTCCTTCTTTCTCTGTAACACTCCCTGTCCCAGGCACTTAACCCACACCCCAAACACATACACACACACCCCCCACACACACCCTGCGGTGTGTGGCTCACATAAGGATGCTGGGCTCAAGGAGCTAGCGCGTTTGTCCACCGCCTCATTCCCACACTCCTCCCTACACTACAAGAATTCCCCTATCTAGTCCACATATGTTTGCTCATCCATATTAATCATTTTCACAACGTTCCATACATTGTTTGCTAGTTGGCTGCACAGAGTATGAAGGCTGTTTATGGGCCTTTTAATGGAACAGTGGGAAGGTCAACAGAGTAGGGCTGGGCGATATGGCTGAAATCTGTATCACGATATAAGTGTTTCATATCGGTCGATATCGATAATTATTGAAACATTGTGTGACCTATTTAAAAGTAACAGGAGGGAAAAATCTATTCATTTTTATTTTTTTAACTTAACCTTCCTCTGACAGGCAATAAGCATTCAGGCAAAATGACTGTCAAAACACGTTCAATGTTACGATCACAATGAAAACTGAGTGATCCGAGAAAGCTCCGGCTGTCTGAACAGTGTGAACACATTAGGATAAGTGGTTTTGATAAAGTGGTATTGTATCATTGAAAATATATCGATATGGCGATATAGTGTCAAATACATATCGATATAAATATTACGATACGATATTACGATAATATCGATATATCGCCCAGCCCTACAACAGAGGAATGTTTCTGTGCATGCAAATCAACATGAGCACTTTCACATTATATTCAACAGCATCCTCATCACACATCATTGTCTGTTTTCTGGCTAACCCCTCTGTCCACACACCTTTACAGGGGAGCAAGCTGTGGATTATCATGGAGTACCTGGGCGGTGGATCCGCACTAGACCTGGTAAGAGTTGATGGGGGGAACCGTCTGTGTGTGTATCTGTCTGTGTGTCTGTGTGTGAGGGAGAGAGTGTGAGTGTTGTCATAAAATTTTAATCGGCCAGTCTATCTGTGGCAGCCAAACATTTGGGCCTAAAGAGATAATTAGGCTAAGAGTTCTGCTTAGATATCCGCCCTCGTCCTACAACAGCGGGCCAGGTTCCTGTGGTTTTTTAGCTAGGCTTGGAGAAACTGCTTTAAATGTGGAACATTAAACATTAATTGTTTGAGGAATGGTCACAAGAAACCAACCCTCAAACCAAAAGTAAACCAAGAGTCAATCTTTTAAATTAAGTGATCAAATTAAAGGCAACATTCAGGTTATCCCGCCATCTCATTTCAGTCCATTATGATGTTATGTTTCTTCAAGATGCACTTAATTAGTAATGCATTTGAATGTGGGTGGTGTTTTATGTCTGGACATGATGCCTCTCTGGCACAGCTGGATGGCATGATTACCTGGTCCCCCAGAGGGGATTGACCAGGTATTGCAATGATTGTGTTGTGTGTGTGTGTGTGTGTGTGTGTGTGTGTGTGTGTGTGTGTGTGTGTCCGCCTGCCCGCAATGACCCTGTCCGTCCACATGGGGGACCAGGTTGCCATCTCTGATTGCACTTGTTAGTGTTGTGGAGGTGTGTGTTTGTCCGTTTTTCCGTCCGTCCGTCCGTCCGTCTGTCCGTCTGTCCGTCTGTCTGTATGTCTGTCTGTGTAATGGGGGTGTCACCACTTGGTAGAGGGACATATCACATATGTCAGTGCACCTCAAAAACACCTCAGTCAGTCTTTTAATTCTTCAACCCCTCTTAAAACTGTAATGAAGTTGGCTGTTGGCAGGCCGTTGCTGTGAGAGAAAAATCTCAGGTGTGTGAGCTGGTCTGCCCTTGTCGCTGCAGGACATAACTAGACAATCATTGATTTTCCCCAGTCGTTACAGGTGTTACTAACTGCAGTAAATAATCCCGTAATGAACTGCAGGCGAAAGGGACGTCCACTGTTATCTTAAAGGATAGATAGAGGAAGAGTACCTCAGTTATTTAAGCACAGCTGTTGAATGGGCCCATATCTTTCCACCATTACTGGCACAAGTGTTTGCAGTAAAAAAAAGTGCAATATACCACTCTCTAAAAGTTCATAGTTATGAAAAAAACATTTGTAACTATCTACCTGGAATGCAAAGACTATTGCCATTTCACAAAAATTTAGATTGATTACTTTTTGACACTATTTCACCCTAGCCTGCTAAACCAGCCTCTCGTACTTTTCGTTTTGTACAGAGGGTCTGGAACAGAGACCGTCAGAAAAGATTTGTTGGAGGTATGGACTCTGAAGTTTAAAAAAGTGCCTCTGCCTTTACCCAATCGCTAACGCCTGGTCGTCACGTATGCAATTAGCCTACCTACGCACTACAATTCAAATGTAGCACACAAGGTCAACGTCACGGCTAACGAACACGCCCTCTGTTCGCTGATTGGATCGGTCTTGCTGGGGCCGACTAAATGACCCTCAAGAGATTCCGGTCCAGACCCTCTGTACAAAATGAAATGAATTCCGAGGGGCGGGTTTATCAGGCTAATTTCAACCCCCCCCCCTTCAATTTCAACTCATGACTACAAAAGCTGACCTTCTTGACTTAAATTATGTACAGTGAAACAAAACATTTAATGCATTAACGTTGCTAGCTGTTCCCACAGCCACAGGTGAAGGGATTTCTGCTTTATCATCATTGCCTTTTGTCAGATGGCACTGCTTTGAAGTAAAAAATGTGCCTATTTTTGTAATACATTTCAAATCCTTGACTAATTAATTTTTTTTTTCTTTGCACTCCCGCTTAACTGTTTGTGTTTCTCCATCCTGCTTACTACACTGCTTGCTTTCAAATGCTCTCCTCCGCCACAGCAGCCAGACAGCAAGTCACATAACTCCTGCAGTCGTTCGCTGCGTTCACTGGTGGCGTTTGGGGAGGCCACAAACACTGTTTTTTGACGTGATTTAACATAATATTTCCATTAAACCGATTGCAAAAAAACTTAACACATAATTAGGAAAGTGAGAGCTGTGTTTATAACGTGACGAAAATAGCTAGGGCCACTTAGATGTCTTGTGCCCGGGGCAAGTGCCCAGTTGCCCTAATAGTTGATCCGGCCCTGTTCACCTGGTTCAGACATAAATAAATAAGGGGAATCCTAAACGTATGTGTCAGTAACCGGCTTTTCTTCCAGTTTGTTAATGTAATGAATGTTTGTTACTCGAGTTTGAAATGTGCATTAAATCCTCCTGGTCTAAATTGGCCACTGGTGGGCATTTTGTTAAACAGAATTGCTGCGAATGTGAATAACAAATTCATTTAAGGTGTATGAAAACTCCACTATTGTCACACATTAGTAGTGGACCTACATCTTAAATGTTTGTGCTACATGTGTATGGGGGTGTACATGTCATTATGAGAGTGTTCGTGCCATGATTTGTTACAGATTATGAAGGTTGCTTACTAACGGCAAGACTGAAAGGAAAGTAAAACTGCTGGCAGTTACCAAGCACTAAATCCAGAAGTCATATGGAAAGCATGAAGATCATGCATCCAACCACCACTGCACTTTTTCATCGCCTCACATGTTGCTTACATCTGGGGATGTTTTTTTGAGGTCATGCACACATGTTCAGTGAGTCTTCCTCTCATGCTTAATGGTGTGTGTGTTTGTGTGTGTTTGCAGCTGCGAGCAGGTCCCTTTGATGAGTCCCAAATAGCAACCATGTTAAAGGAGGTTCTTAAAGGCCTGGACTACCTCCACTCAGAGAAGAAGATCCACAGAGACATCAAAGGTGTGTGTGTGTGTGTGTGTGTGTGTTTGAACTGTAAAGTCTTATATGTGTATGATACAAGTCTGGGCTGCATGGTGTGCATGCGTGCCTGCCTGCGTGAGTGCATATGCATGCACGTGTGCGTTCGTGCAAGTCATGTGGAACAGCTGTGGGTGTGGCAGACGAGCACAAAGACATCATTAGGTCGTGGTGGTGGTTGTTGTGGTTTGTGTCATGTACACACACACACACACACACACACACACACACACACACACACTACCCCCCACCCCAAGCCTAATGTGCTCATCTGCTGTGGGGCCTTCCAAATTTGACTGGATGTGTTACTGGTGCCTAAGCGCGACATTTGGAGTGTTGTGGTTAAAGCTCTCTGACACTGTAAATAGACCAGTTGGTGTGGGGTAGAGCACACTGTCATATGTCATCACACCTGTTTAATCTTGTAATTATTCCCGCCCTCGACACCTCCTTTGTATATTGACACAATAGAGTCGACATGACTCAGAGGACACACGGCAAGACAAAAGAGTAGGGAGGTGCGGTCGAGGCTGGAGAGTTGTTCAAACACATAGCATTACCTGTTGCATGGAAATATTACATCACATGGCATTTAGCTGATGCTCGTATCCAGAGGGACGTATCGTGGTTAAGGCACAATCCCCAGTCCCCCTGGAGCAGTGTGGGGTTATGTTCCTTGCTTTAAAGGCTCCTGAACCATGGAGGAGGGAGGAGCAAAGTGCTGGTGATTCACATCCCCCACTCACCTACTGGCTCAGGATTCAAACCTGTCATCCTCTAATCCTGAGACCAACTCCTTAACCATTAGGCTTCAACATATTGCCGTCCTGTCTATTGTAGTGTATTTTGCATAGGTTTTGTAAGTTATATACCATTTTTGTATTTGGCTATAAAGCCTGGATTTATATACCAGTACTTGCTGAAAGAATGTAAACGTGTAAAAGAATTCAAGACTGCATACTAGCTGAAGATGCCGGGCTCTGCTGCAGGCTGATCTAAATGCAGTGCGCTGTTGCACTTAGGAATGTAATTTCTTCAAGATTTTCTGATAACGGCGCAGACTTTAAAACAAGTTGCGCATGCAGTCAAAGAATACCTCACCAGCCATTGATCCGTCATGAATAGTGTTTTTCACACGTTGGCAGTTCTTCACACTACGACATGTTTGGGGTCGACCCTGGTTTTCTTGAGGGCACCACCTGAAGTTAGTAACAGCACACAGACATTGAATTGATGCTCTACAAGATCATCTTTTGAGAGCTTGTCGCTTTCGAAAACACAGTCTAAATTTCCTCTGAACTGAAGGCTCGCGATAGATCTTTGGCCAGTTAAGTATTCTTTGACTACATGTGCAATTTGTTTTAAGAGTCTGCGCCATTATCAGGGAATCTTGAAGGGGCGATTTTAACTTTGAAATGTTTCTATTCACAATGTTTAATGACCTCTTCATAGCTTTGAATTCAGGCCTATAGTTTGAAAAGATCTTGGCTGTGTTTTTGTAAAACAAAAAAATGGTTTTCCAAAACTAGCCTTACATATAAAAGACATCTCTAAAATGCTTCTAAAGAGAGGTGACCTATGTACCAAACACTCCTGAATGTCAACTTTACAACAAATATATTTGTTTATATTTGATACTCTGTGTCATTTTTATAATCCAAGATATAAGCACTTAAAATGTTCCATATTTTTGGCCCAGCCTGTGTGTTTTCCTTTATCGCACCTCCTAGCTTTCTCTTCCGCTGTGTGTCCATGCGTGGCTTTGTGGCTTTTTTCCTGGTTAAGCAAACTAAGCAGGCAGGGATGAAATACACTTCTAAAACGATTACTGCATTACATCACGGCTCATTTCTTACGCAGTATGTTAGTTTAAGGAATGCATACAGTCAGGGTATTTGAGGCTGCCTGCAGTGGATTACTATGAGCTGTCGAATAGCCATCAGGCTAATCCGTATAATTGTGTTGTGTCTCGGGCCTTTTCATTCTTAGTGTGTTATAAGTGCAGTATCACCTTCTTGACAGTGTGTACAGCATTCTTATTGCCGTTCCTTTGCTTTTGTGTAGTAGAATCAGCTACGCAAACAAACGTTTTGGTCAAAAAAAAAACACAAAGCTCGAATATGTTATTTTTGAGGTTATAGGCACAATAATGTGATCATGATGAAAATTCGATTACTTGCGCATTTCTAACGCAAACGCATCATTTTGTGCCCAGGATGTTCTTAGCTGTTTCCATGGCCATCAGATGGCCCCTTCTTCTAGTTGTCCTTCATGTTTGGCATAGCTGAAGATTAAATAAAGTTGTGTGTGTGTGTATGTTTTAGCGGCCAACGTCCTGCTGTCGGAGTCTGGAGAGGTGAAGCTGGCTGATTTCGGGGTGGCGGGCCAGCTGACGGACACCCAGATTAAGCGGGAGACGTTCGTGGGCACCCCTTTCTGGATGGCCCCCGAGGTCATCCAGCAGTCGGCCTATGACTCAAAGGTAAGGGAGGCATTTCGGCCCCAACCGGGCCAGTGTACGAGGGGTCACTGAAGTGACTCACAGATGTTCAGGTGTGAGGCTGTGTGTGCTTAAGACAATGGGCTCTATGCAGGAAGTGATACACAAACACATTTCCTCTTCATTTTGTTTGTGTCCACTGTCTGTTCTTGTTTTGTTTGCTACCCACTGATTGCCGGAATCTTTTTGGTCAATCAAATGAGGATGTTTAAAATATCTTTTATGATTCGATCTTTCAGTAGGCCAAAAAATACTACTGGCCCATCAAAATCAAATCCTGAAATGCTCTTTCTCCAATTCTTGGCTAGGACCTGACCTGATATAAGGGGAATTGCTGTGGTTATACCAAACATTGTCCTAGGCCCACTTGATAAGGATACAAACCGATCTGGATGGTCAAGAACTTTTGTAGCACATATGTAGTTGACTTCCGCTAAGACAGGTAATTAACAGGCATGTGAGTGGAAGTAACTGTGCGAGGCCCAAAATCTGGGCCTTTATTTTTTTTGATTACAAGCTACAAGTAGCCTGCCTCTGTATGCATAAAATAACTCATTGTCCTGACAAGCAGTGTGTTGACCACTATATCAAGCTGGCAAGCCTAAAGCTTAATACTCTCCCTAACAAACCTGTCTGGCTTCTGACCCTGATCTCAGTGGGAGCCTGCTTATGGAAACTGCCAGGCTGTGTCAGAATCCAAGTGTGGTTAGCAGGGTTCCCACGATCATGGAAATCCTGGAAAAGTCATGGAAATATAAAATGTAACTTTCCAGGCCTGGAAAAGTCATGGAATTTTGTAAATTCACTGAAAGGAAAAGTCATGAAATTGTAGTTTCTCCCTAACAGAACTACAGCATTCTGTTATCACTAGGCCTTTGGAGTTGACAATAAATGCATTGACAGTATTTTGAATGTTAAACATTTCATATTTAGCCATAAAAGTATGCTAAATTGTACACACTTAAGGTGCGGTGAAGTCATGGAAAATTCGTGTTAGGTCATGAAAAAGTCATGGAGAATGTTTGAAATTTTGTCAGTGAAA
Organism: Coilia nasus; assembly: GCA_027475355.1. Taxonomy (NCBI): domain Eukaryota; kingdom Metazoa; phylum Chordata; class Actinopteri; order Clupeiformes; family Engraulidae; genus Coilia; species Coilia nasus. Next base: position 12,555,417 of record CM050214.1, read on the forward strand.
AAGAGTGGGACGCCTGGGTTAGGGAGACGGCCACACTATGCCTCTAGATTACAGTGGTACCCACAAGCTTGGTACAGACCAGCTCATGACACCAACAAAGCAGATTCCTGAAAAAAGTCTCATGGTAACATTTTATTTGACCTTTTTTATGGTATTTACATGAAACATGTAATATTATGTACTAACACTGCACCCATAGTGTTAGGGTCAGTGTTAGGTATATACAGTGTAAGTACATAATGTTACATATTGTTACACACTTTGTTACCTAACTGATGTGACAGGCACAGTAAAACAGTGTGTAACCAGTCTGACTAATACAAACAGGATGTCACGGGTGATGCGCAGCCCTGCAACGTTAATGTCTGCTGAGACACCCTAGCTGCCTTGCCTTGCGTAGAGACTCCCAGAGACAATGTCAGGTGAGGAGGAAGCTAAGACGTGTCAGGGCCACACAGGGCCATTCAATATGAGGGAGGAGTACTGGTATCTCTGGTGTCACAGAGAACACAGACACGTGCGTGCCAGTCTTTTCACTATCCACTTTACCTTGACCTCATTGGAAAACGTCAAGGGGTCAAGGAAAGATATGAAGATGAATTTATAAGGGCTTTAGAAAAGATAAAAGCAAATTTAAGAGGATCCAAATCCACTCACATTTGGGGGAAGGCAGGTGTTATTGATCTGTGTGAAGTTGATGGGTTGATGTTTCATGTCACAAGGAATCGTGAGTCGACTCTTACCTCCTGTTGCTTCACATGGAATACCACAGCACTACACATTAGAAGCTTTCAATGTGAGCATTGACGCAATTTTTTTAAAGTATTTAGAGAATCTGAATCAGCCTGGTAAACCCGCCCCTCGTACTTCTTTTCATTTTGTACAGAGGGTCTGGACCGGAATCTCTTGAGGATCATTTAGCAAGTCCCAGCAAGACCGATCCAATCAGCGAACAGAGGATGTGTTCGTTAGCCGTGACGTTGACCTTGTGTGCTACATTTGAATTGTAGTGCGTAGGTAGGCTAATTGCATACGTGACGACCAGGCGTTAGCGATTGGGTAATGGCAGAGACACTTTTTTTTAAACTTCAGCAGAGTCCACACCTCCAACAAATCGTTTCTGACGGTCTCTGTTCCAGACCCTCTGTACAAAATGAAATGAAGTACGAGGGGCTGGTTTACCAGGCTAAATCTGAATGGCCCTACCGTGAAATATTCCATGTTATTTCTCTAGTAAAGGAACTTCCCTACAAATTTGAGCGCAGCCTGAGTGTAAGCTGCCTGTAGTAACCCGTGTTCCCTCCCCTACCCTCCCCTCCCCTGCCCTGTGTGCTGTGCAGGCTGACATCTGGTCTCTGGGCATCACGGCCATCGAGCTGGCTAAGGGCGAGCCGCCCAACTCGGAGATGCACCCCATGCGCGTCCTCTTCCACATCCCCAAGAACACGCCGCCCACCCTCAACGGCGACTTCTCCAAGACCTTCAAGGAGTTTGTGGACTTGTGTCTGAACAAGGATCCTGCATTTGTAAGTATGCTTAAAATGTGCTACGTGTAGGATTGTGGCACAAACTGGTAAATTGGGCATGACACTCATGTCATGTGATGAGTGTGCAGTGGTGGCTTAGCGGTTAAAGTATCGGACCTGTGACCACAGGATTGCAGGTCTGAATCCCAGGTCGCCAGTAGCGCCACTGAGGTACCCTGAGCGTGGTACCGTCCCCACCCACTGCTCCCCGGGCGCCGTTGTCATGGCTGCCCCCTGCTTACATGTGTGATGGGTTAAATGTAGAGCTGAATTTCGTTGTGTGCACTGTGTGCTGTGCTGTGTGATCACAATGACAAAAAAATGGTACTTTAACTGTCTTCTTTGCTTCTTCTCACGTGCAGAGACCCACTGCCAAGGAGCTGCTGAAGCACAAGTTCGTCATGAAGCACGCCAAGAAGACGTCCTACCTCACCGAGCTCATCGATCGCCTGAAGCGCTGGAAGATGGAGGGACACAGTGACGGAGACTCCAGCTCCGACTCAGACTCGTGAGTATGCACGTTGCACTGGGCCTCCACTCAGGACATGGGTGCTTAAGGATCTTAGCCATATAGTCGATAACTCCTGCTTCCCGCAAAGCCTTAGAGGAAAACACACCTCCTAATCTAAAGTCTGAGTGCTGGACCAGAGAACAGGCCTATTCAGTGAAGAAGATAAAGTCCGCAACACCAGGAATATGCTACCAGCAATGTTTTAAGAGTGGCGTTTCAGGAGTTTGTCCTTTATTAGATCTGATTAAGTGCTGATGCCCGAAACTTCACTATTAAAAGATTGCTGGGGGCATATTGCTGATGTTATCAAGTCAAGTTTATTTATAAAGCACTTTAAAATACAACAAGGCAGCTGACCAAAGTGCTGAACAGGTAGGTAAAAGGACTAAAACATAAGGACACCATGACTAAAAGGACAACATAAAAACACAGAGATGACCTGACGGTAGATGACTAATATAACAGAATGATATATTTGCAAAATAAACGCGTATAGTACAAGAAGCCAAGGCGTAAAATGATTTAGGGATAATAAATAACTAAGAGAGAGTGATAAATAAGCTAAGACCGTGCATAAGAACAAATAAGAGTTAGAACAGACACATAAACTAAAAACCCATATAAGAGATGGTAAACTAAAAGCATTTCATACACAGTTAAAAGCCAAGGCATAAAAGTGGGTTTTGAGATGAGTTTTAAAAACAGCTAGGGAAGGGGCTAGGCGTATATGGAGTGGCAGGTCATTCCAGAGTTTAGGGCCCACAACTGTAAAAGCCCGGTCCCCTCTGCTTTTCCGCCTGGATGGGGGCACCACTAGGAGAAGTTGGTCCGCTGACCTGAGAGCCCTGGAGGGGGTGTGAATTTTTAAAAGGCCGGACAGGTAAGAGGGTGCCAGACCATGAAGAGATTTAAAAGAAAAAAAAATTATGGACTTAATCTTTTTCATTTTTCATTAGCAAAGCCCACCTCAGATTCCTAAAACATGTTTTTTTTCCTTCATCTTTGAACCATATATCCTACTGGAGTGTATATATTTTTGTGCTTTGTAATTGCCTGGTAACTTTTATGTTTTAATTAAGCAGTGGTATGGTATGTTTATTGCATTGTATTTTGTATACTACCCCGGCCCCTTTAAGATGTCAGCAGTCTTGATTAGTCGAGTGGGCCAGACCCGACATGGGGACTAATGCGTGGTACACACGTGTCATGGGGACTGTATCATTTACAGCCGGGTATCGTGCCGAGCTGAGCTACGTGGTGCACTCACTGTAACCCCTCTCTTTTTACCAGGGAGTCCAGCAACAAGGAGAACGATTCCTCCCAGCCCGAGTGGTCATTCACGACCGTCCGTAAGAAGAAACCAGACAAGCTGAATGGCACAGTGAGTTGAATTGTTCTGTGGTAATAGCCCAGACAATACCTGATTAAAAAAGTGCTTCCATTTATTACTGTGAAAAACGCTGTTTCAGGATGATCTTCAGAAGAGAGCAGGCACTGCTGTGATGGCCCCCATTCTTGCTGAGGTAAATTAAAACAGCCCCGTTTTACTGAACAGTCGTAAACCCTATTTAGCTTTTACATTTTTTACACTACGTTACTCCACAACGCACGGACATAAAGAATAACATAGTATAACAGTGTGTGTGTGTGTGTGTGCACGCATGTGTATGTGCACTCAATTATGTATGTGTGTTTGTGTGCGTGCATGCGTATGCATGTGTGTGCACTTATGTGTGCATGTGTGTGTGCACGTATGTATGTGTATGTGCAGTCATGTGTGTGTGCGTGCGTATGTACATATATGTGCACTCATACATGTGTGTGTGTGTGTGTGTGTGTACCCAGCTGAAGCTGCAGCACAGGCCGGGCGTGCTGGAGGAGCTGGAGAGGAGTCTGCAGGTAGCAGAGGAGCAGTGCCCCGGAGTCACCGACCGCATGCTCAACCTCATCCTGCACAGGGTCAAGAGGTAAGGGGAGGGTAGTCAACCTCATCCTGCACAGGGTCAAGAGGTAAGGGGGGGGATAGTCAACCTCATCCTGCACAGGGTCAAGAGGTAAGGGGGGGGATAGTCAACCTCATCCTGCACAGGGTCAAGAGGTAAGGGGAGGGTAGTCAACCTCATCCTGCACAGGGTCAAGAGGTAAGGGGGGGGATAGTCAACCTCATCCTGCACAGGGTCAAGAGGTCAACCTCATCCTGCACAGGGTCAAGAGGTAAGGGGGGGATAGTCAACCTCATCCTGCACAGGGTCAAGAGGTAAGGGGGGGGATAGTCAACCTCATCCTGCACAGGGTCAAGAGGTAAGGTGGAATAGTCAACTTCGTCCTGCACAGGGTCAAGAGGTAAGGGGGGTGGATAGTCAACCTCATTCTGCACAGGGTCAAGAGGTAAGGGGAGGGGGGTCAACCTCATCCTGCACAGGGCCAAGAGGTAAGGGGGGGGGGGGTAGTCAACCTCATCCTGCATTGGGTCAAAAGATAAGGGGAAGAATAGTAAACCTCATCCGGCAGAGGGTGAAGAGGTTAGGGGAGGGCAGGATAGTCAACCTCATCCTGAAGGGGGCGAAGAGGTAAGGGGGGGTAGTCAGCCTCATTCTGGAGAGGGCGAAGAGGTACAGGGAAATTGCGTAGGAGCTCAAAGGCTTGTGGTTGCAGTGTGTGCTGTGGATAGGGAAGGTAGAGTAGAGATAGGCATCCGATCTGGTGGGACCTCATTTTTTCACCACCACTTAAAAAAACTGAAAAAACGCGTGACTCCTTTGAATACCTTCCAAAGCTTTCATCGTGCATTCCATTTGTCTCAGCAACCGAGACTCTGAGGTCAGACTGACCTCACGCCCGCTAAAAACACAACAAAAACCGGGTTGTATGCATTCCATCTGCCAAACTCTAATTGAGATTTGATAAAGAACACAACTCTGTATTTCACAAATAACGTGACGTAATAGTACATAGTATCCACTAAAGCAACACTGATTATGTGCAAGGCTGATGACAACACCAGACGTCATGACAAAAGTATAAATAGAGAATATTAGAGCATTCACTCAACATGCTTGAACTGTGCAGCCATCTTGAATTGTGAACTCGGGGGGGGGGGGGGGGGGTCCTCTGTGGTGCTCCCGAGTTTTTAGGGTGAACCTCTGAGACTCGGGGCACACATGGTGTTACTTCCTGCTTTTGAACGCACACAACCCCTCAGAAACCAAGCTCTGACTGCAAATGGAATGCGCTATCTCTCATGTCATGCAGGCTAAAAATCGGATATACACCATGGTAAAAAAGCATCGGCTTGTGGCTGTGGAGATAGTTGGCAGTACGATGAGGGTTGTAGGAGGGATGTTTTTTGTTGATGATGGCAACCATTTCAGTAATGATGATGTGCCCCAAATGGCATGCTGGGTTTTTCCATCCTATCATAGGTGATGTCTTTGCAGTTAACTCCTGAAGATGGCAAGAGCTCTGATTGTCTCTCCTCCGGTCTCTCCCCTCTTTCCTCCAGGTTTTCTTAGCCTCTAGTTGAGCTGATGTTATGTGCTGGTGGTTTCCTTGCACACACACACACACAGATACAAATCCACTTGGATCTCACACACACATACACACACCCACACACCCATTTGGATCTCTCACACACAAATATACAGTGATCACACATAAGCAAATACACTTGGATCTCACACACACACTTGGAGCACAACTCTGGCTCCCAAACACTCACACTGTCCACACGTGCCCGAGCAGAGGAACTGAGGAAGCTTGAGGACGCTGCTCTCCCCGCAGTCCTGCGCCCACACCCACAACCCCTCTCCCCTCTGAGCCTTCGCAGGAAATGACACGTCTCAACAGGAACTACCAAAAGGAATTCATATTTCCCAAAGATATGCATTTTTGAACATGTATTTATGTTTGTTTTGTTTTTTTTTTTTTTACTTTTTTTTTCCTTTTCTCTGGTTTTAAACCTGGGTATCACTTGTTGCCTAAGGGCCTTTGTGTTAACTGAGCTGTTGGAGGACTGTTTGAATTACAGATACGAAAAATTAGAGTGTAATAAGCATAGGGATTTATTTTCCAAGATGTCAGCATGTATAATGCGCTCATGACTAGTCTTTTGTCTGTTGTTATTGTAGGGTTACAATAATATTTTTTTCTTTCTGTAAATCCTATGGCAAATATGCTGTGTAATACTTAAAGTGAATTCATAGGGTCCCCTTTCAGTACTTAAACAGGAAAGGGCTTGCATAGCATAAGGAACATAGAGTTAGCGTTTCACAAATGGCTTATCTTCCTTGTCTTCTGTCCTAATATATGTGTTTTAGGGCCATAAGTGTATATTTAATTTCGGAGAGCGACTGGTCATTGTCTGTTTGACTGTAGCGCACACGCCCCTTTTTTACACACTGTTAATCGTAGCATTACACACAACTGCTGTATGGGAGACATGGCATATCATCATGTCGCACATAATGGACAATGTACCTCACACACACACACACACACACACACACACACACACAAATGTGCACACACACTCATAAACAAATCCAACCTCAAGCAATCATAGGCAAGCAATCAAATACTGAGAGGGGGCAACATAATCAATGATTTCTTATCAGATGTATGTCTTGTTTTTTTTTTCGTTTGTTTCTCATTTATATTATCATGGGATTGTGTCTGTCATTGGTAGAAGAGGTGTCGTGTTCAGTAGAAAAGGGTGGAATTTTGCTGTGCAAAAGGTGTTTAGGTTAATTCATGTTTGAATAGAAAATTAGAAAAGATGTTCGTTTTAACTGTCCTTCACAGGCCTTGACGCCTGGAGCTGCTATCATGTTGCAGTAGAACATGTTTGTCATTGAATGCCGAGTAATAACAGAATTGAAAAACAGAACATAATCACAGGTTTGGTTACTGGTCAACCCAAAAACTAACTGCGGTCCATTAAGAGTAAAGTTGCAGGTGACGACTTTACAAATATTTATGTTTAGTATTTAATAGTTCAGGTTGGTAGCATCACCCCACATCTTTTTACAGTCAACAAATCAAACAGGCCTTTGCAGACTGATCGCATAAATGGAAAATGGACAGTGGGAGACTAATGTAGTTTTTTTTTGTTTTTATTTTTGTAATTGTTTAGGAATGCATCGATCGAACTCTTTGAGAATATTTTGCCTCCTCCTCCTCTCCTGTTCATGTTGTCACCCCCCCTCTTAAGTTTCTCTTCTCTTCATGGGAGTCATGGGAGATATACTGTACTTCTGAAGGAAATATGCACTGCGCACACTTTGTTTCACGGGGTGGGGTTATTTTATATGCTTTTTAAGACAAAAAAAAAAAGTCAAATTCCAGACATTCCCCTGCTCTTCGAGTAGATCTCGGGCGGGAGTGTCCTTAGTCTGGCCAGTCACGCTACGTTGTACAGGACACTGCAGGAAAGGAACCAAAAGGAGATGGGATACGCTAAAGTAGAAGTGCATATTCTACATAGATCTAGTTTGGGATGTATAGCGAGTTTGGTACACAGGTTGTAGTTGCGTAGTTTCTAGTGTGGATGTGTTTTGGGGCAATGTTTTGATTTTTTTTATTTTATGAATATTTTTTAAGCAAACATCAGAATCACTTTGAGGTCTTTTGAGAAGGGACTGTTTCGCCAAGCTCCAGAACTATAGGGTGCCATCTGTGGTTGGGTGGTGATGGTGACGAGAAACCCGTTGGCAAGGAGAAAAAAAATGCCAACATTTATACCCCATAGTGCCTAAATATTTATCGTTCTACTCGATATATTTGTACTGGTCATTGTATCTTCAAAATGCTTTAACAGGCATCCGCAACGTTGCCAGATTTGGCTGGAGGTTTTTGAGCAATCCAATGTTTGGTATCATATTTTTATATTTCTTAAGTACAACTCATTGATGCTGAAGTTTTGTACATTTTCTTTATCAGAGCTTTTATATAGTAAATATTAAATGAAATCGCTGCACAAGGATCTGGCAAAGCTGTATCAATAGGCTTTTTTTTTTTTTTTTTGCTTCAACTGTTACAAAGAGCTTTTTAGTTTGGTTTGAGAATAAAAATGTAAATTATGAAGTTGTCGTACTCACCTTTCTTGCGTTCCATGTTCTTGTGTTAATTTTTTAAATACCATTACATACTTTCAAGACTTCCCTACAGTCAGTTAAAAGAAAACTTTGTAAGTGTACACAACATTTATTAATGAAACAGTTTTGACAGGCAGTACCTTGCTGTAGTTTCTCGTCGCCGCCATGATGGAAGTCCGCACAAGTCGATTGATGAACACAAACCAGCAGAAAGAATAGGAGGAGAGGTAGTACAATCGACTTGTTTGGACTTTAATCATCATCACTTTTAAATAAACATTGTGTACATTTACAATATTGTCAGTGCTTTGTTTTGAATGGCAGAGCCTTTGTTGTACTACCGATGGAGTGTGGAGTTTCTTCGAGATTTTTTAATGGTTTAAAAATACTGTAGTCGTCATGCTTTGTCTAAGGGCACCTACCACTTCCATTGTTAGCCCTCTGGGACAAACGATAAAAAATAGTTAAACTTTGAATGCAACAGGCAAAATCAATTTTGCTCCTCAGTACACATACCTACTCGGTATGATGTTTTAACATGCCAATTTTCATTTTACACCGAAGTTCTCCTTTAACTTCAGCACTTGTAATGCTGTCTATAAATGGCTGAATCCTACTTGCTGCAAAAGAATCCAAAACGCCTTTGAAGAATATGACCACATTCTCCCTCTCACTTATATTTTATTCTTTCTAATCAGGTTTTTACTGGCCCCTGGTAAAACGAGTTCTCGTGGGAAAAGACCATTACCACAATGGATTCATTTAGAAATTCTTTTTTCATTATAAAGATAATTTAGTAATGATGGCTATCATAAAACAATTATATCTTGTGAAAATATTCTGCTCAAAGAAACCCTTTTTTAAATGATTGATTTTCCAAATGAAGAGGGAGTAGTGATACATTTGCGAGCTCTAAAACAGCATTGCTTCTACCATGTAATTTCATCAGGGTTTTGTACACTTTATCAAATAAAAAATCAGCTCTAAACACTAATCTTTGCAAATTGGTGAGTGTTTGACTCAAGAGTTGTTTCCAATGAGGGTATACACTTGCAGACTAACTGCACCCTCGGCTGACATGTAAAACCAAATTATAAAGGGTGAAATTTACTGAGGTGTACTTAAATGGAGTTAACATCAAAGCAATGCAGTGACTTTGCTGCAGTCTTTGACTGTATTAATTTTCACTCATTGTCTGTCAGCATCAGCATATGATGTCTCTGACATTTCAATGTCCTTCTAAAGGACACACCTTACTCCAGTCACAGCCCACCAGGCTGGTGGCAGATCATTTAACATGACTTGGCCTTACAGCTGCTGGCAGAGTTGACCAATACCCAGTTCATTCCCAGCACTCCACAGCAAAACCAATCTATGGGATTTACAGGCTTGTGATTGATCAGGTCTATCTGAGAGCAATGTCCAACTATCCTGCCATCCAACAGCAGACGCCTCCGGACTCGGCCCTCAAGGATTGCTTTTGGCTGCCGCTCCAGCCTCCTCTGCTCAACAGCAGACGCCTCCAGACTCGGCCCTCAAGGATTCCTTTTGACTTTCGCTCCAGCCTCCTCCGCTCCTTTGGGGTTCACGGTGCCCTCCTCCTCCTCTTCCTCCTCCAGCTGCAGGCTCCCTGAGGAGATGCGCATGCGTGCCAGCGGTCCGGCCAGGGCGGCCTGGCAGTAGAGTGGGCACACCACCGTCTCCGAGTCCGAGTCGCTGTGGCTGAGCTCAGCACGACTGCCGGGGCCACCACCTCCACCCCTAAGCGAGCACGCGGAGGCCGGGCGCTCTGGGCACACCGCGGCAGCGGATGCCTGCAGGGGCAGGTGGGTGGGCCGCACGGGGGCCTGGCGGCGGGACAGGTGCGGGTAATGGCCCAGGGGCCGGAACTCGGCCGCCAGGGCCGGCTGACGCAGCAGCTTCACGTCGTCGGACTGGCCGCAGGAGCGGCGCGGCAGGGCCGATTGGTAGCTGCAGTCGTCGCTGAAGTGGCCCAGCTCCTCGTAGTTGAAGTCCAGGCGCGCGCCCCCACCACCACCACAGCTGCTGCTGCTGTGGCCTCCACGTCCACGCTGGCCCTGGCTACAACCGCCCCCGTAGACAGATGGAAACAGCCCCGGCGGCAGTCTGAAAGGCGTGGCAAAGCCGAGGGCCCCTGTGCCTGTCTGCCGCCTGGCGGGAGCGAGCGCAGAGCTGTTGGAGAAACTGGAGGAGCGAATGACATCATCCACAGGCAGCAGGGACTGCACAGGCATGGGCGGGGGGACCTGGTGGTGGTGGTGATGGTGGTGGTGGTGGTAATGGATGTGATGGCAGCCGGCAGTCGGCAGAGTAAACATGCAGGGCATCTGCCCCGGGCAGAAAGGTTGGGCAGGCAGGGGCGTGACGGGCAGCGCCGGGTGCACCCCCTGGCACGCGTGTGGGTGGGTGTGGGGGTTCGGGTAAAGCAGCACGAGCTGCTGGGTGTTGCCGAGCAGACGGCCCCTCTGCGGTGCTGCCCCCCTTCCCCAGCCCGCTCCGCGGTGGGTCAGGACCCCCTGGCCCGGCCAGCGCAGAGGGAGGGGCCCCATGCTGGGGGGTGGGCTGGCAGCAGATGCGGATGCGGACGCAGCCGCTGAGGTGGTCTCCACCCCGGAGAAGGAGGACGAGCGGGAGCCGAAGAGTGAGCTGGGCATGGCGGTCCGAGCCTTGGGGCGGTCTCGGTCGCGGCCGGCGGAGAGCAGAACCTCCAACGTGGACTGGCTGCGCATCCCGCCCTGGGTGCACCCGGCGTGGGGGAAACCACAGGACTGCTCGTACACCTGCAGGAGTGACAGGCACACTCACTCACTCACTCACAGTGCAGCTCGTGCAGGGGAGAAGAGACTGTTAAGCCAGGGCAGCACTGAATAACATGCACTTGTTGAAATCAGTAATGGGCAACATTGATTCAGAAGCTTCAGTGCAACACCACATACCAACACGAAATCACCTAGTTCTACCTGTGCACTTAATGCAGGTGATTTCAATAATGAACTGCTCTATCTGGCTGAAGAGTTGTGCTAATTACAATCAGCTGATTTAGTGAATGGCTGAAACAAGTACATGGTACTGATCTGTAGTTCCTGAAGCCAGGTTGCCTACAACTGGTGAAAATGAAGCTTACAGTGCATGCTACAGAAACTCGAAACGCATGTACTTGGCAGCAGAGGTAAAGATCCCAGCTTCAGAAAGTACAAAAACTTTCTGCCATAAGTCCTTCTTGCCTGTGTAGCCAACACAAGTGATTTCACTAACTAGCTAATCTACCCGTCTGATGATTTGTGTGCTCGTTAGGATCAGCTGGTTCAAAAAATGGTGGCATCAAATATGTGGCAGGGTTCTTACTTTCTGAAAACGGGAGGTCCACCACTGCTAGGCAGACTGTAATAACATTTACATTCTACCAACACCACGTCTTGCCTCGTTGTACATTACAAAGACATCAAAGAGGAAGTTGACTCTGGGAAGCATTACTCAACCGCAGCTTTTAAAAGCCTCCATTTCATGAGCGAGCATGCCCAGGCAAGTGGAGCTGGTGACACAGTCCCCGTGTTGGTGACCACAAGTACATATGACGGCGTGTTTCTGTCTTAAGTGACTTTGGCATTCAGTCATATTCTATTTAAAAGCACCAGAGAACAAGTTCCCATTTTTAAAGCCGCTTGCCGCTTGACAGGCCACAGAGGGTTTATGGGCGGGAGTGATCATTAAATGCACAAGCTCCGTTTAATCTGCCCGTGGAGCAGCGAGCAAGCGGCGGCAGCGCCTCGTAACGTCGCACTAAAGTCTTTAACGAGAGGAGACTCTGTTAGCAGAGTGGAAACTGTGGAGTCGAGTCTGTGTGTGTGTGTGTGTGTGTGTGTGTGTGTGTGTGTGTGTGTAAAAAGAGTGTGTACATGGTAAATGTTTGTGCTGGTGTCGAAAGCTTGTGACAATAAATAACCCCTTTGGCAGCGGAGTGCTACGCACGAAGGCCAATTAGTAGAATGGAGGTGATGCGGAGAGTGATGGGCTTGGCTGGGGGCTTGGGGAAGGCGGGAAGGAGGGAGAGAGGGAGGGAGGGAGGGAGGGAGAGAGGGAGGGAGAGGTACGAGGGACCATGCGTAGAGCAGGAGCAGCGGAGGTGAGTGAGAGAGAGGGGGGTGGAGGCTGTTTCGCAGATTGAATTTGCGGCGTCGCACTGGTGGAGGGAGCATCGAATCGAGCCGCTGGCCGGCAGCCAAAGGTGTGGCCGTGTAGTCATATTGTGGATTAGTTCCTGGAAAAATCCAGGGAAGGATGGCACCAGCTGTTTGGAAATATGGCCAGCCTTTACAAAAAGCCCCCTCGCTTTTGTTTACCTTACATTTTGCAGATGGATGAAATGTCTTTAAAAATCAGACCACAACAGTGAAATCATAAATTATTTACTGGTAAAACCATTTTTTTTTTTTAAACCTCACTTTTTCTTCTTGTCAACAGTTTGTGGAGTGTTTTTTTTTTTTTTTTTTTCAAACTCTCTGGTTATCGTCTCAGCTTCGGCCACTGGGCTGATTTTTGTACTTACCAAATATGTCACAATAATTTCCAAGAAAAATGAACTTTGAGAGAAGAAGTAGTGATTGCCTGACAGACCTGCTTGGAGACATCCGTGAGGAGATCGGGGGAGGACCTGCATTGCCGGGCGCCACAGTCCACCTTACAGTATCTCCTGCATGATAAGAAGGCTGATATCAGGACACACACAGATGCCCACTCCAACAGCTCAGATAACACTGTATTTGCATAAAACAATAACACAATATAAAAGGAGTATAAAATCATTCATGGTGTTAGATTCCTCAGGCCACAAACACATACAGACCTCTCGAAGGGAAGGTTTTTCCTCTCTCCTTTCCCAACACAGTCCAGCAGCTGCCTCTGGGTCCTACCGCTGAGGATCACATTCATGACAGCTCACATAAGCTTCAAGTAGTAGTCAGAGCACACTCTAAAAATTGAATATTTACACTGACCACTTTTACTCTCTCCATACATCACTGGGAAATACCTTAACAATTACAGTTGAGATTCTCTGTGCACCGAAAGAACATCTTGAATCTCGAAAAGAACTCCAACCCCATATATTTGAAAAGTACATTTTAAATTATTTAAAAAAAATAAATAATTCAGAACTAATAACAAATGAACTCTCAACATGCATGAGAGACAAAAAGTCAACACAATTTACACCAACTTAGAAAAAAAAACAACTACTGAAGGTACGTACATATTACATGTCCACAGGGTGCTATGACAACCGCGATAAGGGTGTGTTTTGAATATGCAAATGTGATTATAGGGAAAGTGTGTAGCTGGGATAACCTGCACCGTGCTGACCTGTATCTGAAACAGGAGCCCTTGCTGTAGAGGAGGGACTTGTGTCGCGTCTTTGGCTCCTCGGACAGGCGGAAGAAGGCGTGGTACTCCACACACATCTTCCAGAAGGCCTTACACACGTCGCGGCTGGCCATCGCAAACTCCAGCGTGTCCTTATGGGAAGGCTGCAGGCCGCCCCGAGCATGGAGCACACACAGACACACACACACAAATGCACACAGATACACACACACATGCACACGTACACACACACATACAAACAGAGAGAGAGAGAGAGACAGAGAGAGAGAGAGAGAGACACACACACACACACACACAAACACAACAACCAAATCAGATCAAAGCTGTTCCCAGAATTGTTCCAACCACAGCACAATAAATGCCACCCACATTGTTTAAATAATGCTGTAAAACATCCCAGAAACATTTTGAAATCCTATTTGCAATTTCATTAACATCTAATTAGGTTGAGCACATAACACAACTTTAGGGAAAAAAAAACAAATAAATAATATGTGCCACAATGCACTCACCACTATTTTAGCATGGAGTTTTATCAGAAAGTGCTTCCTCTTGAAGCTCAGTTTGCGGATTTTGGCCCAGCTGAAGGTGTTTATTTTCCGGTTTCCCTGGAGGCGGTTAAAAAAAGGTCACACTCCCACCTCTGTGGCAGTAATACAGGGAACATGGAGTCTGTGCCAGACACTAACTGTATTCAGTAATGAGATTTCTATCCATTTCAACATCCAGACACAAAAGTGCTGTTATACGTGCCCAAAGCAGAATTGGCTACTGTAGACAGACATATGGACGCATGGACGGATCCCTGTGTGATCCTCTTTCCAAATAATGTGATTGTTCACATCTCCACAGTCATTATAAACTTAAATAGACACTTCAACACAGCCAAAATTTGCCTAAGTTATGTTTCGCACAGAGGTGTAGCTGATTAAATCTTTAAATCCCTTTGACATTTTCTTTAACCTAAAATGATAACATTATGAACACAAAATCCACATAAAGGCCAGGTGGGGTCCACCCTTCTGGGGTCCACCCTTTTAAGATATGTGCTACATTCACTTACATTCAGGTTACATTCATTAGGCCTCATTTGGCCCGTTGCATAACCCTGTCACCGAGTACAGTAGGCAACCACCCCCCATCCCCTCCCCTCCTCCTCCCCCTCCTCCTCCCATCCCTCGTGGCCGGCGCTTTAAATAGGCCTGGCTGCATGTGACCTGGAGTGGGCACCTGGAAAACTAGAACTCCGGAGTGTGTGACAGCCAGATTGATCTTGGTGGCCTCTCCGTCGCTGGCGGCGTGGGGCCGGATGCCGTACATGTCCAGCTTGCGCGCCACCTCCAGCAGCTGGCCGTCCGCCTCCGCTGGCGTCTGACCCCTGTGAGGACGGAGGAGCATCAGCCTGACTTATGGGGGACCAAGCCAGCCTCTTCACTCCTCATTCCTACACGCTTGTCCAATGCTTTTTTATAGCGTGCCTAGTGCTGACACTACTGTGGAATTAAAAACACGCTAAATTGAATCCTACTGCATTACAAAAAAGATTGAGAATTGCTTGATTGCTTGACATAGATTGTAATGTTGATTGTGAAAGCTAGCTGTCATCTTTATGCAATGAATATTGAGGAACTAGATTGCGGTCTCAGAGTTCTGCTATTTGTTTTGTTTGCGCAGTTGTGCAGTTGGAGATGTATGATGCAAGCAATGTCAGGCCCATTTCCCTGCTTTTGCCTTGAAAAAAATATATAATTTAATTCCATGGTTTGGTTTTATTTAATTTTTTTTTAGAAGAAAAGTGCCTACAAAATGGTTTTCTTAATATGTTTAGCTTCGCTTAGCATTTTTTTTTTCTCGGTGCTACTTCTCTAAGGCATTGTGCATGGTCAACGCGGATCAAACTGGGGCACCGGGCACCTGTGTCTCCTGTGGAAGCGCAGGATCTTTTTCTGGAGCCACTCCTGATTGGGGACATACTTCTTAGTCTCCAGGTGCTGCACGTCCAGGCCCTCCATGTAATCTCCAATCTCAGCTGCACACTCACAGAAATGACCAACGAGAAAAAAGGGGGACAAATTTAGAAACGCGTTTTGAGGAAAAGTTTCTACTCATCATATTTACAACACTGTGACACACTACTTTCCTTCAGGGTGTGAGATACAAATGACCAGGTAAACTGCACAACTGCACTTTTTTAATTTATTTAGCAACAGAATTACCACACTCTCATATCCTCATTTAAAAATAACACTGCAAAAACTGCTGGCTAACTTTGTGTCTAACCTGGTGCTATTAATTTTATGTTAACATTTAAAAATGCAGTTGGTATTGTTTTTAAAGCAAATGGACTGTGAATATGCATTTAACACATTTGTCTTGTAAAGACTGTCTCAGTAAGACATTTGCTTATTTTAAGTACAAATGTTTACTTGTTTTAAACCTACATATGCTTAGATTTAGAATATTTGTCTTACATTTGAAAGGACACATGTGCAGTGTAAGTTTATTGTTCTAAAAGCAATACCAAGTACTTTTTTAAATCTTATTATAAAACTAGAAAATGTAATTCCAGGGAAGTACACAGGGCATGAAAATGCAGATGCTGTTGTGCTTTTTATTAATTCAATGAATTCAGTGTTTGCCCGTACATGCTAGGCCCGTTCAGCCAAATTTCAACGTACTCTTGATCGTTTTACTGTCTATAGTCTAACCAGACCGGACTCAAACCACTCAAACTTTATCTACTTTGCTGGTAAGTGCTGAAATCCATAATGTTTTTTAGTACATTAGTAATTTTGATAATTATGCATGCTGTTTACTACTATTCAAATACACAATTGTGAACAATTGATGGTAATTGTTGATTGAAGTTAATATAGCAAAAGAACAGTTTTTAGACATCAGGCTTTATGGGGATGCCAAACTAATATGTTAGCGTAGGTTGGCAATGCATTAGCAACTATGTAATTTATGTTGGTCTGAACACCTGGCACACGATTCTAAGGGTGCTTTCAAACCACTAGTTTGATTATTTGTCCCGGACCAGGCAGTAAAATTGTTACTCTGTAGCATACAGACTGTGGTGTGGTCCGCTTTCACATCGGCAAACAAACCAAAATTGGTCCACTTGACATTTCCCTTATTAATATTTATCTTAGCTACCCAATAATGCATTTCAAATAGTTCATTGGTCCAGAATCAAGAGGACAGAGACCACCTCTTTTTAGAAGTGTCAGTCTGCTTGATTTGGTGCACAACTGAGTCCGAATTATGTTTTCACACCGACAGTGAACCGACCTACGACCTTTTGGTCCAAATGGACCGTTTGGTGCGCACCAACTGCTGTTGGTGTGAAAGCACCCTAAGTGCTTAACGGGCCTGTTGTGATAATGTTGTGATATGTGTCATAATGCTCAATGTTAAGTAGGTGTGGGTATTGGCAAGGACTTTACAATACGATACATATCACAATACATTTGCCACGATACGATTCTATCATGATACATTGCAATACTGGATATATTGCAATATATTGCGATATTCTACATAGTTCAGTGAAAATGTAAAAATAAAGCTGAATTATCAGTTGCTATTTACATTCTAGATAGTGTTACATCTTATCAAAGATGTAATTGCATCAACATAACTCAGAGTCACTGAACTCAACATAACTCAAAAACATAAAGTGCACAGGATTTAGAAAATAAATTACTACAGGACAGAGCTGTAAGTTGTAAACAATGTAAGTTTAAACAATGAAACGGCAGCACTAGCGTTAGATGTGTCTGGACTGTGAGCTGTACTTCTACTTGCCTTGCAGCAGATGGGAGACGAGCAGAGCAGCACTGTTGTCGTTGCATGTCAGACTGCCATTGGACAGATCCTGCTTGATCTGCAGAGCAAACAGATACCTGCACCGGAAATTACATTACTATACAAATGTGTCTCTATTGCAAAGCATGTAGGCTGAATTACATTAAGGGAGGAATCAAAACACATCTGTCCTATGTTTTATATCTATTCTTAGCGGAAGGTTTTAAAAGTAGAGTAAAACTTTGCCTCATTCATATAGAAATTTCTTAAGACATCCCTGTGCAACAATTTGTTACTTTTTTATAAGAAACTAGTTTTGGCATCATCTTCAAATTCATTTTAATGGTAATGGCACAGTTGTGTAGCACCTGTTGTTATCACTAACCATTTTAGCTATGAAAGATGTAGTTCTGTATTCTAGGATAAAATACCTTCTGAAAATGTAAAAAAAGAAAGCTTTCACATGCCATCACCAAACCATTACACCAAAAGGCTCCAGTTATCAAGCCTTCAGAGGAACCATCTGGGCTGTTGGTGGTGTCTGCATGCCTTTTAGGTAGTTAGCTTACAAGCTTAACACCAAAACTCACTTCTTCTGCTTTAATGTTGTGATCTGAGAGATGCTTGGCCATTTTGTTCACGCAAGCATCTGCTGCTACTGAGGCTAAAAACTTTATGCAGCACATTTGGCTTGCTAGCAATAGGTGCATGGAACCCACAGCCCTCTTTGAAGTGTCTCCACTCATTGGTCTATATCGGTATAGCATGGGACAAGGAAAAGAGGCCTGTTTACCTCGTCAGTTCCTTCTGGAGTTGACCAGGGTCAGGTGGAAAGAACTTCACAATGAAACGGAAGGACAGATCACTGATGTCTACAACAAAGGAAAAGATTGTATCCTTATCGTTAGACCCTGCATGCGAATCTTAGAGCCATAAAAGTCGTATCATGACGTGTAACCTATGGGCATCTTTTCAAAAAGGCAAACAACACAAATTAATAGTTTCACAGGTTCAGTAAGTTATAAGCAAAAATGATCTTTAGTACAAACACACTGGAGGAATATAATGCAGCATTTCTCTGAAATCTTTAAATACTGTAAAATATGTTAAAATGTACTGTATTAAAATATTTTTGAAGTGCTGATCCTCCAAAGTCTCAAAGAGATATAGATTTAGAGATAATAAACATAACACAAATTACCTGAAACTTACTTTTAACTTGCTTTACCAGAGGCTTTAGAAGTTCCAACCACACCTGCAATGCAACAAAGTAATTCAGTTCATATGAGCATAAGAAATCGGACATACAAACTTATGTGTAACTAATATGTTGAGGTCTACTGCATGCAAAAGGTCGGTCACTCACAAAAGTGCCACAGTGGTGACGAAATTCAAGTCCAAAATACTCTTTCTCTAAAAGTTTCAGGTGGCCACACACTTTGTTGTAGAAATCATTCCCAAGGGCCTTTTGCTGCGCACACAAAAGCACATATAGCATTGCATTCTGAAGTAAATGCTGCAGAATTTCTTCTGTCTGCAAACTACAGGGTCTCCCATTTACATTGTGGTATTAAAATACCCCACCAGTCCCTTGTTGTCTGTCTGAGAGATAGGCTGATTTAAAAGAGGACATGTAGGTAGCCAGGGAAATGTTCGAGCTTTATGTTGAGTGCCCCAAGGCCGTAGAGAAATCAGGCCAGTCAGACAGAGTTAAAATCCAGACCAATGACTTTTTACCCTGCAGTCAGTTTTTCAACTCAATTCTGTGCCACTCAAGAGAGAGCAGAGTCTTTTATCCATCTGATTCACTTATTGTCCCACCACTCATGCAGAGAGATGCACAAAATGCCCCATGGCTCGGGGTGGAAAAAAATAGTTGCAATAAAACATAATGGGGCCTTACAATGTAGTCTCTTTGTCATCATGCAACTGAGGCAAGAAGTACATCTTGGCACGCCATTTAAGACGTGTTCCAAGCAGACTGGCATTGGCAATGTTACTAAATCATATTGAACAACGTCCTGTCGACTGTATGGATTGACTGACTGGTTTATTTATGTCTATAAAAATAATTAGCTGCTGACACAGGTTCAATTTTCTAAATTGCTCTTTTGGCCTCACCTCGACTTCAAAAGTCTGCTCGCTGTCGTCGAGAAATATGACACGTAAGCGAAGTAGGCTATCTTTGTGCGCGGCTTCAGATCTGACAGAAATTTTGAAAGGCTCGAGCCTGCTCCTGATGCTCATCCTCCTCTGCTCGTCAGGATAACACACCCTGAAAATGAACCGTTAAAAGTCGGTTAAACATTCAACACTGATGCACATGGTAAATGACATCTACTCTCATAGAGTCGGTTAGTTCTTTAGGAAGTGATCTTGCTATGGAGAAAATAACGATTCTTATTTCCACTGAACACTGTTACTGAGTCTAAAATTAAGATGAGAGAAAGTTCAACACTTGTAGAGACCATTTATGATAAAAGCTACATTTGGAGGTAAATTATGACATGGCATGGCAGTACAGACACGATGCATAAGAATTTGTAACATTCATTAAATTTAACTAACATTATTCCACCTCTTACTCATTGTATCACTACAAATTTAAAAATTAAAAAGTTACCACATATAAATGTGCTATTGGGGAGTACAGTAAATAACACACATCCAGGTGGTAAAATAGCCTACTCACTTTTCCCCTGTCGACAACAATCATATTCTTCAGAAGCTCCCGCAACAATCTCCAGCGTTGAGGTGAAGAATTCAAATCAGAAACGATTTGGAATGTTTCAACTTTGCTGAACTCTGCAGGTGAGAGGTGGGCATCGTCGCCACCACGGCCATGCACACTCCCGCTGTCATCACGAGAAAGAGTGATGGTCAAATGCATGCACTTGCGTGTGGACTTGTATGTCTAAGTGCACACACACAAGCACGCACACACACACGTAAAGACACACGCACACACACACGCTTTCGGTCTCCTTTTTCAGAGCGCGCGCCCGTGGGCCTTTTGGGGCAATCAGACCACCAATCATTGGTTGTGCATCTGCTAAAAAACATAATATTCATGATGATGACGTTTTAGGCCTATATAGAAAATAATAATAACACTGTGCCTATTCTATACCGCTGACTATAATATGTGCATATTTTCATATAGGGCCTACATATTTCTGTGTTTACAGATCGATAATACACAAAAACTGATACAAAAACTGTCAGACTGCCGAAGCAAATATAATGGGCTTGTAACATTATTTAATGTAGACAATGCGATACGTAAATATTGGGGCACTTAATCTGAATTGTAAAAAAAATACATGGATGAGTAAATATGTTTTAAATTAGGCAGGTTTTTGCGTGTTTGTGGGTGGAAATTGAACAAATTAACAGAGAATCTTTTATTAAGTTACCATAGACAGAAATCCGCATTATTGTTAATCTGTTTTTTTTAAACGCTGGCTACCCAAAATAGAGGTATTCATTTTAGACACTTGAGACACATACATCTGCGTCGGAACCCTTTTGGCGCTCTGGGTGTGCAGCTTGTCTTGTTGCTCGCTAGATGGCGGTCCCATCATGCAGCGCTGGTCCATTCCACTGTAGAAAAAATGGCAGTAGCCTACTGCTTAAAAGACCGACAGTTTTGAAAAAGAAACTCATGACCACAGTAAGCTCATTCATAGGCCCCACTTTTAGAAATGAATATGCCTTCGGTTATCGTTATGCAGCTTACCACCTGCAATAGATAACAACATCTGAAGTCTATTTAAAAGCACCTCTGAATTCAACAGTGGCTACAGGCAAAAGGCTTTTAAAATATGGGAATGTTTGATTGTTTTTTTTTCTGACGACTTTTAATAAAACATTTTTGAAGTTCAAAACTTCGTCCCGTGCTGCAATTAGGTGTGAACATTTTTTTTGCCAAACTAAGGTAAGTTTAAAGGGGGTCATCATTGTAATGCTTACCAAACTCGTTTGATAAATTGTGATTGTGGTTATAAATTATGCCTTGGCTACCTATTAGACAACACACATAGCTTACTTTTAATCTTTTATAGCATACGTTTAACATGCAGATGCGCCAGAGCATAGGGTAATCAATCTGCAATTTCTCCAGGTGCCGCCCAAACCTTTGTTTACAACATTAACTGCGATTTAGTGCTTTATCAACCGTCGAAGATCTGCGCAGGTTTATTTCCATGTCACGGGCTCACTGTAGAAAAGAATGGAATTGTCACATTCTCCGTTCCTCGGCACGCACTCTCCCAAGTCTTTCAGTTTTGGCCCCCTGCAGTGAGCAGTCGCTGCACGGTCCCCGCTAGGTGTCTTGCCTGTGGCTGTTCTTACCCTTTGCGTTTTAATGTCAAGATTCTTCATGCAGAAAATTGATTCCCAATGATACCAATGAGCGGCTCGGTCACTCAGGAGAGAGAAAACAAGCCCCCAAAACAAAACAGTCGAATGGCTTCCATAACAACATGGTTAGAGAAAGGGAATTCTTACACAAATGACGCTCAAGCCATTAAGTCTGCTTTAAAATGTGTAACAAAAGGTAAAGTATTATCGTGTGGACAATCGGCTTGGTGATAACAATGACTAAAATGTAAGGCATGTCTATAAAGTGTAAAAAAAAACAAAGTATATAGAGTGACTGATGTCCCCATGTCTCCCACTCCGTGTGGATTTGTTCTAGCGTCGGAAGTAGGCTAATAATTGCATAGGCCTGGCCTCGGCTTACAAACAGCTTGAGCATAGGTTGACACCTCATACCCATCAGGTCATAATGACGCTATTTCGGGCTATTTGGAGAATATCTCACAGCCCCCAGCTACCTGATATGAGAGTGCGTCGCACACGAAAGGGCATGTGTTTGCACTCGCTGACTTCTTGTGCTCTGCCTATCTTGAGCTGAGTCTGTTTTGGGCCTAAGCGATTCATCCCCGCCAGAGTCGGTAAATACCCTCAACATAACTGCTATCAAATTCCAGAGAAACAAAGAGCTCAGCCGGGAGTATGGGACTTGCGCGTTCGCAACCATAATTAGCCATCTGTCCTTGCGAAGGCATGGTAAACCAAATGTCATCACGCGCTCTCGCTCTCTTTCCCTCTTTCTCATAGTCTCTCACACATACACAGCCACCTTGCTGTCTCTTCGGGTAAACTGCGAGTGTTTGTTTGGAAACTCAGCAAACTTCACGGCACATCGGTACACCTGCGAACAGCTGCAGCGCGCAGAAAGCGCGCCGTTACACTTATATCCGATTCTATGCGGAGATTCGTTAGCACCTGTCCTCGGGAGCAACGTGTCATATCACAACAGTTTCTCTTCCAAGTTTTCATCCGTTGGACCCGTTTCTCAGCCAAACTTTCCCCTGAAAACACGATATGCTTACTTTATCTATAAAACAATTTGTTTGAAATACTAAACCATGTAGTTTGTCCTCAAAATACTTTTGAACCACATTAGTGTATGTCAGGATTTACATGACAGACCGAATAAATGAAACATTTCTGTGCAATGATAAATACGGAAATCCCACAATACAGATGTAAAACATTAACATTTTAAATGTCGACAAATTGCACACTACACGTCTATTAAATAGACTACTGAAGCAGTAAACAGTGGTGCATAATTTTAGTAAAGCATTATCCTTCAATAGCTAGTGTAAACAAAACATTTGGACTTAACATGAAGTAAACTACTGTACATTTGAAACTGTTTGTAGGCCTTTGCTCTTTATTACAAGCTTTCAAGGTTTACCATTTTCCATTATATGAAAAATAGCTTCAGGTCTGTGCTTTTGTGGAAAGAGGGTTACAAAGGGGTTACCTTTAGTATCATCAGACCTCTCCAGTATCATCTAAAGAAAAGGCCAAGACATCCGTGCATTCAAGAGGAAAAAAAGCTCAACAGCAGTAATGGGGTCCTTAATGCCAAGGCCAGGAGCTACCACTTCACTGAAACACCAACATAATGGTTTATTTTGAGCTGTGAGACTTGTGTCACAGCAGACTGTCATGATTGTGGTTTCTCATAGGTAATTCACAATTATTACTTTGTCACACTATGTTCTCATAACAGTGTCTGCTCAAAGTAAATGATGACAGATGATCGTAGCTGGGGAAGGACTCTCCAAAGAACCATGGAGGGGGGCTTACAAATCAGGTGAACTGAGGACACTATTGCAGAGAAACCGATAATAATTTCTGCAACAATACATTAAAGATTTGCATGCTAGTACTAACAACTGAAAAATATTAAATTAAAAGTGAGATAGGAAGAACTGTTACATACACTTAACAAATAATTATTAAGAACAGAGACTAGTACCACTGCTCTGATCAAGTTTTCAGAAATATTTAGAAATGGATGCAGAGATGCAGGCCTATAACTATGAAGTTAGGTTTTTTTAGACTTCCCTTAACTATAAGATTAAGAATTATAACATCTTTTAACCATACACCACTACAACAACTGATGTGATTTAGTACTAAAGTCAAAGTCAAAGTCAGTTTTATTTGTCAATTTCTTCACATGTACTTGACATACAAAGGAATCGAAATTACGTTTCTCACTATCTTATGCGTTTACATACATCCTATGCGTTTACAGACTAAGTACCACTTTCAGCAACAAAACCATTTATCTGTGTACAACAGACAAAGAGATCATATGTTCACACAGTTTAATAAATTATGTCCTGAAATATCTCACATGGTCCGCAGTAATGAGTGAAATAGTTCTCATATGTTTAAGTGTCATGTCACACACACACAGACACGCACACACTCGCACACATGCACATACACACATGCACAGACACACACATGCACATACACACACATGCACATACACACACACACACACACACACACACACACCTGCAGAGAGAGAGAGAGAGAGAGAGAGAGAGAGAGAAAGAGAAAGCCTGCTCATGTTTCGGGATGTAAACCACAGCAAATAATTTCTCCGACCAAAGCTAGTGGTGGCGCTATTTCCACACACAGAGAGGCAGGAATAATCCTTAAGATGGTAGGTGGTGGTCTGGGCAGGTGCACGTTTGAGGTACTCATGTATGAAGTCCAGTCCTGAGGGACAGTAGTGTTCCTGCGCTCAGCCTCAGACTTTCCCTCACCTCCACAGTGCTCTCCTCTCTGTGGCCTTAGACAGGCCCTCCAGACCCCCGCCTTCCCCCTGCTCCAGAACCCTACTCACTCTGGGCGGCCCCCCTGGAGCCAGAGCCCTTCTTCTGGGGTCTCTCTGTCTCCCTCATAGGTGATGTGCTTGCATTCAGGGGCAGGTGGGCAGAACTGGGGGGAGGGCGTCAGGGAGGACGTAACAGAAAATAGTTTCTGCTTGTAGAAGTACATGCACGCAGACACACACACACACACACACACACACACACACACACACACACACACACACACACACACAGACACATACATGCACATGAGCAAACACACCCATCTGCACAGGCACACACACACACACACACACACAAAATGAGAAACAGAAAAAGCAAGAGACAGAGAGACAAAGTAAAGTAAATAAGCAAATAGGATTATGTAAGGATTTAAAAGTATTTGTCAACTTTCGTGCCAACCTTTGCTGAATTCATGAACAACAAATTGTTGTACAAAATACAAGAAATCACAGAGGAACTTTTGAGGAATTTAATGAATCCTCTCTCACACGGCCTCCTTCTGCTTTTGGGAGTGAGGGGGGAGAGTGCCCCTCACCAGCCTGACGGAGAAGTCAGAGACTAGGCTCGTGTCGGGTTCAGTAAAGACGCACACCTTGCTTGCCGGCTCTGGTCAATCATCGAGATGTCCAGCATGTCGCAATACATGGCACAAAGTAGCGTCCACCTCTCACTCTTCTCTTTACCTCCAGGGAATATCTGTTTCATTTCATTCATTCAGTCATCCTTCGGGAAATATCTGTTTCATTTCATTCATTCTCATTTCAGGACCATGATAGTGGGGATCACTCTCTTTAAAAAGCCGTGACAGAGGTGGGTAAAAAATGCATTACATATACTTGATTTTATATATATAAAATTAATATTTTTTTCTAATAATTGTAATCTATTTGAGTTGTTTTAATGCAGATCTTTTTACTTGAGCACATTTAAGATTTTAAAAATGTGCCTAAAATCTGTTGCATTAAGTTACCAGTGTCTCAAGTTTTTTTTTGTCTTATCAGGGGTGCAGGCATTGAATCTGCTGGAATTGTATTGATTTTAGTCTATTATTATTATTACTAAGGTAAATGGTGCCTGTGACTGTACAAAGCAGGCCTACAGGCATTCTGCATCTGGTGTTGGTCAGGTTCCTGTCGAGGTGAAGACTCAGTGTTAATGCTAAATGTTTTCATGCCTTCAGGCAGAGCATGTACAGAAGCAGCCACCATATTGTTGAGGTCAGGATCTGCAAAGTGTTCTTTAATGATATCTTTAGCATTTCACATTGAAAAAAACAACTCACACTACACACTGCACTTGAGCATTACAGCCACCGTGGCGTGTAAATGGTGGCAGATGAATGGTGTGTCGGGCAGGTAAGAGCCCAACGGGAGGAGACTGGCACACAGACATCGGCTCACCTTATCAGCTGATGAAGATTAATAACTGATTGAAGGAGAAGATGATGATGCTAGTAATGATAATGATGATGATTATGGCTATCAGTGTTATTGTTATGTGCTGTACGCTCCTGGCAGCAAAAACATGTTTGACAAGGACAAAAAATAAATATATAAAAAAGTAAAAAAATATGCAGGTTCATCAGAACCCCCTTTTAGGTATAATATATTGCATAAATTGACTAATATTGCCTTGCAAAGTTACTTATTTAGCACTGACAGGCTAAAAGCCTATAGTTTGTACAATTGTACTTTATTCTATTTATTGAAGTTATTAAGGAATACTGCCCTACAAAGGTGAAAGAGTGTGAAACTGAGAAACAAAACTTTAAAAATCTTCCACTTGCATGTGTTTTTAGTGTTACAGCAAAGACAACATTTTATTTTCCCAAAAAACAACAAAATTCACTCAAGATATATGACCACATGATAAAACTCATGTGTATCGTTCCAAAATGACAATAACTAATTTTGACCCAAATAGAGTACAACAGCAGGGCTATTCCTC
Organism: Coilia nasus; assembly: GCA_027475355.1. NCBI lineage: Eukaryota > Metazoa > Chordata > Actinopteri > Clupeiformes > Engraulidae > Coilia > Coilia nasus. The sequence continues at coordinate 12,581,923 of CM050214.1, forward strand.
TCGACCTTTAAGAAGCTCGTAAAGACTCTTCTTTTCCGAGAGTGCTTCCCTTCCTAACAAAACTAACCTCCACTAACCAACACTTTATCTGGGTGCCTTTGTGGATGTATGTGTGTGTGTGTGTAAATGGTGGTGTGTGTCTGAAGTGTCCCTGCCCTGGGAAACGTACCTAAGGCACATCTATCTCCTTGTGTGTGTGTGTGTGTAGAGGGGTGTGTGTTTGAAGTTTCCCTACTCCGAGAAACTTATGTAAGGCACATCTATCTCCTTCTGTGTTCCCTCCTTGTGTGCACCCTAGACTGCACTAACTTTGCCATGCCTTTGTTTACTCTGTGTTCCTCTACACTCCTGTTAGCTTGTTGTGTCCTCCTTTCCTGAGGTGCTTTGAATAAAAGCGTCTGCTAAGTGTAATGTAATGTAAAGCATAGTGGCAGGTAATTAAATTCAAGTAGTTATTGTGATGCTTTTACTTCTGTTTTCTTTACATTTATAGAGACATTATAAAAAAACAATACTTTTACAGACAGTTTTTTTCTAGTCCACACACACCTGCCAGGTAGGGATCCAGAGTCCAGAGCACAGCTAAGTTAGAAATGGATCATAAAGGCTACAGGTTACTCACTGCATACCAGACATATGGACGGACGCCATCACTACATATACTTCACAACCCCCCCACCCCACCCCACCCCACCCCCTCTGGTGCATTTGCCTCATTCCAGTGTCTATGTTCATCATAAAATGTTGTTGCGAAATTAGATTTCATCCTTACTGATTGCTCACT
>CM050214.1:12587706-12605206 GCA_027475355.1 Coilia nasus
TCAAGCAGCGTTATTGCCGATAATGTCTCCTCGCCGCGCCGCACCGTGCCGCGCCGCAGCCCTGCCCGATGAATGTCACCGCCACCAGCACCGACTCAGCCCCCGACTATATCTTTCTTCTTTAGAGAGGAAGGGGAGAGATGGAGAGAGCGAGAGAGATGAAAAGAGAGAGGGGGGAAGAAAGTAAACGATGGCGCTGTGACAGAGACGACAGGCTTGGTTAAGTCCTCCGAGGAGAGAAAATATATGACGTCTCGGCATCTGCGAGGTAACCATGGGCAACGCTCTTGATTTTTCCCAATGGGGAAACGAGAATTGATTTACGGAAGAGAAAAGGGTCGAGAGAAGCTAGGCGGTGTGCTAAGGTTTGAAGGTGACGCTTGGAGGAAATGGGGCGGTGGGTAGATATTGGGATTGGGGGTGTTTGAGAGGAGGATGAGTGTGTGGGTGCGTGTGTGTTCTCACCTTCAAGTGCTTCCTGTTTTGAGGCAGGGGGAACGTAGAACAATCTGGGAAACGACAGGTGCTAGGTGCTATCTAGCTGAGGCCTTCGAGGAATAGGCCTAGGTGAGGTGCCCCAGATCTACAGTTAGAAAATGAAAAACATCAAACATCACAGAACAGAATGCTAAAATTTAAACTTTCAGTCGTTAGGCTGGTACAGTATGGTCAAACTCAGACTGCAGTCATGGGTTAAATGCCATGACTGCATGTTCACATTTTTTTTATGTTAAGTTAACTCAGCTTCTGCCACACAAAAGACAAGCACACCAAGAAAATAAAAAAGGAAGGTATTCATGATCAGCACTTTAGTTATACCTCAAATGTTTAAAATAAACCAGGGTTCATTTCTGGGACTTCTGTCTACACTGATCTTATGTGGTGCTCAGTACTGATATTAGGAATGAGATCAGACCGACTATAGATCTAAAGAGCAGTGGATCTACATTTTTAGCAGTTCTTGACATGGAGCCAGGATTAGACACAAATACAAAATGCGCTTTGCTGTGATAAAGGCTAAGGCCTGTGTGTGGTGTGTGTGTGTGTCTGTCTGTTGAGAGGGAATGTGTGTGTGTGTGTGCACATGAGATGCAAAGTATGTTTAAGTTTTTGTCTCTCTTATAAGCACTGATGTCGACTATGAAAGCGGTACAACCATCCCTAGCCTTTAGGAGAGGGTTTTTGGTCTCCCATGTTTAACAGTGGCAGGGTGGGATCTGTGAAGCAGTCCCACAGCTATCCTCCAGAGGCTGGTGCCACCTCTACAAGGGCCCTCGTCTCTCCCCCTCCCCTCCCCTCCTCTCCCTCCATCTTGTTTTTATGCTACTTCTTTCTCTGGTTCAAAGATACCCACAAGCAGCCTGTGGGAGCCATCACTACACAACACAGAGAAGAAACACAACAGAAGAGAGAAGCCAAAAAAGAAAGAAAGAAAAAAGAAAAGAGAAAGAGAGGAAGACAAAAGCAGGGCTTCCCAGCGGGACGGGAGGTGCCGTGTAGCCCAAGGCGCTGTGGACACAGGGGAATGTGCTGCCGCCACAACGGAGAACAAAAATAATAGTTTGAAAAAAAAAAGCTTGTCTTTCTAGGAGATGTGCAGTAGGGGTGGGGAGGGAGGACAGGCAAGGAGGTGGCTGATGTTTCACAGTAGCTTTCTCTGCTTAGGGCACAAACAAACAGGGCCAGTGTTCTTCACCATCAAGGAGAGAGAGATTATCAGACGCAAGTAGGTGTGTTTGTGTGGTTGAAAGCGATCAAGCAAGTCAGACAGAGAGAGTGAATATGCATGTGTGTGTGAGAAAGAAAGTGTGTGTGTGTGTGTGTGTGTACACATGTGCGTGAGAGAGAGAGAGTTAGTGCCTGTGTGTGTGTGCGTGTGTGTATGTTTGTGTGTGTGTGTGTGAGAGAGAGAGAGAGAGAGAGAGAGTCTGTGTGTGTCTGTTTGTGTGTGTCTGTGTGTGTGTTTGTTTGTGTGTGTGTGTGTGTTTGTGTGTATGTGTATGTGTATGTGTGTGTTTGTGTGTGTGTGTGTGGTATAAATCTCCATACCCGTGGGGAGAGACACAGTGGGGATACAGAGGTAAGGTTGAACATGCTTAGCCATTTCAAATCAGCTAGATTAGCGCACACCAAACAATTAGCAACGGAATTTGTTCCAGTAGCAGCTCTTTTTGTATCCACAATATGTGGCTTCTGCATGGAAATACAGTTTTTCTCAATTGTTTAAACACATTTTCTGAAAGCATGCCTCATACTCTCAGAACTCTACACACATATCAAAAAAACACACACACAATGGGCAAAACCACTCACTTCTCTTGCAAAATGAAACTTTGCATTCAAAACAGCATTATTTCTTCTCAAAATGCTATTTTGTTGTCAAATGACAAACACAAACCATCATATGAATAGACATTTATAACAACCAGTTGAACACTGATGTGCTAAATGTAAAACACTATGATAAATGGAAAACACTTATTCTCCATTCATGATAATGATTTAGGCCTTTTTTTGTTCAGTGTTACACTTGCTGCAGACAGTACATACATAAGTGTGCTATATTTTAGTATATTGTTTTTATACTCAGAACGCACATAAACATTGTTACAAATATATTTTATTTTTCCCACAAAAACAGTGTACACACTGTGCATCCCAATCAACACAAAGCTGCACCTACAGTGGTCTACATGCAACACAACAGAAGAATTTACTGTAGCCTATACAGTTACAAAAAAAATTACACTGCATCCTTTCTTCTGTTTTTGTGTGGCCACAGCACCTCATCCACATCACATGCAATGTTTTTCCTGGCCTAGCAGTGAATCCATCCATGAAAAGCATCAGTTGCTATATTTCCACATGCGTCATCCATAGCTTAGAGAAAGGGTACACGCATTTGTGGATTTTGGTCATACACTTTCATCTCCAGTCAAAAAAAATCCTCAATTGTGTTGAGGATTGTAGAATATGGAGAGAGATATGTAAACAACTAAACAACTACTGTAAAATAATTTCGTTGACCAAATGGTCAACCAAAATGGCTCTGATCTCATCAGAGATTACGGTCCTTTCTCGTCCTCATCCGTGTCCTCCTCGCCCTCCTCCTCTTACTCTCACTCCTCTAGCTGTGGCTCTGCCTCTTCCAAAGCTCTGATAGCTAATTGTAAATCTGTGTGACAGGTGTTTGCCGATGTGATGAGTCAGTGTACATAATAGGGCAATTGACTTTAGAATTTTGAATCACTGTGTGTTCCTTGTGAAAACAAGAGATTTCTGTCATGAAAATTGTGCCAAACCCAGAGAATTGTCTATAGTATTTTGAAAAAAGTGTGTTTTAGAACTGCAATTTGAGTGTAAAGCAGGAATTGTGTTTATAGTTTAGCAGAATTGGTTCATGGGGTTGGTGCATGAGTTACATGTTGTGGTCATTGTGTCTGAAGTACAAGGAATTGTGTTTAAACATTCGAGAAAAACTGTAAAATACTTTCCTGAAACACCTCTAATGTCTAAGTGTCCAAACAGCACGACTGAAAATGATTCAGCTTCAAACAGGAGAATTACCAGAGGAAGGGAAGGTATGGTGAATGGATGAAAAAATGCTTAAAAAACAAAACAATGTAATCGTAAATATGATATGTTTATACTAATATATATGTACATATATGCATGAAACCGTATATCTATGTAGCTCAGTAGGTGTTTTACACTTTGTATGTGTGTGTGTGTGTGTGTGTCCGTATGTTTGACTGTGCATGTATACTTCACCATCCACATAGTGTGTGTGTGTGTGTGTGTGTGTGTGTGTGTGTGTGTGTGTGTGTGTGTGTGTGTGTGTGTGTGTGTGTGTGTGTGTGTCTGTCAGGTGCATCAGCATGGACTAATGCTCAGAGGAAGAGCTGCATTACTCTGTGCTGAGCGGCAGCTATCTATCTCCTTCTGAGAGGCGCACTGAACGCTTTGCACGCTCCCACACACACACACACACACACACACACACACACACACACACACACACTCAATTCCCTCTCCCACTAAAAAGAGTTCCACTGATTACCCTTCTCATGCCCCCCCCCCCCCCCCACCCCCCCCACCCCCCGCACACACACACACACATAACACACACATAACACACACACATAACACACACACACCCCTCAGATCACAGTGGCTGACTGGGACCCTCATATATACACAGCTAACAATCCATCCTCACGCCAGCTTTCAGTGTTCATATAGGACCATATGATGATTGAAGACAGGAAATAATACCACTGTTACCCAAAACAATGACAGCCATAAATAACACTAGAGGTTAATGATGGCATCATTATGCCACAGACGCACTGAGCAGCTGTGACAGGAGCAATCGGGAGGAGAGAGGAAGGAGGGTGGGGCGGGGAGGGGTGTGATGGGGATGATCCCATCTGACCTACTGCCCTTAAGTGGCAGCCCGACTATACAGTCATCATCTGGGTCTAACTTGGAACAAACATGGCTCCTGTGGTATGTCAGTCAATGGCTTAGAACACATATGGATCGGCTGGAAGGTCAGTTTGTTTTGTCTGTTGAGACATGTCTGCAGTATGTTGAAACTTTCCTCGAGAAGCTAGAGTCAACATGTTTACTGTCAGTTTCATCAACATGCTAATGTTTACCAGCCATAATGAATATAAATTTGTATTCATAAATAGACCAAAGTGAAGAACCTTTGGTATAATTTCGACCTTGACTTACAATGATTAACCACCGGTGGGGGAAGGACAAATGGAAAAGCAAATTGTAAATCTTTTACTTGACTTCACAAGCATTACAGAGAGTGAATGCGCGAATATGTGAAGTATGAGTTAAACCTGAAAGTGTGAATGGAGACCTACTTTAGACATGACACTTGGTCTACTTTAAGTTTAAAAAAGCTGCAAGTTTAATGGATCTAATGATATTTTTTTTTAGTGAGAGCTCCTTCTGAAGCTCAGTGTCAGGACTTTATTAATGCATGACATCCATTGTCAAGAGGCTGCCCTAAAGAAGTCTACCCAGCTAAAGTTAGCTCTAATATCTGCTTTTTCATGCACCAGAAGATAGAGTGACCCTTAAAAAAAAGATCATGAATCTTCTCCATCTGATCCAACAGGTTTAAACCAATCAATCCATCTGATTCATCAAAGAGGCATATGATTTCATGTTGCAATACACATTATGTATCTTCAGTGCCTGGAGCAATGTGGGGTTAGATGCCTTGCTCAAGGGCACTTCAGCCATGAATGAGGGTGACGGAGAGCATTAATTACTTACTCCCCCACCCACATTCTTCAGGCTTCAAACCTATGACCCTCCAATCCCAAGACCAACTCCTTAACCATTAGGCCACAGCTGCCCGCATCCCTCTCCCCTGGAGCATTGGTTGGTTCCTATCTGGGGCTAGTGATGAAGACAAAGCTGAACGATGTTAAATATTTAAGTACTTCTTTATTAATCAGTCATGTCGTTGATGCAATATTTACACATTGCACATATAACACTGCCTATCTCACATCTTCTCAATAATGTATCATATTGTCTTGACTTTACCTGGTCTCTTAAACTTCATAAATCTGCTACATCTGATCCAAAATGTAAAAAGCTCACAGTTTTTGGCTGCAGTGAAACTGCCAGCAGCAACAGTCAGTTAGTGTCTTAGTGAGTACCTACTGAATAACCTAGCGAGACTGAGAACCAGGTGGAAATTGAACCTGATAAGCGACATGATGGTGGTCATGACGAGGGACAGACAGCAAGGGGGATTTCAGCGGAGGAAGAGGTACCGGTAAGTGAGAAAGACATAAAGCATGAAGTTACATTTAGTGAGCTTCTATGAACTGGATTGGCGTTGTGATGATGAGAAACATCATGTGGCTTATTGCTGTCAGAATGAATGCCAACTACCAAGCTAACTTCACAACAGCATACAAATAAATAAATACGCAAGTACACTAAATGAGCCTGATTTCATCTCCTTATGTGCAGCAAATTCATTTCCACAATTCATAACCTAATAAAAGTGCAGCATAATATTAAAACTATAAAACATATCATGCAGGCTAATTCTTACATGCAATGGATAGGCTATTATATGTGATGAGATCTAGGAAAATCCTACACATGGTAAAATGTCACCTTTTTGAGATTGTGATACCACCTGAATCCCTATTTCAAGATCTTTTCAATTCTGTTTTAATTCTTCTTGTCTGTATCAAATACTGTGATTAACCAAAGTTGGCTATTTTTAATAGGTTTAAACAGGGGAAATTGATGGCCTTCCAAATAGAATCACACGAATGAACAGTCACAAGCATATTTTAGTGAGATGCAATTTTCAATGGGTCCTAAAAATCCAACCTTTGTGTATTCCATTTGGTTATTCCATTTGGGGATTCCATTTTGAAGCTTTGTAGTCGGTTGCACTAGTATAGTGCCATTCCGTCAGAGTTTACAGTAGGGATGCAACTGTACAGTGTACCCACGGTTCGGTTTACATTGAAGTTTTTGGCCCATGGTAATGGCTCCAAGAACATTTTTTTACATTACATAACACTTAGCTGACGCTCTTATCCAGAGCGACTTACAGATATTTACAGGGTTTCAGTTAAAGGCCCTGGAGCAGTGTGGGGTTGGATGCCTTGCTCAAGGGCATCTCAACCATGGGTAGGGCAGGATTCGAACTGGGAACCTTCCGATTGCAAGACCAACTCCCTGACCACTACGCCACAGCTGCCCCACAAAGAACATGGAGTGTAGGTGTGTTTCCAAAGCCTTGCTCAGGGTGTTGGGTACAGGGAGCGATGGGACTCACAGGTGGGTCACACTCGCATACTGGTCACGGAGGAGGAGCCCAGCTCACTCCCAGCTCACTCACACAGCTATGCTACCCCATTCCAGTGCAGGTCAGCAGAAAGAGCTGCAGAGTAGGACATCCAAAGTTAGTGAGGACCACACCCACACATGTACATGGATGTACAATACATCCATGACCACACACACATGCATACACACATGCACACACACACACATGCACACACACGTACAAGTGCACATACATCCCTGTTCACATACACATGCACACATACACACACACACACACACCCACACACACACCTACAGTATATGCACAAACACAACACATATTCTGCAAGCACTGACAAAAATGAAAACAAGGGTGTGTCATTTAATGCAGAAACAGCACCTTTAAAAGGGAGACAGCATGACCATGCATGGATTCAGCACATCAACGCACACACACGTGTGTGCACACACACACACACACACACACATACAAATCTCTACAAACTCAAAACACAAATATCCACACAAACACACCCACATACACTCTCTCACTCACACTTACACTCCCACACGCACACTTTTCTAATGAAGTACGTTGCACAGTCCCAAAGCCTATTAGCCCAAGTGTGGATGTAGGCGATGGGATGACTCTAATCCTGTTACACGAAGCCTGAGGGTGTTTTCATAATGTCCTTTAAGCCGTGCTGTAGCTTTCTCCTCAAAACCAAAGGCAAGAAACGGGGGGTGGGGGGGGGGGGAGCACTCCTTGTTCTTAATCGGATGGATAGACTTAAGCGGGCCAAAGTCAGAAGAAAAACACTGAAAGAACGTGGCGTGACAGGCCAGACTCCGGCCTGCGTGCTCTCAGAGAAAGGAAGGAGGAGGAAGAGGGAGAGGAGGTGGAGAGGGGTGGGCCGTTAGAACACTCTCGTCTCCATATGGGCATAGCGACACACACACATACACACACACCCACACACACACACACACACACACACACACACACACACACATATGCACACATGCACGCAGACACACACACACACACACACACACACACACACACACACACAAAACACATACGCACACATGCACGCAGACACACACACGCAGACACACACACGCAGACACACACACACGTGTGCACGCTGTCATTCCAGTGGAGGGGCGGCTAATTAAAAATAGTCTGAATATTTAATGACGTTTTGTCACGCGGTCATGTAATATTCCATTTCCACACCGTGTCAAGACGCAGATATTAATTTGGGCTCTCGGCGCCTAATGAGCATAAATTACTCCAGCTCTGACCCCCTCCGCCCCACCCCACCCCAACACACCCCACCACACCTTCCTCAACCACCACCACCCCCACTCCAATCCCTCTCATCCTTCCCCCATCTCCTCCCCTCCTTTGTGTGAAGGATTCGCATGTGAATTTTTAAGGGATTTCTGACTGAATTGTTTCGCCAGACAGCTGCCTGCTCGCTAAGAGCCTCGCAGACACATTAGTCCAGCTACATAGATCAGCCCGGTCTGCTGTGCCTCAGACGGACAGGCCTCTCTGACTAAAGGAGAAAACTTGCACTTAAATCAGATGGCAAGATGATAGCGTGCCAGTTACCGGTAGGCTTGAGGGCTGCTTGACAAATGGAGCCGGCGAATTCCGAATGACTTGTCGGCAACAGCGCCATCCGGCCCCTTCCATTTGACTGGCAATGCTTCTTTTTCGTTCTCTGCGTCTCCATCTCTCTCTCTCTCTCTCTCTCTCTCTCTCTCTCTCTCTCTCTCTCTCTCTCTCCGCCAACCCCCCCACACACACATACACATACACCCTCCCCACCACGCACAAACAAAAATAATTGACTTTACAGTGTACAAACTGGCGAGCCCCCTTATGTTGAAATTACTGTAACGACATCTGAAATCAGCGCTGATGGTTTGTTGTTATATGGGGGCGGCCGAGCCTCTTTGGACTCGTCCCAAGAATCCGTACAAATGTGACAGGGCCGCGCGGTGCAGGGGCATAAATAAAAATGAAAACAAAAAGGGGCCGGCGATGTAATGCAAAACAAGCTGGCCGGCAAAAGTGCCTCGTAGGCAGGAGTAGTGATGCAGCATTCTGATTGAGCAGAGAGACAGAGCAGAGAGAGTGAGAATAGAGAGAAAGAGAGAGAGAGGGATAAAGACAGAGGAAGGGTGAGAGGGAGAAAAGCAGAAAGAAAGAAAGAAAGAAAGAAAGAAAGAGGGAAAAGAAGAAAGAAAGAAAGAAAGAAAGAAAGAAAGAAAGAAAGAAAGAAAGAAAGAAAGCAAGAAAGCAAGAAAGAAAGCAAGAAAGAACACGACCCTGTGTAAAAGGTGTGTCTAGCAGTGAGTACATTTAGAATGGGGAGAGTAGAGTACCTGCTGCTGTCAGTCAGAGGACAACACTGAACAGTCTAAGATGAGCACCAATCCAGAGGGGCATAAGGGGAGAGAGAGAGAGGGAGAGAGAGAGAGAGAAAGAGAGAGAGAGAGAGAGAGAGAGAGAGAGAGAGAGAGAGAGAGAGAGAGAGAGAGAGAGAGAGAGAGAGAGAGAGAAAGAGATAGATAGATAGATAGATAGATAGATAGATAGATAGATAGATAGATAGATAGATAGATAGATAGATAGATAGATAGATAGATAGATAGATAGATAGATAGATAGATAGATAGATAAAGACAGTGAGACACAGACATAGATCAGGAAAGAGAAGAGTTAAGCTTAATGATGTGTGTGGCATTTCATTTTATGTGTAAACATACAAACACATAATGAGCCACATTTGAATCATCCACAAACTACACAATGTCAGACCAACAAGGGGAAAGGATAGAGAGTGAACATTTTAAGATTTATTGCTGTGCAATGAGCTGCTATTTCTTGACTGCTTCTTTATCTTTTATTTATTAAGGATGTAAATCCTGTTCTGATGGGCGCTGTATGGTGTATACTTTGGAGAGAAACAAATAAACAAACAAACAGAGAAACCAGAGGCAGACATCCCGGGTTCAGAAAGTTTTTAGAACATATTTGTTCTAGCCAATTCCTTAAACTAGCCGATCCTAGGTATATTCGCTAATTAGTGAAATTACCTGTTTTCAGAGCACAGGCAGAAAGAAAACATGGCAATCCAATCCAGTTTGTCCACCACTGAGAGAAACCTCTATGTCTAAATGGAAAAGACAGAGACAAGGCCCCTCAGTAGGCAAGGCCTGGGCCAGAGAGTAGAGGCATGGTGGGGCAGGGGTGCAGCCAGAAATTTTAAGCCCTATGGAAGATTACAGTTTGGTGCAACACCAAGTACTTTTTTGAACCTTCAAATGATGTTTCCAAAATCGTTTCAGTGGTTCATCAACTTGTAACTGGGTGAAAGGCACTTCTGAATTTGCTTTGCCACCCTCCATGGGCTATAACCACACTAAGTATGTTTGGAGGAGCAGACCGTCTCTCTGTAGTTCTCTATGAGAGACAATTCAACTTCCACCCTGTAGGGCGACCGAAGAGGAAAAGTACTTAGTTTTGCTTTAATCGTGTCCTCAAAGGGCCGTGTGTTAATGCTGAGCCTATAGAATCATCCTCATTCCACCCTGGCTATGCCCCTGGTGACAGATCGCGAGAGGAAGCTGAATGCACAGCACGGGTGGCCCAGTCAGCTGTGTGCGTCCTCCACGCCGAGCAGGGAGGTGGACAAGACGTTTAAATCAGGGGTTATTGATGTTCTCTGCTCATTCAAACTTTATTTGAAGGTTGTGCCAAGAATCCGATAAATAAGCCCTGTCCTTGACAAACTTGTGTTACACACCAGGAACTGCTGTCTTAGTAATAAATCGCCACTGTTTACTCCATACACAAATGCGTTTTCAAAATTCATACAGTTGCAGAGCAGTCAAACGTGCCATGGAGCACTGCACTGGAACAAAGCCCAGGAAGTTATTTCTTTTGGACTTTGATATTTCATTTTTTACTTGCTTTTACTTTACGTTACATTACATTACACTTAGCAGACGCTTTTATCCAAAGCCACTTACAAAAAGAGGACATAAAAAGTGCATAATACTACTTAATACATACTTATCTTCCCTTTCATTCTTCTTTGTCCTACTTTCCATCCTCCCTCCCTTCCATCCTTCTGTCTCTCCTTCCTTTCTTTCCCTCGCTTTCTATGCCTCTATCTGCTCATCGCTATTTTTATTATGTGTAAGTTATTGTTTTTGTCAATAGGGAGCGTCGTTGACACCTGAACAACTGGTGCTTGGGTTCTTGTGAGTTTAGAGCAGTTGCGTCCCCCTCCACCTCAACCCCCCCCCCCCCCCCAAACCCGTCTGTGGTGACCTTAGCGTCTCGGCATCTCCGCTGGCCCCTCGTCTGTATTCTGACCCGTGCTGGCCTGGCAGTCACTCTCACGCCGCTCTGCCCGTAAACCCATCCGTCTCGCTCTAACTGGGGTCAGCGCCGCAAATGTCAAGGTCTGCATCGACAGTGCTGAGGGTGCATGGACCAAGGAGAAAGAACGAGAGAGCAACAGAGAGATTGAGGGAGAGAAAGACAGAGAGGGATAGGAAGAGAGAGAGAGAGAGAGAGAGAGAGAGAGAGAGAGAGTAAGAGTAAGAGTAAGAGTAAGATGGAGAGAAGGAGAGAGGGAGAAGTGAATGGAGAGAGGGAGAAAGAGAGAAATAGAGAGAGAGAGGGAGAGAGAGAGCAAGGGTGAAATAGAAAGAGAGAGAGGGAGAGAGAAAAAGAGAGCAAGAGCAAGAGGGAGATGGAGAGACAGGCCGTCGAGAGATGGAGAGAGAGTGGTGGCACTTGACAGCCAAGGAGGCCGTCACCGCTGTGGCTTCAGGGCCGTGCGTCAGCTTGTCACCGCAGCGTGGCACAACGACGCCCTCACATGACACCGGGGTTAGTCGCTGGGCCGGCAGCACGATCGATAAAATACCAGCCCTCCATACTGCCAAAGGCCTCTCCCACTTACTGCTGGAGTCCCACTCAGAATACAAGTTCAGGTGTAGCTTTCTTTTTGTTGTTTCTTTATTAAATAAACTACAAAATAACTTTATTGTAAGAAAAATACAGTAGACAACACTTCTTTACTTATTGTAGTTTGAAGACACTTTTTTCCATGTTGTGAGAGTAAACTACTCGTCATAGATCTAATTGTCATAGATCAATAAACAACTGCCAATTACCTATCAATGAATTAAGCCTTACCACTACCTTATTCCATCTCCAAACATTACTGTGCCGCATTGAGAACAACTTAACAACTTCATGCTAAAACATACCCCTGTTACAGTTTTTCTATGTCGCTTTGGTGCTTTTCTCAGATCAGAATGAAATTTCTCATAACTATTAGTTCAACCTCCACAACATTTACTCATTTGTGCACATCACAGTAGCAATTTCTCCTTGCTGTGAACAAATTGCAAATGCTTTTGGACATGTATCAGTTACTTTCAGACAATACAATGATGTTTTATAACATTATCATTTGCTTATGTCATGTCAGTCAAAATGAACTATACTTATGGATGCTGAATAGTCGTTCCCAGTAAAACTAATAGTCTTCATTTCATTGCTTGAGTCATTACATACAAAGTTGTTGAACTAGTTATCAAATTCTGTCAAGCAAATTGTATACCTTTCTTTATCATTGTTTGCTGGAAATGTCCCCTAAATTGAACAGTTGCTCTTAGGTGAACTTCAGCTGTCTTGGTCCATATAATTCACAACATCTTCTGACTTTTCTAGACACTCTTTACAGAGACATAGTCCCTGAGAATGAGGGGTGAGGGCCAACTCAACAAGTATGTTGTTGTGTGGGATAATGTCTGTTTTCACCACTCACATCTGGTCAGAGAGTGGTTTGCAGCACATGACAGGATGCTGGTTGAATATCTACCTACCTACTCCCCATTCCTTAATCCGATAGAGGAGTTTTTCTCTGCCTGGAGGTGGAAGGTTTATGACTGGCGTCTACATGCGCAAATGGCCTTGCTAGCAGCCATGGATGCAGCATCTGACATCACATCAGAGTCATGCAGAGGGTGGATTCGCCACTCCAGGAGATATTTTTCTCATTGCATTGCAAGGGATGATATCCGTTGTGATGTAGATGAAAATATGTGGCCAGACAGACAGGAACATCTGGATGTGCCAGAATGATTTACCTATGTTCAGTTACAATATGTACTGTTATATTGTTACCTGGTACCCTGGAGGAGACTGACCAGGTATTGCAATGACCCTGTCCATGTGTGTGTGTGTCTGTCTGGCTGTGTGTCTGTCTGTCTCTCTGTCTGTCTGTCTGTCTGTTTGTCTGTGTGTCTGTCTGCATGCAATGACCCTGTCCGTCCACATGGGGGACCAGGTTGCCATCTCTGACTGCGCTTGTTCACATTTGTGCACAGCTCTACCAAAAGGGTGTTACTTATGTTTGTTCTAAATGAGTGACTGTAGTGTATTTTTCTTTTGCACAATGCTGTAGAATTGCAAAGAGCATATACAGTAAAAATGTGAAACATACGTATTCAATGTCTTGTACTCACCTACTCCCCTAACTACAGCAATATGTAACTTTACTGTAGTTTTCAAATGGCTGTACAAGTAGTATATAGTGCTGTCTTGAGCATTTTCAGGTCGTGGCACAGAGTTCTGACCTTTTTTTGCATTGTAAAACACTGAGAGAATAAACTGTCATAATGAAAACATGACAAAGCCATTTGACTATCTTGTTCATAAACCATGGTGTCAAGACTTCTCATTTTGGTGACACTGGCAGTTTCATTGACATAAATACTTGCTTTTGGGGAATGGATTATCCATTTTGAGCAAGTGATGTTCTTTTGCAGGTTATCCACTAGGTTTTGCAGTTTGCACTAATTGTTTTGAGAAATGCACTAACTGCTATGCAAATGTAAATACTGATGTGAGAAAAGCACCAAAGCGACTGAGAAAAACTGTAATAGTTAGGGCTGAATAGCTCAATTACAAACTAAAATACGCCGGCAGATAGATCGATAGATAGATAGATAGATAGATAGATAGATAGATAGATAGATAGATAGATAGATAGATAGATAGATAGATAGATAGATAGATAGATAGATAGATAGATAGATAGATAGATAGATAGATAGATAGATAGATAGATAGATAGATAGATAGATAGATAGATAGATAAACCCAACAATTTCTGCTTAATCGTAAATCAGCCTGGTCAAATTACTCACCTGTTGTTTGTGTACTTTCTTTTCTCCCTCACATATCCATCCCACATCCACATCCATCCATCCATCCACCACAAAAAAATGGCTGCAGTTGATTCACTGGCCCTTTGTGTCAATCATAGCTTTGCACCTGTGAAAAGAGGAAGAGGTAGGTTGGGGGTAGGGTAGGGGGTGGGAGTGGTCTGGCAGGACATGACCTTGTGAACAGTCCTCAGCTGTCTCAGTCTCGGTGTGGGCCACAGAAAACAGCAAAAGCGGCCCTTAAATCAACACGAGGTGGCAAGAGCATATTTCCTCCTGCCATTACCCCCACCCCCCTCTCCCACTCAAACAAACACACCCCCCACACATACACACAAACACACACGCACACACTCACACACACACACATACACACACACACACACACACACACACACACACACACACACACACACACACACACACACACACAGACACACACACACACACACACACACACACACACACACACACACAGACACACGCACACACACATGCACACACACACACACACACATTCCCCCCAAAAATACCTGTCCAGCTGTGTCAGCTGTGAGCGCAGGTGACAGTCTGGGAGTTTGGCAAAAGGCTTTATCTGCCATTCTCTCCCCCCTGGGCACACCAGGGTGACCTTCCCTTCCCTTCTCACAGACAGACTCATACCTCCTCAGGTGACACACACACACACACACACACACACACACACACACACACACACACACACACACACACACACACACACACACACGACAGAAGGAAGAGGAGAAAAGAGAAGAGAAGGGGGAAAAAAGAGGGGGAATGGTGGAGAAAATCTCTGCTTGTTATGTCAAGAGTTATAAATGTGCTTTATAGGGCTCATTATCCAAACTAATGGAGTTGGGGGTGACATCCTTGAAATGGACTTTCACAACACAATAAAGGGGATGGGGATGGAGGGATGGAGGGATGGAGGGATGGAGGGATGGAGGGAGGGGTATGGGGTATGGGGTGGGGGTAAAGGGGGCGGTGGCGTAGGGGTATGAGAGGCCAACCACGGGTGCGAAGACGAGACGAGGCAGGACGAGGCTGCCACCACCGGAGGCTGCCGCCGGTTCGCCCTTCCCCTGTGATCCGGCACGGGGGGGCCTTCCAGAGAGCCCTCCTCTCCTCCCCTCTCCTCTCCTCTCCTCTCCTCTCCTCTCCTCTCAACCTCGCCCGCAATCGACAGCGGAACGGACTGTTTATGTAAATGAAGATTTATTTACTGTGTGGGGGGCCAGGCAGGGGGAGCTGACGTCCGCAATCAATCCCGCGCCAATGGAGTGGGATGGGACAGAGACACACACACTCACACACTCTCTCTCTCACACACTCTCTCTCTCTCTCACACACACACACACACACACACATAAATACTCACTCACACACACGCACACATATATACACATACACTCACTGACACACAACACAGTCTTGATAGCTAGAGACATGTAAGAATCTTTGGCAAACTCACATACAAAAGACACACTAGACAGTACGTTTTTAAACAAGCACATGACAGACCGATTTAATTGCAATGAGACAATCAGATTAGTCAGACTTGCTAAAATATCTCAAATGTTGTGGTAACATTCAAACTACTTAAATATTCCTTGTACATGTGCTGATCTCTGTCAGATACTGTTTTACAATTCATAAACACATTCTTAAATGAGATTCATGTGCTTCTGTGGCAACATTTGCATGCACTTTATTAACACTCTGGTGTTTTAAGTGGGTTCATCAGAATAGCAGATGTCTTTTTATAATCCTGCCACAAAGATTTATTTTCTCATGACTGTTCATGTTCATTAGTTTATTTATTATTTATTTACAATTTAGTTTTGTACTTTGTGGTATGAAGGTCAACTTTTAATATATCCCACTACAAACGGCCAGTGCCTAAAATATTTAAAATATCTCAAACTTCAGGAGTACCTTTTTTATAAAGAAAAAAAAAGTATTTCATGCCTATTTGACTTTGTCCTAGACAAATATGGACTCTACTTCCTCTTTCAAGAGTAAACTTTTTCTTGTCAGCGTACAGAAGCGGGCCCCAAACCCTGATATAGTGTTAATGGACACTACTCAGTGCCAGTCAAGGCCAGAGGCGAAGCGCACAGACCATAACAACAGTTCATAAACAGTGTTCATAAACTGGGCCGGCGGGCTGGACTCTGGGCCAATCAGCATTGCAACCTTGCACCCGAAACGAGGCGCCATTTCAAACACTCTTGACTTTTACGCTCTGCCGCGTCTACTAGTCCAAAGTTTCCCCCGCGCAAGCGGACCGTGACGCCAAGCGGCGCAAAACAGTCGCTTCGCAGGGCCACCGGCGTGCCACTCGAGACCCCCAGCTCGCTCGAGTGATTTATTCGCTCCTGAAAGCTCTGACTGGAAAAATAAACCTCGAGACCGAGACAGATATAGCACCTTGTTGTGTGTAAACGAAAATTCATGTGCCTGGGAACATTTGAATCAACATGGTTTTTTTTTCACTCACGCATTAACT
This sequence comes from Coilia nasus, assembly GCA_027475355.1. Classification (NCBI taxonomy): domain Eukaryota; kingdom Metazoa; phylum Chordata; class Actinopteri; order Clupeiformes; family Engraulidae; genus Coilia; species Coilia nasus. The sequence continues at coordinate 12,604,331 of CM050214.1, forward strand.
GGGTTTTGTTCGGAGTACAAAAAGATCTGAGAGATTGTTGAAGATTGTGTGTGTGGGCGGGAGGAAAACAAATCGGCACAGACAAACGGTCGATGAAGCCTGTTGACGTGGTGACAGATTGAATGGTGGGGCGAATGATTGTCGGCGCTCGTGGAAGGCGGACGGGCGGGTGTGCGTCGTGGCAACGAGCGGGGCGGCGGAGAGGCCCACCTCTGTGCGCTGTGGAGTGGCAGGTGGGCTCCACACAGCCCTATAATCCACCACTGCATTATTCATCTCCCTCTACCCTTTTCAGCTTTATGTATGTAATAAGAAGAGACATAGGACAGTAATTTATGACACCGGGGAAATTAAAATCATTGTTCAGCCTGCCAGACACCTTGCCAGCCGTTTTTTTTCCTCTCTTTCTTTTTCATTTTTTTTTCGTCTTTTCACCTTCGTGAAACTTTTCGCCGCGGATGATGTATGACGGTAGCCTCGAACGACAGCACGCCATGCGTGCGGACTTGCGACGGGCGGCTCCTATCTCTTCTCCCGAGGTGCTTTATGGACTGCGGGCCAAAGCCGACTGACATCGCCATCTGGCCCTGCGCCAGCCTCCACCTGACCCTCACGAAGCACGCCACAGCACGCCACAGCTCGCCTCACAGCTCCCCTCACAGCTTCAGCCAGCCACTGCTTGGGCTGCATCCAGGGCCTGGGACTCTGAGGATTTTTTTTTTTTTTTTTTGAAAATAGTTGGACAGAAGTGCTTCTGTTTCACACCATCCCTCTCCCTCTCCCCCTAACTAATCAACTGTGATGGGGGTGCGCTGTTCAAGGTTTGAAGCAGTGTGTGTTAATTCTTTGATTCAAGAAACCAAGAAACTTTTATTT
>CM050214.1:12610206-12620206 GCA_027475355.1 Coilia nasus
GGGGGGGGGGCCTACTACGCACATCCGGGCTGGCTGGGCTTCGCCGAAAATGGCCGCTCTCTCCACAGCGGACGGGGGAGCCGCGATAAATCCTTTCAACCGTCTGAGAGGCGCTAAACCAACAAAATTACCACGCGGCGTTCGGCGGACCACTTACCTGTCAAGTTCATTGCTGGCAAATTCAGCTGTAATCTCCAGGAGCTGGGGTGTGTGGAGCGGGGGGCTAATGGTTGGCCAATAATTAAAAGAAAACAAAGCGTCACGCAGCCTGGTGAGCTCCACTGCAGAAAATTAAATCCTCTTGGATCCGCATAAATTAGATGTTTATTGCTCCTGTGAAGTGGAGGAGAGGAGGAGAGAGGAGAAGAGAGAAATAGAGAGAGAGACAGAGAGAGAAAGAGAGAGAGCAAGAGAGAGAGAGGGAGAGAGAGAGACGATATAGAGGAAATATGATCTAAGAAGGAGTGGAGGAGAAAGACAATCATCCTCACTAATTAATGCATTTCCCTGTCCTCTCAATCTGTTACAGTTTGACTGCGGCCTGATTGAAGCGCTGCGATACGGCATGCAAATCAAAGGCTCATAATGGCCAAAGACGCTGGACTGTTTTAGTAGCATGTGGGGTTTGGGTGGGGGTGGCGGCAGAAAACATTCAAAGCAGACCTCATCATCACATCCCACACCATACAGATGCATAAACAAAGAGATGTTTGGGGATGGAGGGGTGAGGGGGGTGAGGTTGGGGGTCGGATTGTGGTCGTGGAGAGGAGAGGAGCAGACAAAATCCACAGAGCCAGGAGCGCCCAAAGGTTATTTAGAAATTAAAACGAGCCTTCCCCATCAAAAAAAAAAAAAAAAAAAACTTGAAGAATAACGCGGGGCGAGGACAGCAAAGCATTTCATCACTTTATTAGCCGCGCTGCTCGGTGATCTGTGAATAACCCGGGAGAGAGCGGCCGTGCCGGCATTATTGAGTTTGCGCCGCCATCTATCCATCCATCAGCTGCGAGCAGGTATCAGTGTGATGGATGGGCCCGCCTCCACGCCGCGCCACCTTCCCAGCCAACCCCTCGTGCTCCTGCTCGCCTGCCTGCCCGCCCTCCCTCTCGCTCTGCTCCGCTCTGCTCTGCTCCGCTCCGGACTTTTGTCTCTTCATTCCCAGACAACGCCGCATCTCTCGGTGTCACTCGCCTCCCGCCTCCCAGGTGTTTTTATCCTGCTCACTCTGCAATCTTTGCACCTCTCTCTTTCACGCCTCTCTCTCTGTCTTCCTCTGTTTATTTCATCCATTTGCTTTTTGCTGTCTGTTACTTTTGCAACCCTCCGTTTGCAGCTGTGTGGGGTCGCCACCTTTTCCATACTCTACCTTAACCATTACATTACGCTTTACACCACCACCATTACAAACCCTTTTACCCAAAGTGACTAGCTAATGAAGTAAAAACAATCAAGTTTCCACAAACATAACAGACTACAGAGTAAGTGCAAGAAGAGCAAGTTAAGGGCCCATGAACTAACTTCACTATTAACTAACTTCACATTTCCCCCAAACCGAAACAGGCCAGGCCTGACTCAGTAGACCTGCTAGCTTGCAAGTCTTATATAGGCACAAAGCTTCCGTCTCCCAGTCTCACAAGAGATGTAAGAATAATAATTAGAAACTTTAATCCTGCTTAGTTTTTTTGTTAGTTTCGTTTTGTTTTATTTTTTGTGTTTCCTTAGCATTTTTGCATTAGCCTTGTCTTTGATGGACAGCTTGCAGATGGGACCATGCATCAGTAGCTTAGCTTGCTTATCTGCCTGTCAGCGAGGGCGATTAGAGGCATAAGACGAGTGCAAATCAAAAATGCTAATGACACCTCCTTTATTAGCATTCAAGAACCAGAAACCAACTAAAACCAATGAGATCTCTCTTTCAGGGCCCAGGCTAAACATGAATATAAGAAACCTAAGCCCTTTCTATCAGAGATCTACCTACTGAGCTGTACATGTCTCTTAACCTCAGTCAAATGGACATTATCAAGTGATCTTTCAGGCTATCAACTGGAGCTTTTTTAAAACCCACTACCCAAAAACACTACCAGCTTAACCCACTGGCATCCCACACACAAAACCACAGGCATGAGCAGGCCTTAAAAAGGGCAGCCAGTGAGCAAACTAGCAGCCTGAGCAATCCTTTAAAAGCCTCTGCTCTGTCATATAAGATCAACATTTTTTGTTCACTCCATCTCAGATGGAGGGCCAAACAGATGGAGGGCTAAAAAACGATGACGTTAACTCAAGCTTTCAAATTGAGAATTTAAAGCCAGAACAAGAAGAATTCTTCCTACGGGTTTTGGTAAAACCTTAATATAACAAGCAATAGCGATTGTTTGAAGTGACAGTGGAGTGAACGAATGCCAATGCAGGGGTTTCAAACGATTTGCATGAAGCGAAACGATGTGAAAGCGGCATATGCATCAGGCTTACCAACCATAGCCAGGCCACACAAACTCGTCTGAACTTTGAGGGCTGTGTTAGGCCATCTGTGCAAACCTTCCGTGCAGCCTCTGTGTGCTGGTCTGCTGCTGGGAGCCTGGAGGAGACACAGCAAGGAGCCTCTCACTTGGAGCACCACGGACCTGCTCCAGGGACCAGCAGCAGCAGCAGCTCAGGAGGCAGCTAGGGAGGCAGCTAGGGAGGCTGGGATGCAGGCTGGGTGGTGGTGGTTGGTGGAGGAGGTGCTGGTGGAGGAGGAGGAGGAGGAGGTGCTGGTGGTTATGAGGGGGCTGGTGGGAGTACTCAGTCATCTGTGCAGCTGTGGTCCTCGGCCCCTGGGGGAGACGTTCTCTGTTTCTCTGGCTCCGAGCCATCCGCGGCCTCTGTCTTAAGCCCCATCCACAGCCTCGGGCAGCCAGACGAGGTGTGCGGGGAGGCTGGGGGGATGCTGCCTGCCTGCCTGCCCGCGCCGGCACGCGGCCCCGTTTGCCTCTAAGTGCTTCAGTTTCACAGTCGCCCGTCCCACAGGGGCCTGCAAGTGCTAAAAGCAGCATTCAGAACCCAACTGAGCGCTGCAATTGTCCCGAAGACCGACTACATACCCCACCCCACCCCACCCCACCCCCTATCCCAATCCCAGACACACACACACACATACGCACACACACACACACATACACACACACAAACACACGCACATACAAACACACACACACACACACACACACACACACACACATACACAGACACAGACAAAAACACACACACACACACACAAACACACACACACACACACACACACACAAACACACACACATACACACACACACACACACACATAAACACACATACATACATACACAAACACACATACACACACTCGCACTCAACCTACTCTTGAAAAAAGCTCCACAAGTCAGAGACTGCTTGTTTAAGATGTACTACACACATAGGTACAAGTGGCTGCACAGGCGTAGCCAAACCCATTATAGTGTTTCTCTTGGTCCTTCTGGGCTCTCAACTTCAAATGGTACAAATCCAGTGCATGTCACCATCGCTAACATTTCAAAGTCTTTTTGCAGACAGAGAAATTCCCTTGTGTGGTTCACAATCCACATTATCAAGCTGTCAAAAATTCACCACTGGTAAGCTAAACTAACACTGAACATCAGCAAAATGTTCTTGTTTGTGTACATTCATGAAACTCATGTACGAATGTTAAAAAAAACAACATGTGATAGCGGCGAGTCTGAATAGAGCTTTTGCTAAGAGCCACATTACAGCAGCTCTGACAGTGAAATACCTACAATCAATTGAAATGCCTACAATCAACCCTCCCTGGGGTCCGCCTCAATTTTTCTTTGCGAAAAATACCTCCGCTCGTAATGGTCTGGCAGGCATTTGAAAATAAAGCAGTTTAGCGTCGAGCCACTTTAAGGCTCAGGAGACTTCTTACTGGCAATTTACAACAACAGAAGACAACTCCCAGAACAAATGTCAGACTGTCTCACCTGCAGAAGCACTGCAGGATGTCCCCTAGGCTTTTGGGGGGGGGGGGGGAGTGCTGGAGGTTCTTCCTTGAGCTTCTTCTTGATCTGGAGAAACTCTCCAAAGGGCTCCTGGGAAATCTCTGAGGGTAGAGAGATGGGAAGACATCTCAGGGCTAAACACAAGGAGGTACCCCAACAGAACAGCAGCAAGTGCGTCTCGACACTGCAACATTTCTACTTTTGGGGTGCGTGGGAGAAAAGCATGGAGTGCAGATTCTAGTGAGATACCATGGCATGCATCAGTATTTAAAAAAAAAGATACAGAATGCAGCAAAAGCATGATAACACAATAAAACATGCGCACACACACAGTAAAAACAACATGCACAGTATACTGTGTGTGCATGCTCATTGATGATGCCTTCAAGTAACTACTACTACTCCTGTACTGCTAAGTCATTAAAATCAGCACGCCGCCACTTTTGTACATCAAAACTCGATCAAAATGAACAATCCTCCACCATCTGCTCGCATGGCACCCATAAAATAGAAGTGCTACCATCACAACCCTGTAAAATCAGATGAATGAAGCAGCAGCACTGAGAGAGAGACAGACAGACAGACAGACAGAAAGGGGTAGAGAGACACAGAGAGGGTGAAAGTGAAAGAAAGAAAGAGACAGAAAGAGAGAGAGAAAGGCAGGGCCCAAATAGAGGGATAGAAAGAGAAAGAGAAGGAGAGGGAGACAGAAAGAGAGAAAAGCAGGGCCCAGAGAGAGGGAGAGAGAGAGGGAGAGAGGCAGTACGAAAGAGAGAGGGAGAGAGAGAGAGAGAGAGTGAGAGAAAGAGAGAGAAAGGCAGGGCCCAAATAGATGGATAGAAACAGAAAGAGAAGGAGCGGGAGAGAGGGGGAGAGAAAGGCAGGGCCCAGAGAGAGGAAGAGAAAGAGAGAGAATGTGAGAGGCAGTAGGAGAGAGAGAGAGGGAGAAAGAGAGAGAGTGAGAAAGAGAGAGCGAGAAAGAGAGAGAGAGAGGGAGAGAAGGAGCTCTGGCTGGAGGGAGGGGCCAGTGGTGCTGTAGAGTGTGGGTCATACCCCACAACTCCTCTGGGTGCTGCTCAAAGTCCAGGCAAGAGGTGAGGAACTTCATCAGCATACGCTTTACCACCACAGCCACACGCCTGCTACCAAACACCTCGCCCTGCAACAGGGCACCTAAACAGAGGATGCAGACTGGTGGTGGGGGTCAGATGGAACAACAAAACATAGTGGGGAAATAAACAGCCAGGGGGAGGGAGAGAGAGGAAGAGAGAGAGAGAGAGAGAGAAGGAGAGAGAGAGAGAGAAGGGGAGAGAGAGAGAGAGAGAGAGAAGGGGAGAGAGAGAGATTGGAAAAAGAGAGCAAGGGGAATGAGGGAGTAAGTGAGATGGATAGAGCGGGTTACCAGAGACAGAAACAGATTTCAGCGCAAGACCATTTGCAAGAGGAGGGAGGACGGTGGTGTGGAGACTGTGTGTGTGTGTGTGTGTGTGTGTGTGTGTGTGTGTGTGTGTGTGTGTGTGTGTGTGTTTGTGTGTGTGTGTGTGTGTTTGTGTGTGTGTGTGTGTGTGTGTGTGTGTGTGTGTGTGTTTGTGTGTGTGTGTGTGTTTGTGTGTGTGTGTCTGTGTATGTGTGTGTGTTGTCTGAGACAAGAGAAAAAGTACAATTCATTACATAACTCACATCAGCACCAGCACCAACCAGCTTTGACTTGAGAACTTGACTTTAAAAGTATTAAAAAGTCTTTTTTTTATTTCTGCTCAACACAACATAGTTACAACACAACACAGCACAAAAACAACACAGTTATCTTCTCATAACCAGACACATTATTAGACATACGTATCTCCTTGTGTGTATGTGTGTGTGTGTGTGTGTGTGTGTTTACTCTGTGTTTCTCTACACATCTGTTAGCTTATTATGTCCTCCTTATTTAAGTCACTTTGGATAAAAGCTAAGTGTAATGGGGGGCAACTGTGGCCTAGTGGTTAGGGAGTTGGTCTTGCAATTGGAAGGTTGCAGGTTCGAATCCCACTCTACCCATGGTTGAGATGCCCTTGAGCAAGGCATCTAACCCCCCGCTGCTCCAGGGACTGTAACTGAAACCCTGTAAATATCTGTAAGTCGCTCTGGATAAGAGCGTCAGCTAAGTGTAATGTAATGTAATGTAATAATATATTACACAGAATGGTGAGAAATTTGAATACGCCACATGGGAGAGACCCGGCATAGAAGCTAAATAATAATTTTATTGTAGTTCAGCACCTCTAAACCCCTGTGATTTAGGTATTGGCCATTTAACAGTATTCCAGCAAGCTGGTGAGTTTGACAGACTAGCTTTAAATACCACCAGTGAATCTTCTGGGATGCCACACAAAGGTATAACAAAGGTCTCAGTGAATACAATGGGCCCTTTAATACAAAGAGGTAGATAAAGTTCTAGGTTGTGAGCGTGATCAACAATAATTGTTAACACCTGTAATGAGGATCATGTGATTACCTACGAAGTATATATATGGGGTGTCATTTACATGTATTGTTACGTCTGAAGAAGGGTGCAAACCCGAAACGTTACGAAAAAAATATAAATAAAAACAGTGGGAGCAGATAAACCCTGGTTGAAGCGGACTTTTTGCCCTTTAATACAAACACCTCCCTTTTTCCAGGCATGCTGGTCCAGTTACAATCGCGCTTGACATTATGCGTTATCTGTCACAGGTCTGTGTGTCCAGAAAAACAATCGTGTGGCATATGATAGGGTGTCATGAGTTGGCTCATCAGAGTTGATGAAGGCCAAACGTCAAACACATGGTAAGGGAACAAACTTTTTCTCACATCAACTTTTGTGTCAAAAAACTTTCGGCCCTCAAAGACTGGGATATGGGTAAGAAATGAGGTATAATTGACAATGGAGATGACATTACATATTCTAAACACTGACCTCAGGAGAGCATATGTAATTTAAAATGAGGAAGGGTGAGGTACAGTAGAGTGTGAAGTGTGTGACATCTACCTGTTCTACTTTTCTCTGCTGTAGGTGAGGATGCGGGTGATGTTTCTGGCTGATGTTGGACTGGATGAGGTGTGCCACTGGACTACATCAGGTGGCCTTTAAGAAGTCATGACAGGCGTCAAGGGTGAAAGGTCATGTAGGGGTGGCACTGGACTGAATAATTTAACAATCATGTCAAGAAAAGATATGTTTTCATATATAAAAGAAAAAAAAACACTGATTCTGGTTCGACTTTGCAAGGAGACAAAAACAAAATGATTACTTCCAAATGCATTTCTTTAACCAACTAACTAACTTGGTAACTAAAATAAAAGCACACAAAAACACAGTCTGTGTTTGTACCCCCTGAAAAACAAGCGGATGACTCTCGGTACCAGCTGCGACGGAATCGCCAGTCATACTGACAGAAAAAGTGGTAAAAAGCAAACGCCCCTAAACATCCACCACAGTATTCAAGGACATCTTAACAATGCGTCACCTGAGGAAAAGTGTTGGCTAAAACCAGATGAATAAAACCCTTAGTCCTTTTATGCTATTTTTCCCAAGATCTCTCCTGTCTCCTGCACCTGCATACATATAATTTTCTTCCTTCTTGACAAGACGTCACCACTGATCATGGGTTGTGCATCTGCTTTTAAATGGGTCTGGCCTGACCTGGATTTACATTCAGAACAACCCAACCATACTAAACAGACTGTATACAGAACACATATGTATGTATTGACTATTCTTGTATTGCTAATTGTTATTTAAGTTTATTTATCTTTCATTTCTTCTTACTTTATCTCTCCATTTACACTCTTTTATCTTAGCAGTTTTATTTGCTTCTTTTATCTTTTTTCACTTTCTCTGTATGATTAACTATCTCCAGAGCCTTAAAACGGTCCGTTTAAATAGTTTTTGCACACTGGACACTTTAATTTTGCTTATTTGCTTATTATTCACCTGCGTGTTTCTGTTGATGTCTCCGTGAAGCACGCTGAACTACTTTTTGCATTAAAAGTGTGACACAAATAAAAACTGGGTAGCACATTATAATAACTCCTTCCTAATAAGCCTTTATTTTGCATTTGTTAACTCTTACTTAACCCTTTGTTCATTATTTGGTAATCATTGCTTTTAGACTATTTCTCATCAGTAATCATTTATAAACATATCTACAAATGTAAAGGAGACAGAGAAGATGACAGGTAGACAGACAGAAAGGCAGCAGGTTGCCAGACTGATAGCAGATAGCATAAAGACAAACAAGCATGCATACTGACAGGTAGCCAACTGACATTCAGACAGATGTGTGTTAATATGTTTATAAATGATTTACTGATGAGAAATAGTGTGAAAGCAATGGTTACCAAATAATGAACAAAATGCTAAGTAAGAGTTAACAAATGCAAAATAAATGCTTTTTAGGAAGTAGTTATTCTAAAGCGTTACCAAAAATTCCTTGGCTCTTGGCCTCCCCACTACACAGTGGACCAGCATCTGAATCAACCTTAGACACCAGATCAATGTCGAACCTTCTACCCTTATTCACCAGGTCAGTGCAGGTCATCTTTGCATCTGTGTTGCCTTGGATTGGCTGTCAGAGTCCCGCTCCCTCGTCTACTTCTCCTCTATTGCCTCCGACAGGCCAGTATCTTAAGAGAATCCTCCCTCTTCGCTCTGCACCGCCCCCTTCCTGTAGGGCATCACCTGGCCCTGCTTCTGCTGGCCATGCTGCTCAGAGGCGTCTTACTGGGGCTCAAAGCGTCCTCCAGTAGCGCTGTGACACCTGACTGGTGTCTCTGTCCCCTGAGTTTGTGTCTATGTCTGCCCCTCCAGGGTGAGGGGTGGTGGGTAACTAACGGTGGTGCTACTGCTACCTCCTGAGTCTGTGACTATATCTGCCCCTGTGGTGGGTAACAGCGATGGTGCTAACTCCTCTTGCTCCTCCTCCTCCAACTCCTCCTCTGCCCCTGTACTGGGTTGGAGCACCACACCACGTCATGTCATGAATGGGTCAGTGTACCACAACATGGACTTGTTACCTCTGATGGGGAAAAATGGACAGGAAGTTTACAACACACACACAAATTTACCTTAAAATAGCTACACTGTGCATCTCCCTTTACACATGGTCAAACGCAAATCAATCACGAATAATCAAACACATGCATACATACATAAATTCATTTACAGACATGTACACAACACATTATATAACATACATGTGTAAAAAGTCCTGTGTATGTGTGTGTGTGTTATATGTGTGTGTCAGGATTGGGATGGGGGTGGGGTGGGGGTACACACACACATGCACACTCACACACACACACACACACACACACACACACACACACACACACACACCTACACAAAGACACACACAAACATAAGAGGTATTCCCTTGAACATTACTGTTGTGGGATAATGTACAGCAGTGATGTGCTCTGAAACTCAGCTTTCAGCTTTCCCACATTCCATTAATCTCGGCGACACAACGGTGTTTTCCTCCTGCTTGTTTCCAAGGATACAACACCACCAAAAAGTTGGTACATACAGCTCCTAATTCATTTCTGACAAAAACGGCAGGCCCTTATAAATCTCCGGGTTTTTAAATAGAGATCCTGCACACTCACTTTATATTCCTCAATCCAGGACAGCAGGACCGGTGAAGTTGAAACTGGCCCAGTTACCAGCATAGAACTTCCTCCTGAATACATCAGAAAAGTGATTAATCTGATCATTACACACTCAGTAGAACACGACAGTCCAAAGACACGGACGGGCAATTGCTTTACTATTAAACAATATAAAAGGTATTAAACTAAAACTATTACAGGATAAAAAAGTATTTTTGTTTTCATTTCCCCATGAGGATAAAGGAGGTTTTGTGTCTGTCGTTATTGGTTAGCTGCAGTCTCTTTTGTTTGCACAGCAGTCAGCGTTCCTTTCAAGGCAGCTCATTCAGAACCAGAAGGGAAAGCACATTTCTGCTTGCCGC
>CM050214.1:12625206-12647706 GCA_027475355.1 Coilia nasus
ATTTGCTGTGCCTCGTGTCACTCAATCACAGGCCCTCACGCAGGCTTTGTCCCTGACAGCAGAGCTCAGAGGCGGGGCCAGTGGGGAGGATCCATCTCCATTAATCGTCATGGAAACCTTGACTCCCTGAACGCATTTCTGTGACACACTCTTAACTTGAGGCTCTGCGAACAGCCAGGGCCACCTTCATGTGGAAGGAAAGTGAACATGTGTTGCCTAAAAAAGGCACGTGAAGGGGACACAGAGACCAGATGATCACAGGACAACGAGAGGCATTAATGAAGAAGAGCAGCATATGGAGGGATCGAGCGTGGCAGTGAGTGAATGAGTGAGTGAGTGAGTGAGCGTGACTACTACCACACCTTCCCTTTGACCCTTCTTCCGAAATAAAGGGACCACGGACAAACAAACAGTTCCCACCTTGGTGCCCGTAAGTGTGTGATCAGAGCAGAGCCCACCAACCCTCCCCGATCCCCCTCCACCGGCCACTCTGTCACCAGTCTGACATGGGCCTTAAACCCCCACCCTCCAACCTCACCCCAGTACACCTCCCGACGAGTGTCAACCGAGTCTGCGGACTGACGGGGTGCAACCAACGGTAACACGTACCGTTCCGATTCGCGCCACTCTCGGGCAGATGGAGGAAGGGCGTGATTAGATGGCCGCCATATTCATACACAACTGTTCCCTGTCCCCGGTCCTTGCTCGCACCCACGCACAAGATCTTAACACACAAGTGGCTGGGTGGGGGATGGGGGTGAGGTGAGGTGAGGAGATGTGGGATGGAGTTGGGTGGGGTGGGGCTGGTGGCGGTGTTTTGGGGACCTGCAAACAAACACGCTTGTCTGAGCAACCTTGACATGGAACAGCGTCTGAGCAGAAATAGAGCGGGTTATGGGGCTGCGCATGTCACCGTCAGCCTGGGGACCAGCTGGCTCGGCTGGTTTTGCATGAGCGGAACCAGAAGTGGGCCAGAGATATTCATTTGTGTACCATCAATCACCAAGTGAAATTGTCCCTCTTAGCAACAGCAAAGACATTCCCTCCCCTTCTCTCTCTCTCCTCTTCTTCTCCTCCAAACCCTGCTCTTGGGCTTGAAGAGCAATGTCATCCACCAGTGACAACGGCTACCTGGCTTGTTTGAGGACTGGGATCCACTAACGGCTTCTTTGCTTTTGCAAGGAGTCAGGCAAGCGAAGCATGACGAAGGACGAGCAAATGTACACACACCATCACCACGTTAAGCCAGATCAGATGTCATTACCGGCTGTGCCGCACATCAACAGGTGCAGGACTTGCCAGTGCTTATTAGAGGAGGAGAAGGTCACTACAAGACTGTCACTCGTATAGCATAGTAGCCTACAAACAACCGGGACACGTCATGCTAAAAAAACAAACATGTTTTGCTAAAGTTAACAACTCCACCACCAGACAATGATGATTTGACATGAGGAGAAAACAAAACAGACTTTCTGAGCAAAGCTGAATGGACATGTTTTCTGATCAGAAAAACAATGACAAACACAAGCAGCTCCAAAATCGTACCTGTAATTTCATTCTGGTTTTATTGAGGGGAATGTAGCCTACCCCAAAAAAACAATACTATGATAGAAGTCAAATGGTAAATCAGTATGGGTGACTAAAACATAATATTAAGTACTTAGGTAACTTTTGTTGTTAACTGTAACGCCAAAACAAGTCAAAACTGTAGTGATATATCCATGTCCACCAAACATATTATGCAATATTTAATGTATTGTAATGTTATTGTTAATTTAAAGTTTATCTTTACATGAAACAGGTAATAATCTGATACTTAAATAAACTAGAAACTATAATCAGACCGTACAGTATAGTCACAAGACAAATAATGGGCGTGTTTGAAATGGCTGGCTGCTCACCGGCTGGCTGACATGACGTCTAACAACATCAACAACAACAGCCCTGAGCCTTACCACTTGAATCAATGTCATCTGCGTCACAAAAGCCTTGAGCCAATAAGGGCCAAGCTCAGTCATCCTGCAGTCACGTTTGATCCCGGTCTGATTAGACTTAAGTTTATTTTTTAATCCTGTAAGGTTTTAGTACCATGTGAAACGATGATGGTCGGACAAGATTGTCCAAAATCATCACTATTTCAAGCCCAGAATGCATTGCTGTAAGCCAGCCACCCAACAACACGGTTATTTCAAACAAGCCCATTATGCTGCCAATAACCATCATGGACTATGTGATATGAATGCACACTATGTCTATGTTTTGGCTAATCACTAGCCTGGGCCCAGCCATACTGCCTGTGATACTGAGGCTGCATAGAAATTCGTGCTCAAGTCAGTCCTATTTCCAGCTGTTTCTTTGCCCCTGAAATAGGGAACCATTGAAAAATGAGCTCACATATATGTTAAGTTGTGGCAACTGGACTTCTTCGACGTTTCACCTTTCATCCAAAAGGCTTCTTCAGTTCGAAGATAAAGAGTGCTTGATGGACGGAAAGAGATTAATTATTTAATGTTTTGCTCTTGTTTAGAGTTACTACATTTGCCACATAAACTGGGCTGCGATTGAAAAAATGAAATGAAAAAAAGTAACAGTAAACTCTTCCAACAGTAACAAAATGTATATTTGATGGGCCACAGCTCTGGGGCCCAGAACTGGTCCCTCCTTACATTTTAGAATATGGGGGGGGGGGGGGGGGGGGGGGGGCAATCAGATTATCTTGTCCCGGGCCCAGCCAAGACTGTCAGCGGGCCTGTCTGCAGTGCTGTTTTGTTAACATTGATTGCACATGGTTTGGAAATGCCATTTTTAGGGTTAGAAACATTTTGTCAACATGAGCGCCCCCACATACATACACACACACACACATACACACACACAATCTGTTACTTTTTTATAAGATAGTTGATGAAACGGTGATGGGTAAGGCAGGCAGGTGTTCTCCGGTTCAAGAAACCGACTGGTGTCACTTCACCGTCTCCAGTCTGCTTTTAACAACCACCTTGTTTACGCTAGGCTAAAACTACGCTGTCCAAGACAGATGGCAACAAGCGTTCTTTTTCTTTTGTGTCCTCTCTTCTTTCCCTCAAATATATCTACAACACAACAGAAATGCTTTAAACTACAGTTTGTCGCAGATTTGTGTGAAGAGGTGTCTTGGTGTCAGGCGTGCATTCTCAAGAGGATGCAGTTCTTTTTTTTTTAAAATCCAGGCAATATGAAAAGCAAAACCTGTGTGGATCGGAGACTCAGTGGTACGTTTCATCATGTGCCATTGACGGCTCTGTTCAGAGGCGTTTTCCTGGCTGGCCCATAAAGGAGAATCAATGCTGCGAGCATAGCGTTGCTCTGTACAAAATCAAGCACTCTTTATCTTCGAAGGGCCCACACCTTTCGCTGCACACTTCTGTGTGTAGTTCTTCCTTTGATCAGAGCTTCTAAAGACTGCTGGAGATGGAGACCTCAGCTCATGGCTTCTACTTTTCTAGTACCCAAAGCTTTCTGCCGAGGACTGTCATACAGCTATGACAACGTCCCTTTTGGCCACTGTCTATCATTCAGTCAAGTGAGCGCATTAACGTGCAGTAGTCTGCCATTCAGAGAAGACTGCATTCCAGGCCTTACTTACTGCAAATCAATTGAATCAGAAATTGTGGGCCTTTGAGCGCTGGAGAGACAAGTGCTACTCAAGACTGAGATTAAACAGAAATAATTGCAGCCAATGTTGTGCGTCCTGCTCAAAGCACTGGCTGGAATTCAATCATCTGTTGTGAAAATGTCTTGGTTAAAATTTCTGCTCCTGCTACTTTGAAATATAATTCAAAGAGAATTCACTGCGAGACTTAAAGTGTTTTTAGTGTTTTCATAGTTTATGAATTGCTGCCAAGTTGGATAGAATAGGTCAAGGCACATAAAACTGAATGGCAAACTATACTAGCAAGGTCATTTTGACATGCCCCCCCCCCCCCCCCCCCCCCCCCACACACACACACAGAGACAAACAAAATACCCAAACTTCTTTTGACCTTGAAAAGTAGGGTTTTAAAAAAACGTCTGTAAAATAACAAAAAAAATGACTGACCTTTTTCTGTTACCAATTTTAATATGTAAACCTAAGCCAACATGTCAGGAGAGGTAACAAGCCTAGTTGTGATTCTTGACTCTGACTTAAGCTTCAAACCTCACATCAGTAAAGTAACTAAAACTGCATATTTCCATCTAAAAAAAACATTGCAAAAGTTTGCCACTTTCTGACCCAGTAGGGTGCTAAAAAACCTGTCCATGCATTCCTCTCAAGTAGCTTAGATTACTGAAATGCCCTATTCATAGGCCTCCCAAAAAAGTAAATCAATAAACTGTAACTTATTCAAAACCCAGCCACAATACTGGAGAGGAGAGAGTAGAGAACACATTACTCCAACAAGGAACGAGCACATTACTTCAGTACTAGCCAAACTGCACTGGCTGCCTGTGTCCTATAGAATTTACTTTAAAGTACTCTAAGGGCCCATTTCCACCGCACTCTCTGCGTGTTCAGCGCGTGGCCGTATTCTGTCCGTATTCGTTTAGAATGCACGTTAACAGATTAGACCATTTCCACCGCAAGCGTGTTCTGAGCGTATTCTGTCCCTATACAAACCTATTGTATACGCCCACGCGCTGAACACGGCTACGCGCTGAACATGGCGGTGGAAATGAGCCCTTACTAGTGTTCAAAGCTGTTAAGGATCTAGCCCTATGCTATATCACTGACACACTGTCCTTTTACATTCCTGCACGAGCCCTTAGATCTACTGAGGCCGGCCTCCTGAGGATTGCAGAGGCACCATCTAAAAGGATCGGAGAAGCAGCCTTCTCATACTAGGCCCCAAAGAGATGGAATGCCTTACCAGAACACATCAGAGAGGCAGAATTCGTTGAGGCCTTTAAACGGCAACTGCAGACTTAACCTGCTCAACCTCGCCAACACTTAACTGCCCTGCTCAAAGGCTTTCAGGCACTCGAAGACCTTCCCTTTACCAGCCCCGACAGAGGGAGTCCCCTGGTCTGAGCTCTCCTGTAAACCACGGTGGACATTAGTGGGGCTCCCCACAATGCCTGGCAGATTTCTCTAGCGCTACTGAACTATAACAAAGCTTGCCATGTGTATCACTGTCCTGTGTTCCTTTGCCAAGCTGTTGAAGCACTTTGAGCTACATCCTTTGTATGGAATGTGCTATAATAATAAGATAATTAGATTATTATTATTATAGCACTATTTTTATATTATTTATATTATTATTATTACTATTACTATTACTATTACTATTATTATTATTATTATTATTATTATTATTGTTGTTGTTGTTGTTGTTATTATTATTATTGTTATTATTATTATTATTATTACTACTACTATTTTATTACTGTTATCGTTATTATTATTATTATTATTACTATTTTATTACTATTATCGTTATTATTATCAATATCATCTTACATGTCAGCTCCATCATGTCAACTTGATATAATGTGTATTAACTTGGTATAACGGTATTCGGATATCCAAAGCCCCACAGAGTAAAAGAGAAAAAAAAAGCACGGTGCATCAAAGAATAACCGAAATGTGAATTCCCTAATGGGAATACTGACATCACACAACCTGTTAGTTTGGGGCTGGCTGAAAGTAACTTGTCCTCCAGTGCCAAGGAGAAAAAAAAAGCATGAAGTTCAACAGCACCAGGCGTCCAAGTGCCAAGGAGACAGGGACACAGCCAACAAACCCCAAGTCCCCACTGGCCAGATCTCCAGCCACCCCTCAGTTCCAGTGCCTGAGCTGCTTCAGGAACATCTGCTCAGGGGTTGGCTCATAAAGCCTACGCTATTCCATTCTCACATATGTGATACATATATTTTGTTTTATTATTACGCTATATTCATAGCATATTCACTGCACTCTTATTCTCCTGAAGACTGCTATGTTTATTTGAAAACATTTCACTTTTACAAAGTTTATTTCTTTCCTCTTTGTCGTGCCCAGTGTGAGAGTATCATAGAGGCTAAAGTGAGAAGTGGGAAGTAGAGTGACATTTTTAAGACCTATGTAGCTCCTTTGATTACTATGTCCTGGACAGATGAGGATTTTCACAGAGATACAGTAGGGTGAAAATGACTGTCTCACTTTGCAAACATTCGAAAGGACAGGGCAATGTGTGGCTTGTGTCCTGTGGGAACCATTTCACTGTAAGAGGAGAGGCTCTCTCCAGCAGAGGCTCTCTCTTGGCTCCAGACGGCAGCCTCCCTTGCCTGCAGCACTTCCCCGAGCAAAGGGAGAGGAGAGCGGAGAGAAAGGAGAGCCGTTTTCACTGGCTGGACCTGTCACCCTGCTACTTGGCAGCTGCTGTGGAGAAAGTGTCATTAAATCACCAGCATGCACTTTCTCTAAAGAATTAAGTATGGTGAGCATACTCAACTAACAAGCTTGTCCACTCTTAAGCAGTATTAAAGGGTGATATTTTACTTAAATTGAGAGTCCACCAGCTTTTTGGCGCACGTCACGGCCGAAATGGATTACTTGACTCCTGATGTGTATGTAACATTTCATCAGGGGGAAAAGACGTGAAAGTGTAATGAATTGAAAACGCTGTAATGGGCACGCATATTTATCACAAGTGACAGTAAAATTAGGAAAACATTCAATTACAATCACCGGTAATTTATTGTTGTTATTGATTTGTGTTATGCTCGCATTAATAAAAATGTTTCATTACATCAAGAGCGGACTGTGTTCCACATCTGCCTCCCCTCTAATATTTTACGTCACAACAACAGGGAGAAGACGAGGGCTAATAACACTAAATTATAGTGTTCCCTTCGTTCTTCCGTCCACTTTCTGTCACCCACCTCTTTTCCTTTCCTTCTTTGTCCTTCTTTCATTACTCAGGCATGGAGGTCCAGTCACTTAGTAAGCCTGGTTAATTTTCATGTCTGCCACATGACTAATCGAGCTGTGTGCTTTGTATATATCAATACCTTTCACCTAATATAAACAAACTACCACACAGATGGACAGACAGAAAAACAAAAGGGATATTCAGATAATTAATATGCTTAACAGTAATTAATTATGCTTAACGTGTTTTGTAGTATGCAAGTCTGTGAGCAACGTCTGAGTGAACAAGGTTATAATATGGCTGAACATAGAGTAACACAGGTCTGGTTCATCCCTTACCCCAATGCCACTAGATGGAGTTCATTAGCTGGCCACATTGCCTGATGCAGCACACACGCGCACACACACACACACACACACACGCACACACACACACAGCAGAGCACAGCACAGCAGAGCAGAGCAGAGCAGCCTATGTGCTTATAGAGGAGCACACGTGGGTCACTGGGTGACCAGTGGTATTGTTTCCCAGGGATCCATATTAGACAGGCCCCTGACTGTCTAACCTCCCTCCATACTCCCACACACAGGCACAGGGACACACACATGCACACACACACACACACACACACACACACACACACACAGATACACACAAACGCACACACACACACACACACACACACAGATACACACGCACACACACACACACACACACACACACACACACACACAGACACACACACACACACACATACACACACGCACACACACGCACACACACACACACACACACACACACACACACACACACACACACACACACACACACACACACACACACAGTATTCCCCACCCCTTTGAGGACTGTGAGGAATGATTATTCAGCAAAGCAAAGAGAATGAGTCGGAAGAGGGGTGAGAGAGCAAGTGGAGGAAGCAAGGCAAGCTGCAGTGAGCACTTGGAAAAGGACTCGCAACTAAGAGGGGGGTTATTCTCTGAAATTAACGCCACTATTAGATGCTGATTTTGGACGTTAGTGTCTGGGGAATATATGCCCTGAAAATTTAAAGAAAGTGTTCTTGTCCTGGTTTTTTTTTGCACAGTTTTACTAAATGACATTTCACCATTGTGAAATGAGGGAAAGTACATTTTTGGAACAGTCCTTTTCCCTTTTTTATTTATGTTGGCACATGGGACAATACTTCATTTTGTTCCCCTGGCAAAAATTAAACCTGATGAGACAACAAAAAATAACAGAAAAAAAAAAAAAACACCTCACAACACTTAAAGCTCTGAACTCTTGAAAATGAACCATTGTGTGCATACACAAATTGACCTGAATTAAATTAATAGATGGTAGTCACACTCAATAGTTCATAAAAATGACCTCAGAATTAGGGATGTGAGATTATTTCCCATCACAAGGTGATTCAACCCTGCATCTTATTAGAGTTGTGTAGGGGGAGTGATCCCCTAATACCCTGTGTCTCTGAGTGTTCCTTCACCTAACCATTATAGGACATGTGCCACCAGTACACATGGCCCTAGGCTGTCTAGGCCTCTGATGAGCACTGAGGAGCTGATAGCTGACATACAACAGTGTCTCATACTCACCAGGGCTTTCTGTACCACATGGTACTTCTGGAGTTAGCACAGCATACATATTAAATACATTCATTGCTGTTGTTCCTGAGGTGTTTTATGTATTTTGGTTTGGGCCATGTGCTTTTCACCCAAATGGATCTCTACATTGTTGTGATGGAGTTTATTGTCATGGACATGTTATGGTAAGACATTAGCGGTCATCTCCACAGGTCCTGTTGTTGATCCACAACTGCAGCAGAGGAGGCCAGACCTCCACCTGTGCCACCCCAACAGTCCTTTTTTTCTTTCTAAAGCTTAGAGAAAAAACATTGTTCCAACATTTAGATATGGAATAACGTGTCATGCATACGGGTAACCTTCAGGACTAGGCTTAAGAATCTCTGCATATGCCTGCGTGTGTTTGACACATCTGTGGCCGTCACCTTTGACCCTTCAACTTGTGTGGAGGTTAGATCCAGGTCGCCACCTCTCAAATTACCTCATGAGGCTTTTGTAGGTCATGTTCACATTGGGAGCTTAAAGGGTCTCTGAAACCCTCTTCTGGGGCAGTTCTCCATCCCCTGTCAACATTGCATTGGCCCACAGTAACTGGATACATTTTCTCCAAACATCTTCTCACATCTGCTACTTAAAACATAGGCTGAGTCAAGAGGTATGTTTGTGTTTTTAATAATGCACAGTGTGCAATTCTAATTTGGAGTATTGAGTAATAGAGTTCCTGAATATACCGTGTTTTTTGTGGAAAAACTGCTGCATTATTCCCATCTACTTAGGACTTTATTTCAGTGGTCTTCTCAGTGTAGTTTCAAACGTATCACAGTTCACATGCTATTCTTTATTTGTCATTCATTTTCTCTAATCTTATTACAAATTTGATAATAGCTTCGTCTAGATTTCAGGACATGTTGTGGTATTATCTTACCATTAAATCCCCTTTTTGTAATTCACAAATATACAGATACATACACAAACATAGAACACACAGACCCAGACTGACTGGTTTGGGAGCCAAACAAACACAAACACTGTTGCCCTCAATTTGCCACGTAACCTCTGTGTGAACTTTACTCAAGGAAAAAAAACGAATAAAAGAATCAAATGAACAACTGTACCATCACATTTCGATTTCATCCATTCCCGATAGTTTCTAGAGAATGTTTTACAAGCTTTCAACAAGGTACAGATTTCACTTTCAAACACAGTGGCAGTATGGCCCTGTTTATTTGTTATTGAAAAACTAACCATACAAGAACAACAACTGTTAAGAATATCTATTTTAGTTGTGTGTGTAAACCTGCTCAGTATTACTGTTTCTGAAAAAACAACAGTTTGATCCCTGAAGCGCCACACTTAGTCATTCATGATACTATACATTCTCTCAGTTGGCCTACACTTCATAAAAAGATTGTTTAAACATTTAAACATATTCTGCACCCCACTAGGCACAAGACTATGAATTTAATGCCATTCTCGCCCCTCATATGCTTAGAAAAAATCGAGTAATTTTACAGGCCATTTGGCACTTGTTAACGAGATATAATTTTACCAAGCTTAGCTGAGTAGGAGAAGCACTAAGGCACTTTCTCATTGACCTACTGTGTGATTGGTTACATCTTCTGAGTAAAGAGAGAATAGGGGGGCGCAGTTACAAACAGTGACGGGGTGAGGAATGAGTTGTCGCGTCGGATACGGGGAGAGCAGGAAGTGGGCGGTGCTGAGTAGGTGGGTGCTGGCTGGTATGATAATCAGACCTTCATTAAGATTAAATGTAAGACTAAGGGCCAAGGTGCAATTGAAACCCAGGTAAAATATGTGTCTAATTTTCTCGATTGCCATCCAGCTTTTTAATTTAAACCAGGTACTTACAGAAATTTGCATGCCATTTAAATCCCCATTACAGTATTAATCTTCCCTCGGAACCAGTGGAAAGTCAAAGGTCAAACATTATTCCTGTATTAATTTTTTCAAACTTTTTGTGACTTAAGAAAGATTTCCACACTTGATTGGTTTCCTCCCTGGAGGAATAGAAAGCCTTCAGGTCTACAGAAACTATGATGCGTACAGGCCCTACATGATAGCACCTTAATGCAGTTGTGGCAAATGCATTGTGTAGGTCTAAACCTTTTGTTACTCATGAGTCTGAGAATTATACTCAAAACACAAAAAGCCTGAGGGGACTTTACAGACCCCACCCACCGAAATGAAGCATTTATGGGTCATCCACTGCTTGTAAGAGACAACCATTGTGCACCACGACAGAAAGATCTACACAAAGATCTGTGAAATTTCGACAGACAGCTGAATAACGGGAGGCATTCTTTTAAGACAAAAGAGCATGAATCATAGGCCTAACCAAATAACTTTTGTTTACAGTGGCTAACCAATTGCACTCATTTAGGATGAATGAACTTGGCAATAAGAGAGAATGATTCACTTGTTACATTGGTCATTTTGCTGTGAGAGTCATCTGTGGTCTGTCATGCCCTACAAGGTATGTCAGGCACTGTCTGGAATGTAAAACATGTAGGCTATCTATGTGAGGAGCAGCAATGTTTAGCCTATGTTATAAAGAAAAGTGAATTTAGGCAACACATTGGCAGAACCGGTTCGCATCCATTGTTTCCAACTTTATATTTCTTACTTCTGCCTTTGCACAAGCGGTGGATATTGAATGACAGCAAAACACAAATGATTTGAAAAGAACATGGAAACAGAATCAATGACATAGTGTGAGCGTTTTTAAATAGGCCAGGTCTAACCTTGACTTCTACCTAGCAGAATATATAAAGGTCTATATTCTATTGTAGTTTGTACCTTGGTTTTTAATAAAATGTAAGGGCATAGCAGGTAGGAACAAACAACAAACGTTAAGAAGCAATAAAGTAAATATTAAACAAAAAAAATATTAGCCATGCATAATGTTGTGGGCCTAATGAGAAAAAATACACTTTGCAGCATAATAATGTATAATTCCAACCATACTGATAACAATACACAAATGCAACTATTATGTTGCATGTCATGTTGTTTGAACAACAGCCAGATAAGAAATCATCAAGAGACGGTCCTTACGCGTCTCTACTGTTATTACAGTTTAACTATTTTGTTAAACTGATTTGAATCGGTTGGACAAACGGTATCAGTCCGTCTTGTAATTGTATGAAATACAATGCGGCGATATTAAGATTCAGTTTATAATGTAAAGATAGCTTTAGGCTAATTAAAAGGTTTGGTCATTTATATGCATGCACATAAACAAAAGTATTAACTGGTTGTATAAGTTGAGGTCGATGCACCGATACAGTTGTGGTAACTAATGACACCATGCGACCCGCCTTTCGGAGACTTACAACCAATAGAATTCTCGGGCGTGTGTTATTGCCTTCCTTGTTGGAAGACAGAGTTGTCACTCCGCCTTGCAGTGGGCTGGCTAATTGAAGCCTTGAACGCAGGAGTGCTCATTGTACACCGACTTCCCACTTGCGAGGTAGGTAGCCTATTTGCTACTGCCGACAACCAGACGTGAGCACGATTGCATGTGAACCATCAAGAACGAAGAGAACCAGCGCGAGGAGAGAGAAAAGCGCAAGAGGGTGTACGTAAGAGCGAGAGAGAGCGCGCGAGAGAGCGTACAGAAAGGAAGAAACTTTAGTAACTATGGCCCTGTCAGCAACTCCTCCGGTGCTTTCGCCGACCTCTACTCCGGGGTCCGGTAGTCTATTCCGCCCAGATCCCCTGTACTCAAGTCCCGACGAGTCTCCCAGACTGACAAGCAGCATGATCAACTCTTTCATCAGCAGCGCAGGCGGCGGCGGTGGAAATGGGAACAGCTCCAGCGGCAATAACGAGTGCAAAATGGTGGAGGTCCATGGGGTCAAAGTAGCCTCTTTCACCGTGGACGGTCAGGAGCTAATATGCCTGCCGCAGGTTTTCGACCTCTTCTTGAAACATCTGGTCGGAGGGTTGCACACCGTGTACACCAAGCTGAAGCGCCTGGATATATGTCCTGTCGTCTGCACCGTGGAACAGGTCCGTATCCTCCGAGGACTCGGGGCTATTCAGCCTGGGGTGAATCGTTGCAAACTCATCTCCCGCAAAGACTTCGAAACTTTGTACAACGACTGCACAAATGCCAGGTAAGAGAATGAAAACTTCTTGAAAACCACATCTGCCACCCCGGCTCGTTAATTGCATAGAATATATCTCATGCCAAGTACACTTGTGGTACTGCGCGTAACAGAAAAGTTTCCAAAGTTTCTCTCTCCAACCCTTCCCCTCTCGCACTTTGATGATCAAGCAGGGAACGTAATACCAGCAGTCGTATCTTGTATCTGATTAATGCGTGTGCAGTGTTTGGTTTCAAAGCTAAAATCACTTTTGTCTGTTACTTTCTGTAAGCCAAAAAGTCTAAGTCTAAATCTAACACCTGCGAGTCACTTTGCAAAGTAGGCTAACAACACCTGCACCCCTGGCCCCTCCCCCTGCCCTAAAATGTTATTTCTATTATATGTAGCCTTTATGCATTTCTTTATGTTCTTATGAGCTGGTGAACGACACAATGAATAGTGTTACTGATGAATACTGGTCATGTTTACGTAAGGGCTCAAGAGAGTATCTGGTTTCTTCCTCTGGCTCTGTAGTAAAAATATTTTTTTTGAAGAAAGAAAGGTTAACTGACAGCTAAAGATGAATTTATGAAGGTTTTATTTTTCCATTCTTTGTTTCACTGTGTACAGGCCAAATCGATGTTGTGAATAAACAAGAATTCAGATCGCTTGGGCCAAATAGTGGCCTGTACTTAATTTATCAGTTGTTGCACCACACTGTTCGCGCTTTTGCCCCTTCAAATGCGGTGTTGACCCGGCATTAACCTTCATTGTGGCGCTGCGCATCGCCCTAATGACAACATATAACACTACACTGGAGGGATAATTAAATGTTGGCAAAGGCGCGTAAAACACGTGAACTGTAAGAGGAATAAAACACGAAAAAGACAGGTTATTTGAATACATTTGTAAAGACAGCACTTAAATACACCGCTTAGTTATGATGTTGTATTTTATCTCACAGATTTAGAGATTTATTTAACCAGACTGCAGGCTGTTAACTGTGGAAAGGTTTTCCTCCGTCATAGTGGTTTTAACGGAAGGGTTTCATATTTTCACATATGGTAAATGAATGACCTCTGTTATTAATGTTATTATTAACGTGTTAAAACGGTTAGTACAGTGCTTCTGAAAATTTAGCTGAAGTTAACATGTGAAATATTGGACGTATTCATTTCACTTAAGCTAAGTTTCTAAATTAATTCACATTAGGGGTGCTGAAACTGATGAAATGTGCAATTCTTATTTACACTCTTTAACTCAACTGAACTGCAAATTAATCCAAAGTGAAGTGCTTTATCGTAGTTCAAAGTCTCGTTTAAACTTGCTGGGCAAGGAAGGCTGTTAGCGTTGACTTACTATCGCACTTTACAAAGATGTTACTTATGGGAAGAACCCCAAACGAAGCCCCTGGCTTGGCTACACCCCTCTGCACGCGATAAATAAATCAATGTTGCAGGTCTGAATGAATCGCCGCCGATGGCTTCTCGGCTCGGTTTGGTGTCTTGGTGTTATTCTTAGCTTGTTATCATGACAGATGCATTAGTGTTCCCATGCTCTCCCAGCAATGTCAGCGAGTGAGAGGGTGGAGGAGATGGGTGTGTGTGTGTGTGTGTGTGTGTATGTGTTATGGGGGTAGCAACTCTAAAGGGACCAATGACCCCTTTCCTCTAGACCTTTATCATCCGTGGACCTCGGGGCTTTGCTTTTATTGTCTGTTCGTACATAATTGCAACTTTTTTTCAGCACATCACCTCGGGCCACTTTTGACAATAAGCAACGCTGATAATGTGCCACAAAAGACCAGGATGTCAATACACAAAAACATAAATGGGCTACATGGAGGGAGTGCAGGAAATACAGCAAATAAAATATAGTTACTTGAAACGTACATTTTTATGTCAAAACAATCAGTGATTAAAACGTATGTGAAAATGTATTTATGAATTTTAAATTACATATTAAATGTTTTAAGTTTCAATGGAATTGCAGCCATGTCCTGGATGAGGTTGCTGACATGCGAAATTAGCCTACATACCAAAGGATAAGTTGTTGCTTACGCAGCAGAGAAACTGCAAATGCATTTATTATTAAAGAAAAATGCATTTTAAATTTTAATTTCATTTAATGTAGGTAGTGTAAACACTTTGAAGACAGGTCGAAATTTAAACTTACATTTGTGGCAACACTGCGTGGCCAACGCAAATAAATTCATTTTAAAGCTGCAGAATATGTAATAGGAAATGGGTGGTGTGTTTGCAGAAAACGTCAGGGTCCATGTCCTTAGTCTTAAAATGCGCTTTTGTATCGACAGAGCAGGGGGTGAGAGGTGTCACTCTACCGATTTTTCCCTCTTTTGCGCTTTGAGATGGAGGGCAGGGGAGAGAGTGGGAGAGCACTCGTGTACATGTCCAGATGGTCAGTTTGGGCAGTGTTCGGTAATTAACCTTTTAGCAACGCCCCCGTAACCTTCAGAATCCCCTAGTTGCGTTAGTGGGTTTTGTATTGTGCTGAATCAATCTGTCGTGCGCATCTAATCTGCAAGTGTGTACAGAAGGACACAGAGGGAGTGACAAGTAAAAAAAAATCTTCTTACATCTATTTCTAAAATATGCATAAAACAGGTGTAGGCTGTGGTTTATAATAAACTCCTAGGATATGCGTGTATGTGCAAACGGCAACACTACAGTGAACGGTTTATCTCAGACAGATTGGAGCTACTGGCGGCTAATGAAATTGCCTAGCTATGGGCCGCCCCCGAATTGAATTTGCTCATCGGCATCGTTCTTTTTTTACTTACACACTACCTCTACCTCGGTTTTATAGTCAGATTTAAACATCATCCACTGTCCCACCACCAGATGGTTGTAACTAATGTGTTTGCGAACATCAGCCGTCTCCACCCCACCCCCTCCCTCGGCTCGACTCCCTTCCACTGGGCAAAGAGATGGAGAGATAGGCGTCAGAAACGTGGTGAGAGCGTGCACTCATTACTGAGACCTCTGAGCGGGAGAGTCGGCGTTAGGGAGATACGGCGTCACCGAGAGACACTTGAAAAGTAATCAAAACATTTCGACGGGATCTTTAAACTGACACCACCAATTTGAATACCGGGGGAAAATGTCCAAATCAGCAAACATTGGCGGCACTTAGGGGCGCTTTTATGATTTCTCAGCGCGCAATTGATCTAAGGCGTTTTATTGCATTCATTATTTATTAAAAAGAATTTGCAAGCTAAACATAACGCTAAACTAGTTTGCACTTGGGGACTGCACTTAGGAAATTGAATGGGAATTGCATTAGAGACGAACATCTGTGCTGTTTTTCCAGTCTTGTGTTTATGAGGCGACTTTCTTGTCTCAAAGGTGTATTGGATTAGTCATTTAACTATTTTTGCACCAAGACGGAAGGAATGCACAGTTTTTGAGGATAAAAAGACTGTTTCAGATGCAGTCACCTTATAACTGATGTCGCTTGTTCAAGGCCTGACGCTTTTAGTTCACGCAATCACATGAGAAAATCCACATAGGACCCAAAACAGACAGTAACAAACTTAGCGGAAATTTTTGCCATTTTGATAGATTAACAGAGTCAGTAAGCCATCTGTATTTCTGCAGAGTACATTTCAAAACGCACACTTTAGTTCCAGCGTTGCCCAGAAGGCAGAATATCACCTAATAACCTGACACACTGCAGTATTAAAAAGATGGAAGTCTATCGGTGGCAAGTTTTTTTTACATACCTTCACATTAAACAGCGTAAACAGCGGGATTTGTATTGTTTTCATTTTAAATGTAGTTTTTATTGCACCGTATGCGGAAAATTTAGCCTTCGGGATAATAAAGCAGGCATCTCTTGGTCACAGCGTTTGCCACTTTTTCAAATATGAACGCTGTAGGAGGTAAAGCAAATGCAGTGCGCCAGTGTTGCACTGTACCTTGTAGGTGATATATCTTAGTATCCAGTTTAGACGGGGTCATTTTTTGATTACCTGTCAGGTTGGTAGTTCGTTAGGGTATTTGACGTTTCTTTAAAGCTCAGTTGTCAGTCTGTGAGAATGCACAGTGCTATGCTGTATGTCAGGCACCCAGATGCATGGGATGACTTTGATAACAAAATAGAGAGGTGCCTACATTTGACGCAGCACAGCGGACTGAAAACTCAGCAGATGTGTATCTGCAGAGTGCAAAATGCAGCAGTGCACATTTAATCATGCCATGGTCATTTAGAACAATTACCAAATAAGTTTGATTGTGAATTAAAATAGATTGAATTTATTGGACTTGATGCGAAGCTGACACACACGCTGCTGTAGGAGACAGATGGCAGTAGATGTTGGAAAGTGTAGTCCAGGATGGGTCTAATACACCTTGTTGGGTCGGACCAGGTATGATGCTAGAATGTCTTTTACTTTTCTATGTTGTGGGATTTTGTGTCACTTCCTTCTATAGCTATCTTACCATATTATGCAGTGTGTAAAATCTCTCTCTCTCAGCCAAACTGGGGACATATGTGATTTCTGTGCATGTTAGTGTGTGTGTGTGGGTGTGCGTGTGTGTATGTATGCGTTAGTTTGCGTACTTTAGTTAGTGGGTGGGTGGTTTGTGTGTTTGTGTATGTCTGGTGTGTGTGTGTGTGTGTTTGTGTGTGTATGTTGGCCGGGGCAGCATGTCCATATGGACTGCTTCTTGCCCATGGCTTTGCCCGAGGCGTAGATGCCCATTCGTTGGAGGCTGGCACCAGGTTTACCCCCCCCCCCCCCCCCCCCACCCCACCCCCATCCTCCACCAATGCTGCCCCCAGCTACACACACATGCACACTCACACACTCACACACACACACATGCGTACACATGCACACACACACACACACACACACACACAAGCACACACGCACACACACACACGTACACACACACATACATACACACATACACCCATGCATACATACACGCATACACACACACACACACACACACACACACACACACACACACACACGCGCACGTACACACACGCATACACACACACACACACACACACGCGCAGGTACACACACGCATACACACACACACACACACACACACATGCGTACCTTCTAACATACCTTCCTATATCTTCAGCAATATTAGAGATTGTCGCCCCAGTCGCTCCAGCCCACCTTAATGTCAAGCATCAATTATACATCCCTCTTTTCTTTTATTGCATATACGCTCTCACTGGCCTTTTTCTACTTTAAATAATAAATTAACCGTGCGCTGTGTTCTCGCTGCGAAGGGTAGCCCAAATGCCCACATCTCTCCCTCTCCTACCTCTGCTTCTGTCACACGTTCACACTCGCACACACTGCCCACGTACACACACTCCCTCAGCCTCTCTCCCTCTCACTCAGCTCCCACATACACACACTCTCTCTCTCACTCACTCCCTCTCTCTCCCTCTCTTTCTCTCTCACACACACACTCTCTCTATCTCACACTCTCTCACTCCCTCTCTCTCGTACTCTCTCTCTCTCTCTCTACGTCCTCCTCTCGCTCTCTCTCTGTTCCTTTCTCTCTCTCATGGACACAGTCCCACTCTCTCACACACACACACACACACACACACACACACACACACACACACACACACACACACACACACACACACACACACACACACACACACCTCGTCCCTCTCTCTCTCTCTCTCTCTCTCTCTTTGCTGGTCTTTCTCTTTTTGTGACTAGCCTCATGAAAAAGTTAAGGGGAGGCTTTTGTTTTTCTGTTTAGATGGCATTTAAAGCAGAGCCCCTTGTGTGCCATATGTGAGAGAGGGCGGGGAGCGCTGGCGACAAAGAGAGGAGTGAAAGAGGGAAGGCGAGAAAGAGTATAAAAAAGAAAAGAAATGTAGAGCAGTATTGGGGGTAAATGCAATGCCCTACATTAAGCCTGTATGATCATTTACTGCATGCGTTCATGTGTGATCGTGTGTAAACGAATGGGCATCTTATACAGTTACTATTTTTGCACTTACTAGTCTCTAGACCCACAAAAGGGCTTGTAATGGGGAACAGCACTAGCCAAGGTAGAGAAAGTATAATCTTGCAGACCTTCACAGTTGTTTTTTATGTAAATATTTTCAACTCTAATCATTTTGGCCTGTTAATTAGTAAAATTTGTAATCAATAAAGGCCATAGCACCTACATGGCACAAATACAAAATGTCTTATTATTATTATTATTATTAGTATTATTATTATTATTATTATGGATTAAACTCTTAATTCATTCATGTGTCTTTGACTTAACATTCCTACATCCTCGACCTTTTCCCATGTGAGATTTATGACGCTCCATTGTAAAAGCAAAGGTTGAAATACTTTGATATTTTTATGGCTGGGTCTACCTTGCCGAGAGACATGGTGGGGGAGGCAGAGAACGAGGGAGAGAGAGAGGGAGAGGGAGAGGGAGAGAGACAGAGAGAGAGAGAGAGAGAAAGAGTGTACAGTAACTACGTCCGAGGTCTTATAAAACAACTTGTGGCCATGCGATCTCTCATTGATGTTGGCGAGAGGCTGTTCCAAGCCGCAGCCCTTTAATAACTGGTCCCATGCGTAACCAATGAATTAGAAGCAAAGCAAAGACACATGTGGTCAATTAGGGATGGCAATGTGCTACTTGCATCTCAACACATGGCCTGGACTCCACACATTTATTTGGGCGCACGTTCTCGATAGGGCCAGCTTAATCAACAGCTGTCAGCGACACCACTTCCTCCCGCAATAGGCCGAGCCTTTTGTTGGCCGCCAGGCAGAAACCAGAGGCTGCTGTGCTGTGTGTGTGTGTGTGTGTGTGTGTGTGTGTGTGTGTGTGTGTGTGTGTGTGTGTGCGTGTGTGTGTGTGTATGTGTGCATATGTCTTTGCACGCATTCGTCAAATGTGAAAGCGCATGAGTGTTTGCATCGTTATTTGAATTGACATGTATTGGATAACGTATGAAGGGAATTTTGTGGCAAGATATGAAGTGGTGTAGTAGGAGACGGTCACTACAGTCACTACAGTCTACATATAAAAAGCAGACTTCATTAATGTGTACCAGTTAAATAAGTGTAGTCTGTTTTTGTGTGTGTGTATGAGAGAGGGAGAGAGACTGTGTGTGTGCGTGTGTGTGTGTGTGTGTGTGCGCATGCGTGTGCATGTGTGTGGTCATGCACTCAGAAGTGTGTGTGTACAGTACGTGAGTACACATGATGGCTTAGACCTGACAGGTGGAGGAGGCCTGTCAAGCCTTTTTGCAGGAGGAAAAATGACACCAGCTACCTCCTTTCTGTACCAGAAAGAGAGAGAGATTGAGAGAGAGAGAAAGAGAGAAAGAGAGAGAGAGAGAGAGAGAGAAATAAAGCCACTGGTGTCATTTTGACTTTGGGAAAATCTCCTTCCTGAGCTTAATGACACATCTGCAGCCGGGCTATATTTATTACCGTCATGTAGAATAAAATTGATTGTCTCCTAAAATTAATTTTTGGTTTGCCTCTAGCAGTGCTTTAATGGGGGACACTCGGCTCCGTAGCAAGAGTATTGTTTAATCACATTAATATCGTCGCCCCCAGGACAACCAAAGATAATTGTACAAACGAACATAGAAATATGTATCTCTAACTTTTATGATTGAATTATGCAAATGACTCATCTCCTGCCCTTCCAAGCACTAATCATCTAATTAGGAGTGATGTTTTAAATGGTTGTTTTTGGATGGGCGTGCGGAGGGGAAAGCAGGCAGCAGAAAATTAAAAGTGACACTAAAACAGCAAAGTAGTTTTTTGCGCAGGAGGACTGCTGGTGTCTCACCCCCCCAAAACACCCCAACCCCACTCTGCCTCCTACCCCCCAGTACCAACTCCCTCCTCCTTTCGCTCGTGTGTGTATCTGAGCTGGATCATTAAAGTTGGCTATGCCACGTTAGGAGCTGGTAACATTAAACCCCCTACGCTAAGCTGATAATTGTTTATTTGAAGATTTCGTCAAGCTCGTTTCTATCTCTCTCTCTCTCTCTCTCTCTTCATCTCTCTCTGTCTCTCTCTCTCTCTCTCGATCAATCTCTTTTTTTTTTTTGACACTTAGCTCTTTGGACGTTATGGGAGGGCGGAGGAGAACGTTTAGCCCGAGCTTGGAAGTCAATCCTGTCGAGAGAAATGCTAAGTAGCACCCCAATTACGGAGATTAATATTTGATGATGTGTTGAGCATTAGCCTATACACGTTTTTCGCCTCCCCGCTCTGCAGCTGGTGGCTCAGTTCGCCGGTGCATTCAAGCAGTGTGTGTCAGCAAAGGTGGGGGGAGATTGGCTGCCGGTGGGGAGGAGAGGAGAGGAGAGGAGAGGTCGGGGAGGAGGGGGGTAGTTGGGGTTGTTGGTTACAATAATATCGTCAGGCTCAGGAGCTCCTCTCATATACAGCAGAAGTAGGGCTGGGAACATCTCTTGCTGATAAAGGCAAAAGAGAAAGACAGAAAGAAAGAAAAAAAGAAAGGTAGAAAGCAAGAAAGACAGAAAGAAAGAAAGGCAGACAGAAAGAAGAGGCTGAAGGAGGTGTAGAAAAAACCTGGCCAAGTAACTGAACCATGTGCTTCCCTGGGTGAATCGGTGTTTACAGTTGTCTCGTGAATCTCCGACATCTGGAGGCAATAACCTGGAGCTTTACCTCCCGTACTTCATTGCTCCAGTGATGGGTTCACCTGAAGAGCATCACCCGCTAATCCACAAGCATTTCACTAGCCCCGCGGTCACATTCTTGTTTTTCCTGTTTGAAATATAAACACAGCACTCCTCTAACATGGTTGAGAGTGGCCCAAAAATAGTGAGTAACCTCCTCTTTTCGTTTTTAATCTGACACGCACGAAATGTTGAAAAATGTAAGGGGTCATCAGCATACTAGTATCCATCAGGAGAGCCCATTAATTATTTGTAGTGTTGATACAGTTGTTGTCTCCTTTTTTTTCGTCCTGCATATGGTGATAGGAAAGAGAGAAAGAGAGAGAGAGAAAGAGAAAGAGGGAGAGAGAGGGTTGAATATAAAAGATAGATATGGAATGTACTAGAAAAAAAACAAAACAATATGACATCTTTAGTCGCTGCTCATTTCTTATTTATTTACTTTTTAACGTTCAGTGTCAAAAGGTTTGACAATGGAGCGTGCAGCTGGAAAGCAGTGTAATCGGAGAGTTCTAACAGACACGGCGACACCACAACAACTTTGTTTGTTGAACACTTCTCTTAGACGAAGTGTGGGGAAGAACTGCAGAGATAGATAGACAGACAAAGATAGAATAAAGCAAAAAAAAAAAAAAGAGAATAGACACACACGAACAAGAGTGCGGAAGACAGGCATGAAGTGGCGCTTTATCAAAAGCAGACCGGGTCCAAATGCACGGCATATTTTAAGCACTGGTCTCTGTGGGACAGACCTATGCATTTAAAATACTTTTCATCACTCGCATTCTCATGGGTCTTCATATAGAGTCTAATCTAATCACCTGAGATAGGAAGCCAATGCTGGCAACACAAGACAGAAGTAGGCTTTGGGGCAGTAAGGAAAGAGGTGTGAGTGTGTGTGTGTATGTGTGTGTGTGTGTGTGTGTGTGTGTGTGTGTGTGTGTGTGTGTGTGTGTGTGTGTGTGTGTGTGTGTGTGTGTGTGTGTGTCTGTCTCTGTCTCTGTGTCTCTCTGTCTTTGTCTTTCTCCCTCCCTCTCTATTTCGATCTGTGTGTGTGTGTGTGTGTGTGTGTGTGTGTACCTGGGCTTCTCTGTATCTCTATTGTGGTGTGCACATAGCCACATGCTCCTGTGTGTGTGTGTGTGTGTGTGTGTGTGTGTGTGTGTGTGTGTGTGTGTGTGAGTGTGTGTGTGTTTGTCTGTGCGCGCGCCCGTGTCTCAGACTTGT
>CM050214.1:12662706-12675206 GCA_027475355.1 Coilia nasus
AAATGTGTTTTGAGATTAGCTTTGCATTATGGTTACAAATAGGAAAAAGAACTGGAGATGTTGAGAAAGGGTGAAGCCTGAAACATTTGTCAGTCAGCTCTGTCCTAAGACGTTTTTCTTGTTTTTCAGATTTTAACATAAGCACTACCCTCTGAGTGTGCCTCTTCTTGGTCTTGTTTTGTTACCTTTATATTTGGAGGTTTTTTCACTAGGCGAAATGCCTTTTTATTGGTCTAAGGTGCAGACGCCAACTTTCCATTCGTCTTACTGCATTATGGTTACAATTATTGTAATACTGTAAAAGATATACAAGATGCTGTATGAATATTACAGGCTGAACATTAAAAAAACGATTTTGTTTTTGAATATTGAGAACGGTTTCTTATCATCAGTTCTTTTTCTGCTGAGTTGTATTAGTGAGATTTCTCATGTCATTTTACTGAGAATTGAAAATCTAGTCAAACTGTCAATCTAGAGAATGTCTCTTTGTCTTCCCCTTTTTGCTTTTGCACCATCGATGCAGCGTTCAGATAACTCGGTTTGCCAGTAAAGGCAAATATGTTTATCAGATGCCGAGCTGGCGAGTTGGCCCATCAGGGTCCACACTTCTTCCCTTTTTCTCTACAACTGCGAAATCATTGTCCTCTTAGTAGTGTGAGAAGTGTTTACCCAAAGCTTTCCCTCCCTCCCTCCCTCTCTCTATCTCTCCATCCCTCTCTCTATCTCTCTCTCTCTCTCTCGCTCTCTCTCCTTCCTTCTCTCTCTGTCTCTCATGCAGTTGTTTTCTCTCATCTGTCCTGTGGGAAGAAAAAAAATATGACTTTTTATGACTTTTCATGACTTATGACAGGTTGAAGATAATTCTAATTTAAATTTTTGATCATCATTACTTATCATTTACTGTGTAACTACAAATTAATAAAAATGAAAAAAAAAAAACCCCTGAAAAAAGTACTTCTCCTCTGGTAGGCTACAGATTTGAAAGATTCTCTTTAAAAATGTATTAAAAGTGATGAGAAGCCGTGATGTCCCCCAGCGATGTGTGATGGTGCGGTGTCCTTGTGGGCCTTTGTGAATGGGGACAAATGGAGTAAAAAAGCAGAATCTTTAGGGTGTGGCAGCTCATGCCTCTTTAGTCTGGCCAGCGCGGTGTGGTTGCAGCGTGGGACTGTGTGTGTGTGTGCTTTTGTGTGTGTGTGTGTGTGTGTGTGTGCTTTTGTGTGTGTGTGTGTGTGTGGGGGGTGCATGTGTGTGTGACTCTGCGTGTGTGTCTGTGTGTGTGTTTGTGTGTGTTTTTGTGTGTGTGCACGTTTGCATCTGTGCGTGTGTGTGTATGTGTGTATGTGACTGCGTGTCTGTGTTTGTGTGCTTTTGTGTGTGTGTGTGGGGGGGTGTGTATTTGTGTGACTCTGGGTGCATATGTGTGTGTGTGTGTGTGTGTGTGTGTGTCCATGTGTGTGTGCGCGCACGTTTGCATCTGTGTGTGTGTGTGTGTGTGTGTTAGTGTGTGCCTGCATGCGTGTGTGTGTGTGTGTGTGTGTGTGTGTGTGTGTGTAGCTGAAAGTGAGCAGCAGGTTTGGGCTGGCTGTGCCTGCTGCCCCCTGGGCTGCTGCTGTGGGTGAGAGGGCAGCTGGTAGGACGTGAGCTGTGTGCCAACGAGTCTGGAGTTTGTGTGTGTGTGTGTTGTGTGTGTGAGTGCATGTGTGTGTGTGTGTGTGTGTGCGCATGTGTGTGTGTGTGTGTGTGTGTGTGGGTGTGCGCGCGCGTGTGTGTGTGTTTTCATGTGTGTGCGCATGTGTGAGTGCACATGTGTGTGTGGGTGGCTGTTTGGGTGGGGATGGGGTTTTGCAAAGGGGAGTGCAGGGCGTGCTCTGTGTGTGTTCTGTGTGTGTGTGTGTGTGTGTGTGTGTGTGGTGTGTGTGTGTGTGTGTGTTTGTGTGTGTGTGTGTTCTCTGCATGAGTGTGTGTGTGCTGTACGTTTGCCTTCTGAGTAAGAGTGAGGAAGCCCAAGTGCCCCCTACCAATAGTAAAACTGTACCCCAATCACCCCCTCAAACCAGAACCCTGACTGCAGACATATCTGAGCTTTATGAGCCCCAGGTAGCCATTTATATGCAATAGGCTCCTGTGTATGTGTGTGTAAGTGTGTGTTTGTAAATGTGTGTGGTGTGTGCATGTGTATGTGTGTGGTGTGTGTGTATGTATGTATGTGCACATGCATGTGTGCTTGCATGTGTTTGTGAGCAGGTGCATGTGTGTGTAAGGGCATGCATATGTGTGTGTGTGTGTGTGTGTGTGAGTGCACGCATGTGTGCGTGTGTGTGTGTGTGTGTGTGTGTGTGTGTGTATGTGTGTGTGTGTGTGTGTGGTGTGTGTGTGTGTGTGTGTCTATCCACCTGCCCATTTGTGTATGCACTCTGCAATCTCTGTCCTCCTGAAATACTGTCAGGTTCGTTAATTTCCTCCTCAGCCCTTTCCTTGAGATGGGCGGTGGGAATCAGACACCATCTCGCGTTTATTTTAGGGATGGGTCGGACCGGTCCTCCGCTCACCCACAATGGCACTGACAGCACAGGCCTCATAGCACAGGGTGTTAGGCCTCATTTCCACCGACTTGAGTGTGTACAGCGCATATCCGTGTACAATAGGTTTGTATAGGGACAGAACACGCTCAGATTACGCGTGTGATGGTCTAATCTGTTAATGTGCATTCTAAATGAATACAGACAGAAAACAGGCACGCGCTGTACACGCAGAGTGTTTGGTGGAAATGAGCCCTTAGTGTGTGGTGTCGTCCTCATAGACAGACAGACAGACAGACAGACAGACAGACAGACAGACAGACAGACAGACAGACAGACAGACAGACAGACAGAGAAAGTAAGAAGTTGATGGATCACAATCTAATGGGTTTAGCTATCTATCTGGCACAGAACGTACCCTTGGCTTGTGTCAACTTCCTACTATTCGACGGAAGTGGGTATC
Source organism: Coilia nasus (assembly GCA_027475355.1). Taxonomy (NCBI): domain Eukaryota; kingdom Metazoa; phylum Chordata; class Actinopteri; order Clupeiformes; family Engraulidae; genus Coilia; species Coilia nasus. The sequence continues at coordinate 12,665,692 of CM050214.1, forward strand.
AGCCCAGGAGACAAGCCATACACGTGGCACGCACGCACACACACACACACACACACACACACACACACACACACACACACACACACACACACACACACAGAACAAGACTGGCACAACCACACACCACCAGATTAAAACAGTTATCTGATTCACACTCAAGCAGAACACCAACAAACCCACACACACTCCCCTGTAAAATGGATGTCATTTTGTTGTCATTTCTGTCTCTATTTTACATGTCATAGCGCACCTCGAGGACCGTACGCCAACAAGGGACCCAGGGTGCACGTAGACGCCGCGCGCAGGAACTGCCGCCACACCCCCGTTGTTGTTCCTTTCGCCCGCTTGAGCACTTCCCTGCACCGTATACACAAACAACCAGGCCTCTCCTGCTTAACGCATTGAAACACCAGCCTCTCCTGCTTAACGCATTGTAAAGTGTCAATCTGAACTCTTTCCTCTGTCTCTCCCTCTCTGTCTCTCCCCGTCTCTCTGTCATTTCTTCTCTCTCTCTCTCTCTCTCTCTCCCTTTTTTCTCTCTCACTCTCTCTCTGTCGCTTACTGTCTCTCTCTATCGCTGCCTTTTTCACTTTTCTTGTCTTACCTTTTCTCTCTGTCTCTGTCTCTCTTTCTCCCCCCCATCTCTCTTTCTCTCCTTTAGCGGGAGAGGTCTTCCTGTCACTCGCTCTGGCGTGCTGCTGCTGCTCTGCGTCACGCCACTCCACGCCACACCACACCACACCACACCACACCACACCACACCACACGGCACTCCACCCCAAAGCACCCCACACCAAACCACAGCACCCCACACCGCCCCACTCCACACTACACCGCCCCACTCCACACCACACCGCCCCACTCCACACCACACCGCCGTTGTTCGCACTCGACCTGTCAAGGCTCCCGCCGGCTGAAGGACAACGCCTCCATAAAAATATACATGCATATGCGCAGCGCTGACAGATATGTATAATATCGCATATGGATTAGCGGGTGTCTATTGAAGCGCGAGGAGGAGGTAGAGGAGGAGTGGGAGGAGGAGTGGGAGGAGGTGGAGGAGGTGGAGGAGGGCCTGCGCGGGGTGGGAAGCCAGTGAAGAAGGGGGTCAGGGTCAGTGTATACGCAAGGTCACGATTAAAACACACGGGTTGGGATGGACCCATAAATCAGGGGCTGCATACGGCTGCCCTCCGCACTGCCTGATTTAACACCTGCGCCCAGACCTTCCTTGTCAGCTCTGGCGTTCTTTATTACCCCTGTGCCGCGAGCTCTTCCCCTCACCGATATAGATAGAGTTCACCTTTGAAAAAAGCCGCAGTAACTCTCCCTCTCTCTCTTTCTTTCTCCCTCTCTGTCTCTCTTTCTCCCTCTCTCTCTCTCCTGTTCTGTTATTTTCTCTCTCTTTTGCTCTCTGTCTCTCTTTTTCCCACTCTCTCTTTCTTTAGTTCGGTTCCCTACTCTCTTACTTTCTCTCGCTCACTCTTTTTCTATATTGCAAGCTCTTTTCCTTCTGTTCCATTCTTTTTTTTCTCTCACTTTCTCTCTTTCTCTCTCTCTCTCTCTCTCTCTCTCTCTCACACACACGTGCGCCCACCATTCTCCCCCCATGCCTCATTCTGGCTTGCTTCTTGTTTCGGTTTTGTGCCAGCTTCCTCTCCTGTACAGTAGCTTCCAGGAGCTGCCTGCCTCTCTCTCTCCTTCTCTCCTTCTCTCTCTGTCTCTTTCTCTCTCTGTCTCTCTGTCTCTCTCTCCCTCCTTTCTGTCTTTCTTTCTTTTTGCATGTTCCCCTGCCTGTCTTTTTCTGTCATCTTTGAACACTAACCTCTCTCTTACCTCTTACCTCTTCCTGCCTCTATCTCAATCGCAGGTCTGGCTGTACTGGAATGTTCTGGAATGCCTGCCGAGCTTGTATCTATTAATTACATGTTGACAAATTTGGACCTAAAATATATTTAAATATATATATATATATATATATATATATATAGATCACCTGTGTTGTAGTATAATCTTATCGTGTTGTGAGGGGGAGACAATAATAATTTTGTCTCAAACCCGAGCCTCGGCCTCGCCAAGCGTGTCTGATTGAGGGCGCTAATGAAAGTGTCCTCATAGCGCCTGTCGGAGTGAGGCATTGTTGTCGGCAGGAATTCCTGGAGGAATGAGCCTCCCTGGTTGCCAGGTCTGAAAAACACACAAAGACATCTGAGCTTTGAGAGCAGTAAATTCCTATTAAACCTCCTGATTTTCTCATGCTCCGAGTTAGCTTTTAGTAGACGGTTGATTGTTTTTCCTGTTTTTTTTTCTCTCTCGTCTTGAAGAAACCTTAAAAGTTTATCTCGGTGAAATCTGCATCTGATTTCAACAGCATGTTTCACTCATCATCCTTCAGCATCACTTCTGGTCTTGCTCAAAGGGGTATTAAACAAGAGTGCATATCTTTAACTAACGACAAGAGGCCTGTGTATCTTGGAAATCTGCACATGTGTTGCAACAGTGTCTTTTGAAGCAGCTTAAGAAACACACCCAAAAAAAGAAAGATCAATCTAACATGGGCCTGACTTGAGCGTCCAAGCCTCTCCTCTCCTCTCTCCTGCACCCCGACCCCGAAGAGCAGGAGCGAAGACAGGCATTCATTACCTCTCCACACAAATCACCGCGTGATTACATGTTTTAAATAATGGAGTCGGCCGGAGGAAGGGGGTGCTGCTCTTTTGTCACCTGTAATAGACCTTTAGTCCTCATCCGTCCCGCTTCTGTCAGCGCGGCGGAAGGACCCGGGGGGAGGCCTTGAGGGGACAGTGAGGGGACGCGTTTGCTGCTCGTGACTGATTCAGTGCTCGCAGGAACTTCCATCCAAACTTGAGCATGGAGGGGGGCGTAGTGCAAAAAATGTAGTTTCACTCCCTCTCTCTGTCTCTATTTCTCTGTACCCCCCCCCCCCTTTATTTCCCTCTGTTTGTGTGTGGGGGAATGTGCGTCAGAGAGAGAGAGTTGTGTGTGTTGTGTTGAATGCTTTAGGGTTGTGTATGGGGCTGTATATGTTGTGAGTGTATGTGTGTGTGTGTGTGTGTTGGAGTGAGAGTGACTGGGTTTGTTTGTGTGTGTGTGTTTGTTTGTGTGTGTTAATGTTTTACAGTGAGATTGAATGGTTGTGTGTGTGTGTGTTTATTTTGTGTGTGTGTGTGTGTGTTAGTGTGTTAGAGGAAAATGTAATGGTTGTAATTCAAACTCAGAGAGACAGAGTTGTGTGTGTTGTGTTGTTTGCGTGAGACTTGTGTATGGGGGCTGTGTGTGTTGTGTGCAGGTGTGTGTTTCTGTGTGTGTGTTAAAGTGAGAGTGACTGGCTGTGTGTGTGTGTTTGTGTGTGTTAGTGTTTTACAGTGAGAGTGAATGGTTGTGTGTGTGTATTTATTTATGTGCGTGTGTGTTAGTGTGTTAGAGCGAGAGTGAACGGTTGTATGTGTCTGTTTGTGTGTGTGTGTGTTCCTGTGCTTTTGTGTGTACACAGCCTGTCGTCTCCCTCGGATCACCTGGAGAATCAGTTAGCTGTTATTTTTAGAACATTCCTCAGTGTGTGTGATAGAGTTGGATTGTGTGTTTTTTCCTGTCATTAAATCCCGGTTTTGTTTTGCAAAGTTTTCTTTCGCTTTTGCCCGAAAGCTGAAACAGTTGCAGATGGCGGAGGGGCGGAACTGTGGCACGGGGTCATCGCTTCGACTCGAGAGCCAGTTAGTTTGGCGTACAGTTAAGCGCTTTTCTTCCACACTCAAAACAAAATCCGCTGTCAAAACCAAACGCTGCTGTCATCCTGCATACATTCTTCTACAGTCTCTCTTAAAAGGAATCGGAAAAAAATACAGACACACACCCACGCACACACACACACACACACGTGTTTTTTTTGTGTGTGTTCTTCCAGTGTGTTGTTTTTGTCAGGCCCGCCCTAATAACAGCTTCTGGGTTTTCTAGCGAAAGTAGGCAGGAATTGCCAAAAAAAAATTAAAAAAAATTGACCACCTTGTCTGCGATGAGCAGTTACAGCCTAGCTGTCAGCGAGTCACCGAGTCGTCTCTGGCGGGGAATTGTTAATTACCACGTTTAACGCGACAGTGTTAGGCATTGCCGTTCCTGCCGAAGCGGTGAGTGCCGAACACTCCACCTTTTTTTCTCTGTTGTTGGCAGTGAATGAGATGGCAGGCAAAATATATACGTGTTTAAAAAAAAACAAACGATGTCGGGTAGGGTGGGGAAGATTTGGCTTTTTAAGATGGCACCTCAACGGTCTCGCGCATTGTTCTCTCGATCGGAAAATTAGAGGCAAAAGGCGCAAAAAAAGAAAACCTCCGCAGTCCCGGTGACAGCTGCAAACAGCTTCACGCCTCTCCTGTCGAGCCGACGCACGCTTCGCGCGTTTCCCCGTGCCTAACACGGCTTTTTCTGCATTGTTCCGCTCTCTGTCGCCAACAATGGATGGCAGAGTGATGAGCGTAGTTATTTGCCTCCTAATACTGACACATAATTGGATGGTGTCCCCTTTAAAAAGGCGCTGTTAGGCAACAGCGTTGTCAAAATGCTGAAAAAGTTATAAGATTAATTTCCCACTGAGCATTGTGAGCGTGTCATTCATAAAAGCCGTGATGAATTATTTTAGGGGACGCAGCGAAAAGTTTTTTTCTCCCCTCTCTCTCTCTCTCTCTCTTGCATGCTCGTCATCTTTCTGACAGTCTCCAGACACTTTAGAGAATGTTTGGCAAGAAGTTTGGAGAGGATGTGGCAGATTGTCTCCTGATAAAACATGATTGGATTAAATCTGTAGTTTACGGACATGTTTACGGCAGAGAGCTGCACATGCATTTTAGTATCCAGCTTGGCCCGCTACTGATGCTTGTAGTTTCTGTCTCACACGCACAGCAACACCTCTCCACCTTAGACAGGTGGATATTCATAGGAATTCACTATGACAGAAAATCCACTCTTAGCCACACTGTATAGAAATCTTGACTTCACACTTTGTCTTATTATTATATTACAGTAAACCTTGTTAGTGTTTGCCTGTGCAATGATAGTGCAGTATTTTAGTGTAGAAATGTAGAAGCATATCAGTGAATTATAAGTTAGGCTAAAACAGGGCTCTGATTAGTGTTTAGTGGTTTAGTGTTTAAGAGTTAAAATCATGCAAGTGCAGAGGATCAAGGTGCTCTGACACGATGCTAAATAGCATATAACAGTGCATTGCAGTGTATAACATGTATACTCTCTGTTCCCCCTCTCTTGCATTCATACACATTCACACCACTCCACCACACAGGCAAAGCTAATCCGCTAAATGGCTGCAAACACTCAGAAAGTGGGGTACGAATAAAAAGAGGAGGCGGGCAGGCGGCAGGCAGCTTTGGGGAGGGCGATGGCTGGCTGGAGTTGGCAGATGGTTTGGGGCGCGGGGTGGCGGTGGTGGTGGTAGTGGTGGTGGTGTCGGGTAGCGGTGCTGGGCTGGGGCTGGGGCTGGGGCTGGGGCTAGTCGTCATCCTGAGCGGTACTGACAGAGCAGAGGGCTCCTGTTTAAAGGCCCATCCTGCCTGGCCAGCCTGACACTCTAATCTCCAGCCGACTGTCACCGGCTGCTGAGATGACTATCACACCGGCCTTATTTATGTAGCTGGGAAATAAATAGCGGCCCCCGCTTCCTCGACATATGACTTATTTCCCTCTGTTTGCTCTCTCTCCCTCTCTTCTCTCTCTGTCTGTGCTCTCTCTCTCTCTCTCTCTCTGGCTGCTGCCTCTTCTCTCTGAGGGTCGTTTTGGTGATGTCCTTCTGTATACCACTCCTCCTCTTTCTTTTTCACTCCTCTCTTTCCTTTTGTTTATTTCAGTCCCTTTTATGTGTATATCTGAGGGGGATTTTATACAAGACTATGTGTATGTTATTAATATTATTAAAAAATACATCTCTTCCCTCTCTGTTATCTCTTTAACTGCCTCTGTTTCAGTCCATCCATCTCCCTATTGACAAGCCTACCATACCCTATAGCAGGGGTTAATGTGAAATTTACACACACACACACACACACACACACACACACACACACACACACACACACACACTAACACACACACACACTAACACACCCACACACACACACACTAACACATCCACAGTATTGTTGTTACCGCAGCGGAACTGCCAACTCAGACTCTGCTTGCCAGTGTAATTTCACTAATAAATCTGTGCTTTAACAGTCAATTGACTGATGTTCAAGCCACAGTGTTATTGGTTTGTGCTATATGAAAATGGCCTGGGTGTGATGTGGAGTGCCATTAAATAGATTATACACATTATCAAACCTTTCTCTCTCTCATTTCATTCTCCCATTCTCTCTCTCTCTCTCTCCCTCTCTCTCTCGCTCTCTCTCTCTCCCTCTCTCTCTCCCTCTCTCTCGCTCTCTCTCTCTCTCTCTCTCTCTCTCTCTCTCCCTTTCTCCCTCTCTCTCTCTCTCTCTCTCTCTCTCTCTCTCTCTCTCTCTCCCTTTCTCCCTCTCTCTCTCTCTCTCTCTCTCTCTCTCTCTCTCTCACTCTCTCTCTCTCTCTCTCTCTCTCTCTTTCCCTTCTGCGCTCATTCTGTCTTCACACCATCTCTGCTGTCTAGCACTTTACGTTTTTCATACCCTCAAAATGTGGTGTTTGATAACAGCATTACAGTAAATCAGGAAAAAAGCTTTAATTCATCACATGCTCTCAGAAATGCTTTCAGAAGTGTATTAAAGTGTGTTTGTAGTGTCTGTATGTAAGTGTTTTTCCACAGTAGGTGCACAGGAAGAGTAAACTGACCTCTGTGCTCTCTCTCTCTCTCTCTTTTTCTCTCTCTTTCTTTTACATGTGCTGATTCATCCGCTGCGCTTTCCACCCACCTGCTTCCAGGTAAGAAGAGAGTCTTGTTTCTCTTTAGTCATGTGATTGCCCTCTAGATCCCTGCTTATGGTTGCACTTAAGCCTGCCATAAATTAACAAAAATAATAGGCCTAGTATATCTTTCATAGTTCATAGCCCTGTAAAAAAACAGAAAAGCAATTAAGGCAAAACAAACAAATAAAGAAAGAAATGAAGAGAGGGTAAACAGTGTAACCTGACTGCGCATTGAGGATTTCAGCATCTGTGTCGTAAAACACTCGGGAGGCTAAATTAAGCTCCAGTTTAGTGCAACACACATAGTCTCCCTAATACACCTCTCTGAAACACACGCACACATACACACATACAGACGAGCGCATGCACACACACACATACACACACACACACACACACACACACACACACACACACACACACACACACACACACACACACACACACGTACACACACACAACAGACACACATACACACACACACACACTTGCACACACATGCACAAACGCACATGTACACACACATGTACACACACATGTACACACACACACACACACACAATCTCTCTCTATAGTGTGTGGATCTTCCCTTGTTTTTTTTTCTTTCCCTCCTCTCCTCCTCCTCTCCTCCACTCCTCTCCTCCGTGGCTGCTTGTCCCACTGTGGCCCGACCTTTTAAAAGGCAGGAGAGGAGAGTGCCCGGCAGTCGTCCCTGTTTAGAAACAAGTGCTGTGTCATTTATTTTTCTCATCAGGCACATAATGCTCCGTATGACATTTGGTCCGGCTTAATACCCCTCTTTGTCACAATTCTGGGCGTAATTGTCTTGTGTGGAGCGCCGCTCCTCTAATTAAAGTGAGTGGTAAGACCTGACAAATGTGATTTATTTTGTGCTCTCCGAGGTGCGGATCACACCAACCCACAGACATGCGCACACAGATGCACACACATACCGTACACACATACACACACACAGGCAGACACACAGTCAGCTGCACACACGTACACAGACACATACATACACTCTCACAGATACACACTCACACATACATAGATACACACGCACACGCACACACACACACACACATGTACGCAGACATGCATATGCACACACGCACACGCACGGACACGCATACACACACACACTCACGCACACACACACACACCACAGAGCAGTCTGCCTATCCTCATACAAATTAATTACACCGAATCAAATGATACACTGACACCAAGTCGTGTTGCCTGTCTTCAAGAACTCCCGTTCCAGAGAGAACTTTATTATTGAAATCAGGCATGATGGCCTCACCTGTTATAGTAAGAAGCAGCACCTTCACGCATTGCCATATTTTGTTTCGTTCTCCACACACACAGATTATGACAAACTGATTGAATCCTCTCTTTTTTTTTACTTCTTTTAACAGTCTCTCATATCTGTAATTTTGGAGGTGTGGTGCAGTATAATTGTCCTCACTGATGTTTTTTTTTTTTTTAAGTTTTTTTTTTGCACTTTCATGCATCGCTATTTTTCGTTTCCGTCTTCACGCCCACACAGAATGAAGAACTGATAGGCAATAAATGGATGTTGGCATGAAAGCCTCTTCCTCCTCCTCCTCAAGTGGCTGAAGGTTCTCTGCCCTTTCCTCCCTCATGCTTAGCAGTACTTAGCACTCCCCCCCCCCCCCCCCCTCCCTGCTAATCCGTCAGCAGCTGCAGCATTTAACGGCAAAACACTATGCCGTCCTTCCCGACCGTCAAACAGTGGACCACAAAAGGTCAGAAGGAAGGAACACACACACATCTTCCAGCAGTGAAACAAAGTGCATATATGCAGTGATGAAAATGTACACTGAGTTGTACGCACAATGTTGTACGCAAGTGTTGTCACTGTCAATCATTCTATTTCTCCTCTTTCTGGTTTTCCTCTTCCTCTTCCTCTTCTTCTTCTTTATTTCATTCTCTTTTTGTTGCCATTGAGGTTATGACTCCTTATTTCCTTGTCATGGTAGTAAAGGTCCTATTTTCAGAAAGGGAGAAAGAGGGGGCATAGAAAGTAGCGGCTTAATGCCCCTTAAATGAGCTTTCGTAGCTCCCCTCCACTCTTCGCCCAGGGTCCTGAAAGACAAGGGCCTCCTTTGGCGTATACTTTTCTTTGGGGCTCAGATATACCTATTTCTTGCCATCCACACTGCAGGATAGAAACCATGGCGGGCCGAGAAAAAAAAAAAAAACAAAAAAAAAAAACAATGGCCTTTCTTCAGGCTTAACAATAAGTCGTTTGAAAACATCCTGTTTTTGTTCGAGATGCTGCAAAAGTTAATTAAGCGTCCCATCCTGCCATGCGGAAGGGGATTACAAACAGGGACTTGGAAAAGTCATTACAGACCTTACATATTCTACTTGGCTATAATAAATAAATAAATAAATAAATAAATAAGTAAATAAATAAATGAATCAAATAATAAATTCATAAAAAAGAGAAGCCTCTGACCTACAACTTCACTGCAATCTCAGTGCATTTGATTTCACTGTGTCATGATTCCCAGAAGAACAATAGAGCTCTCAGAATCCGATATCATTCATTAACGTCTGATCATTGGGTTGGCCACACA
>CM050214.1:12685206-12687706 GCA_027475355.1 Coilia nasus
TCAGATCAGGTGTGTGTGTGTGTGTGTGTGTGTGTGTGTGTGTGTGTGTGTGTGTGTGTGTGTGTGTATGTGTGTGTGTGTGTGTGTGTATGTGTGTGTGTGTGTGTGTGCGTGTGTGTGTGTGTGTGTGTGTGTGTGTATGTGTGTGTGTGAGTGTTTGTATGTGTGTGTGTGTGTGTGTGTAAGTGTGTGTGTAAGTGTGTTTTTGTGTGAGTGTGTGTCTCCATTTGTGTGACACTGCATGCTGTGATGACTGAGGGTTCCCTAATGAGCTGGTATTCAGTTGATGTCCCCACTGAGTGTGCCTGTTGTGTGTGTGTGTGTGTGTGTGTGTGTGTGTGTGTGTGCATGTGGAAGAATGTGTGTATGCCAGTGTTTGCATAGGTATGTGTGTATCTGTTTGCATGTGCGTGTGTGTGTGAGAGAGAGAGATAGAGACAGAGAGGGAGAGGGAGAGAGAAAGAGAGAGGGAGAGAGCGATAGAGAGAGAGAGGGTGAGTCAGATCCTGGCCCCAGAGCTGTGATGTGAATCATGGTGTGTGCGGCGTGTGAAGCAGAGAGGGCAGAGAGGGCCGAGGGGGTGAGGCAGTCCCACAGCAGGCCCAAAGAGCACCTCTGCTTTAAAAACCTCCCTCTCTCTGTCTCTCGTTCTCTCTTCTCTCCTTCCTTCTCTCTCTCTCCTCTCTCTTGCGCTGTTTGCACCTTGGAGGGAAGCTTTAAATCTAATTGCACTGTGTATAATGACAATAAAGGCTTTATATTTCTATTTCTATTCTATTTCTCTTTTCTCTCTCTCCCTTTCCCTCTCTCCTTTTTCTCTCTCTCTCTCTTACACACTCTCTCCCTCTCTGTCATGCTTTCTCTCTTCCTTTTCTCTGTCTCTCCCTTCTTCTCTTTTCCTCTCTCTGCCTCCCCCCTCTCTCATTCCTTCTCTGCTCTCATCCTTCACCCCCCCCCCTCCTGTCTGTTACCTCCGTCCAGCTGCTGGGGCCCAAATGGATACCTGCAATTTATCTCCGCACCGTGCGTGACTGAAAGTTTACTTCGACTTCAGAGTGTTTGTCTTCTTTTTTTTCACAGGACACTCCTCTCCTCCATTTCTCTCTCTCTCTCTCTCTCTCACTGTCTGTCTCTCTCTCTCTCTCTCTCTCTCTCTCTCTCTCTGTCTATAACGCTCATTCTCTCTTTTTCCCTCTCTCCCCCCTCTCATTCCACAGCCCCTGAACCCAGACAATGAAAACAATAAGAGGGGAGCCTCTCTCTCTCTCTCACCCCTCTCTGTTCCCACAACCCCCCATTCCGATTTCATGCTCCGTCTGTTGTCTTCTTTTGTCGACGCATTCGCTCCGAGACCCCTCTGGCCAACTTTCCCCAAAAACAATACGTCCTCGCATTTTGTTTATTTGTTCGTTTGGTGCTTCATCTGAAGAGTGGCACGGCCATCTGCTTAATTCGAATAAGGTGGATTAATGAAAGAGATTCGCTCTCTATTCTTGGTCATTCTCCTTCCAGTTCACTGTCCTTTTTTTGAATTTGTCCCACTCACTTTACCTCCTCTCCCTGTCTCACTCTGTGTGTCTCTCTCTCTGTCTGTCTGTCGCTCTCTCTCTCTCTCTCTCTCCCTCTCTCCCTCTCTCTCTCTCTCTCTCTCTCTCTCCCTCTCTCTCTGTCTGTATCTTTTGGTTTCATTTTGTCTCTGATACAAACACACCCTACCTCTCTTTCTCTCCTTCTCTCTCCCTCTCTCTTTCTTTCTCTCTCCCTTTCTTTCATACTCTCTCTCTCTCTCTCTCTCTCTCTCTCTCTCTCTCTCTCTCTCTCTCTCTCTCTCTCTCTCTCACACACAGACACACACAGACACACACACACACACACACACACACACACACACACACACACACACACACTCCCACACATATTTTGTCCTCTTCTCCTCTTTGGCCGAAGGAGCTTTTGGGGGTCAGTCAGCCGGTGTGTGTGTATCTGTGTGTGTGTATGTATGTGTGTGTGTGTGTGTGTGTATGTGTGCATGTGTGTGTGTGTGTTCTGCTGTGCGAGGCGGCGGTGGGATGATTTGGTGTGTCACCGGTGTCAGGGAGGGATCAGCGGGCCTTTGTGATGGTGCGCCGTAGCGCCGGCCATAAATAACAGGCAGAAAAGAACACGGCTCCACCTCCGTCAGTCCATCCGCCCGCCCGCCAGGCAGGCAGGCAGGCCACTCTGCTCCGCTCCGCTCCGCTCCGCTCGGCCCCCCGAGCAAATGGGGCTGGAGAAATGGGCTGTCATCGCGGCTTTAGCGGGGGCCGGCGCTGTTTGCACAGTGGGAGCCTGCGCCGTGGCCCCCGGGGCCCTTTTCTCCCGTCGGCAGACAGGGGGGACGTTAAATGCTCACTCTTGAACTGTGAACTGAGCCCCTGTTGAGATTTTTTTTTCCTCCTCCTCCTCCTCCCAGTTTTTTTTTCCCACCTGAAAGAGTGTTGCTGAGTTGTTGTTGTTCTAA
>CM050214.1:12697706-12705206 GCA_027475355.1 Coilia nasus
TTCACAGCAGCATAAATTCACAGTTAAGTTAAACAGCAGACCGAACGATCGGGAGGGCGGTCTGGGGATTTGAGGGCGGACGGGGGGGAGGATGGGGTACTTGAGGAAGCCCGAACGGCTCGAAAGGTAAAAAAAAGGCAGGGAGCACCACGTAGTGCTGGAGCATCACCCTCCATATAGCTTTATGGGCGAGGTTAAAAATCCCGAGTGAAGTTCGCATCCGCAGGCCGGGTATCCTGCCGCTCCGAAGGGGGGGTAAGAGGAAAGAAAAGCGAGCCGAGGGTAATTAGGACCAGTCAGGGGTCCTGGACAGCGAGATCCCCCCCACCACTCCCCCACCCCCACACACACACGCACACACACACACACATGCACCCTCCCTCTCCTCCTCCTGCTCTCCTCCTTGGCACATGTGGAACCACTCCTGCACATGTTATGACCCCCCCACACCACACACACACACACACACCACCCCCCAACCCCAATCCCGCTTTCTCTCTCATTCTCCCTCTCGCCGTCGCTCTGCTTCCAATTTATGCACTTCCTATATGATTGATTGTTTCGAATTGCTCCAAATATGTTATAATTGATTTAAGAACGGTGGGTTTAGGGGCAGTGACAGAAGGGGTATGCAGCGCTTCCAGAGGCTGACTTGAAGGAAAAATTCAAGAGTTTAAGAAGGGGTGAGAGCCTACGCTTTTGCTCGAGGGACAAAAGTTTTTTTTTTTTTTTTTTTTTGTCGTGCGGTTGCGGGTGTTTCTATTACCTCCGACTTCTTCGGCGTTTCGTATCTCTCTGCAATGCGCTCGTGTAATTAATTAGGCATTTCGAAGATCACACGATTTTTTTTTTTTTGCGGAATCAGTTTGACACTTACGGCATGGCAGCCCTTGTCACTGTCTTCATTCTTTTTTTTTTATGAACTCCATTGCTCCGTTCGCAGATAGCGGCTCTCAGTTTTTTGAGTGATGCGCGGTTAAGATTGGGCTAATGATAAGTCGTCCCGCTAATTGCTATGAAATTAGACTTTGCCATCCATGCTGTAATTACTTATGTGCCGTACTTTGTATTCAGGGGGATAGTTTTTCACACCCTCCCCCCCCTCCCCTCCTCCCCTCCTCCCTCCTGTCTTTTTTTCATCCATTAACCATCGCAGAAAAAAAAAATGCAGGAGAGGCCACGGGGGCTTCGGCAGCTTTACCAACACGAGCGACCCAGTAGTGCTGAAATGGCAGTTTAGGCCCCGAACCTTCGCACACACACACACACACACACACACACACACACACACACACGCACGCACACATTTGCGTGCACACACACTCTCTCTCTCTCACACACACTCTCACACATACACATGCAGACACACACACACGCACACACAGTCTCTCTTACACACTCCTTCACACACATACACACACACACACACACACACAGACAGACACACACACACACACACACACACACACAGTACCCCGCCCCCGTTAGTGTGTTGTTGTTTGCGGGGACGTTTATCGGGATTGCCGGGCTCCTCGCTCCGCGTGTGTTTGCCGAGGAAGGCTTTTGCGAGGTGAGAGAGAGAGAGTGCCCTTGCCGGGACAGCAGCGGGAATGGATGGCAACAGCAGGGGAGGGCGCGAGCGAGAGTGAACGAATGTGTGACTGAAAGAGAGGGAGAGAGAGAGAGAGGGATGGAGGGATGGAGGGATGCAGGGGGGAGGGGAGAGCAAGGCCCTGCAGAAGCGGCAGATCCTGGCGATCAATGCGACGTCATTTGCATTACAGTGCTCCGTTAACTACAGATCTGGACATCGATCCCCGCACTAGAATGCAGCGTAGCAGCAGCAGCAGTGGCGGACGAGAGAGCCAGAGCCGTGCCTGGGTATCGGGGAGACAGGGTGGGGCAGAATGGGGGGAGGACGGGGGGGGGGGGAGGATGGGGGGGGGGGTTGGCTCTGGTGGGGGGACTAGTGAGGGCAAGCTATGAAGTAATTACAATTATGGAAAAAAAAGCTTCATAATTACTACGGGAGCAGTTTAGCCTCAGAAGGCCCTGCGTTGACTGTGTCGCAGCATGACTGACCTAATATTCGCGTTGCGTTAGCGTGCAGTGCAGGTGTTGTTGTTGCCTCCGTGGCCTTTTGTTGCAGCATTCAGCAAAAACGTGACAGACTTGGACAAAATAAAATGCATGTGCGTTTCATTTCTGCCACTTCCCATCACAGCAGAAGTATGTGTGTTTACAAGCGTAAAATCTTGTGTGATTTTTCACACTTGATTTTTTTGGTTAAATCTGTTCAACATCATCTTCTCTCACCGCCACCCTTTTCTGATAAAATTTCCAAACGACACAACCACACACATGCCTGTATATTCAGATCCCTGTGATATGTATCGTGTGTCGGGATCTTTGCCGTCAGTGTGTACCGATGCATCAGATGTTTGGACCTCACAGGCGACTGACGGACAGGTAGGAAGCCAGGAGCGTGCAGAATATTTCAATAATGCCATCAGGAAAAGCGGATCGATACACCTGGAGATAACAGCCCCTCTCAGAAGTGGGGGGTTGGGGCTAGAATGGAAGAGAGGGGGAGGGTGGGAGCGCTATTGACAGAGAGATGAGCTAAGATGAGTGGGGAGAGAGACGTGGCCTGTGCAAGGCGACCGCCACAGTTTAGCTGAGCTGGTGCTAAGCATGGGGCTAAGGTTTAAATGCGTTTTGCCTTCTTGGGGATACATTTTAATGTTTTATATTGGTAAGAATATTCTTAGTGTTGTATTATTCTTAAGACGTGTAATTAACCCAAATTGGATTAATCCACAAAGCCAAATTCCTTGTGGAACCGGACAGCGCTGCGAAAAATTCCCCTCTTTTTTCACTTCCTAAAGACTTGAAACTGTCAGGGTTTTTACTGGATAATTCCTTGCTTCCTGGTTAAAATGCAGAGGTGGGGATATGTCATGTGTGGTTTTATTTCAGTGCTGTGACCTTGACTGCGACTAACTTTCCACCACCTCAGCCTCCCCCTTCCCCCTCCTCCTCGGTATCCCCTTCGCTGTTCTCACCTACACCCCACCCCCCTCTCTCGCGGCGCTGCCATTGTTTCAAGACATCAAATGCGGCGCGGAAGGCTCACACAGCGGCGCCCACAATGGCCGCCTGACAGCTCGGGTGGACATTAAAGCGCGCCTCTTGACAGTCGAGAGAGAGAGAGAGAGAGACAGAGGAGGGGGACTGTGGGGGAAGGTGGGCGGGTTCAGGGCGTCTTTTACAAGATCTGTTGCCTCGGCTAATGAAAAAGATTTATTAATGTTTTTAAAAGTCGGCATTAGCGCTATCGGGAATATTAATGGAAAGGGGGCCGAAGACCCCTCCGCACACACAGCACAGCACAGCACAGCACAGCAAAGAGCCGAGCCACACTGCACCGCACGCAGCATCTTTTCATGGGCGTCTCTCTGAGGTGTGATTTACTTATTTATGACGTGTGTTTTGTTAAACGCGCACCCGTAGACCGCCCCCCCCCCCCCACCCCCTTCTCGTCCCATCCTCCTCCACTTTGCTCCTACCCCCAACCCAACCCAACCCACCCCACCCCACTTTAAAAATAAAAGCGTTCAAGGGACACAGTACAGATAAGCAGGATGGGGGGTGGGGGCCTGGGCTCTTCACCTCGTTCTCATTCTCATTCTTTGGCAGCAGAGTCACTACACCTTTTAATCCACTTATCATCCTGGTGTGATGACGTCATCCTGAAACAAATAAAGCAGCGGTGGCAGAATCTCCTAATAGGACCACAGCATGTGAGCGGGAGTGAACATCTCGTCTGAATAATGTTGCAATTACTTTATGTTTTGATTGAGCTTCTAAGATTGTAAATAATGCCAATTTCGAAGTTATTCGTAATACATCTCGGGAATTACCTTTCTCGGGAAACTTATGCACTTGGGAAGGGAATCCTGACAGATTATTTGCGCTGGAAATAAATATTTGTTTCCTGATTGCGCAGGCTAGCAAGCCGACACAAATAAACTGGTGGACACACTGAGTCATGGCCATTGTGGCCATTCTGATGAGGCCGGTCACCCTGGTGGATCCCACTATGGCTGAACTAACAATGGTTCGCTGATTAAAGAAGCCTTTCCTGTGGATGTATAAATAGGTTCCCACTCACTGTGAGGGCCATGCAGAAAATGTGTGTGTCTGTATGTGCGCATGTGTGTGTGCACATGTGAATTAAGGATGTGTATGTGAGGCTTTGTTTGATTATCAGCATGTACACAGCATAAACACACACACACACAGCATAAACACACACACACACAGACAGCATAAACACACACACACACACACACACACACACACACACACAGCCTGTGATCTGCTCTTAATGGGAGCCCCAGTCTTTTTCATCTCTCTTTTGTGTGTTACTTTTACCCACAGGCCCACTCCCATACCCACTCCCCCCTTTACTCCCTCAACACACACACACACATACACACACACACACACACACACACACACACACACACACACACACACCACCACCACCACCGACACTCTGCATTCCTTCTCCATGCAACACAGCTTGTTTCCTGATATTGCACATTGTTTGGCGACTTCAAACAGGGCTGTCTGGAACATGTGTCCATTTAGGAGGGTGCAGGAATCCGCCGCGTCTGCTCCGCATTACGCCGCCCCACTTAAGCACTCGCATGTGGCCAGCCCCTAATCAGAACATACATGTATTTACAGTACAGCCCCCCCCCCAACCCCACATCCACCCCCCCTCCCCTTCGACAGGGCCCAGCGCATGTGGTAAATCACATTGCATGGGGGGGGGGGGCAGTTAGAAGTAAGAGGAGTGAAGTCCACCCACCCATCCCCCCCCCCCACCCACAAACCCCATGTCTGACTGCTTTATAACTCTCAGGATGGGAGTATGATCAGAATAATGCCTTTTGGACAAACATGCAGAAAAAACAAACAAAACACAGCAAAATAATAAAATGATGATAATAAAAAAAAAACAACAAATGTGGATAGGACTAAACAGTATTTTAGACACACGGTGATTCGGATATGAGCGATGTGAAATGGAAGAGACTGAGCTGAGCTACCCTACCCTCAGTGCGGTTAACCATTTTGTGAGGAAACTGCTGCGAGTGTGTAATTTATGATACAGCCAGATAGAAAAACGACCTCGTGGACACGAAGGTAAACTTGCTTATTCAGGCCCCCCACCCTCCCCTCCCCTCCCCCAATACTGCCCAAGTTTCTGAAGCACTGCCTGCTGCCTGACACTGCTGGTGACTGAGGCTGAGGTTGCAGTGCAAGGCCCTGGCTGGCTGGCTGGCTCACTGGCTGGCTTACTGACTGGCTTGCTTGCTGGCTCATTGGCTGGCTTGCTGGTTCTCTGGTTCTCTAAGTGCGTGTTGAAGGAGAGGGTCCAGACCCCGTGTGTTTAACCCCGCTGACTCCGGCTGACAGGCGGGGCAAATGGGGGTCAGGAGCGGGCGGCCGCGAGAACCAGCGCCAGGGGACCGAGGGAGGGGAGGGGAGGAGGGGGGAAAGAATAAACTGAAATATGTCCTGCCTTTCAAAAGGGGTTCCCCCAGTGCTCTTACCCTACCCCAGCCATTGTGTGCTTGTGTGTGTGTGTGGATGTGTGTGTGTGTGTGTGTGTGTGTGTGTGCGGATGTTTGTGTCTCGCCATGTTTTTGTGTGTGTGTGACTGTGTATTGGTGTAAGAATCTATGTTAGACACACACATGCACATTCACACACACATGCACACACACACACACACACACACACACTAGAGGTGTGAACCTTCACTCATCTTACGATTCGATTCGATAACGATTATTAAGCTAGCCATTCGATTCCATTCGATATCTCGATGCATCACGATGAATCGCGATTCTTCACATCAATTTTCTATATTACTGCACATGGCTTTGATTTCATCAACAAGCACAAGCAGTCAGATATTACCTTCCTATTTTATTTAATAAAACTCAACAGCCACCAATATTCATGGCAAATTAAAAACATTATGAAATAAAAAGTAACAGCACAGTTTAGTAATACACAAGAAAATACATTATAATCGATTATCATCTGTTATTGAAACGATTATTAATCGTTCATGTCTGCATCACGATGCATCGATTATATGATTAATTTCAACACCCCTAACACACACACTACCCCGCTTCTCTGGGTCAAGAGCAGCTGTGACACACTGTTCTGTGATTCTGATCTTGTTTGGAGATATTACTGTTGGTAAACTGTCAGAGACACATGCTTGCTTGTGATGAAACCCAATTTCTCTCTCTTCCCACTGCCCCCATTCCCCACAACACCCCACCCCCACCCCCACCCCAACACACACACACCACCACCACCATCACCGTCACTACTAGAGCAGGTATTTGTGTTCGATATATCTGTGCTCTACAGGTTATTTCTGGCGCTGTATTTTTGGCAAGCCTGTTGCAAACCAGCACGTGCTCCGCGTAAGGCCGGGAACGGCCATCAGGCTAATTGGAAACACCTCTGGAAGAAGAGGAACACTTCTATTTCAGCCTTAGCAGACGTGTGTGTGTGTGTGTGTGTGTGTGTGTGTGTGTGTGTGTGTGTGTGTGTGTGTGTGTCTGTGCTGTGTCTGTGGAGGTCTTGATGGCACAAAATCTGCTTTTACAGCCTGCTATTGATTTTTTTTCCCCCTTTTCTTTCTCTCTTTCTTTCTTTCTTTCTTTCTTTCTATCTTTTCTTTTCTTTTTCTCCCGCTCTCTTCCTCTTCGCTGCCTTCCCACATCAAATTAGAGAGAGGATCTGCAAGGTGCTGCTCATGGGGGCCAAATGAAACGATCGTAACTCACAGCCCTCACAATGGGGACCAGCTGAAAGGGGCTGGGCTGGGCGAGTGGGGGATGTCAGTGGCATTTTTTATGTGTGTGTGTGTATAGTGTAGTAAGTGTGTGTATGTGTGTGTGTGTGTCTGTGTGGGTATGTGTGTGTCTGTGTCTGTCTGTTTGTCACATGACTTAGTGGGACTTAGTGGCTGCTCTGGTGCTAAAAGCAATCTGAGGGGATGTAGCTAGACATTTGTGTGTCTGTGTTTGTGTGTGTATGTGTGTGTGTATGTGTGTATGTGTGTGTGCGTGTGTTGTTGTGTGTGTGCTCAGTAATACACAGGTATGTGTTAGTGGTGTTTTGGTGCTCTGTGACAGATTGCTAAAGCATATGTATGTGTGTGTGTGTGTGTGTATGCGTGTATGCGTGTGTTCTTGTGTGTGTGTGTGTCTGTGACAGATAGCTAAAACATACGTATGCATGTGTATGTGTTTTGGCCTGAGTGTTGCTCAGTGCTTTTGTTCACAATTCAGAATTGCGTTACTTACAAATGAGAGAGATTACACAGATGATGAAAAAGAGCTGCATAAAGAAAAAGGCAGAGAGAGAGATGGAGGGAGAGAGAGAAAGAAAGGGAGA
>CM050214.1:12710206-12715206 GCA_027475355.1 Coilia nasus
CACCGGGCCACCCCGCTTGAATGAGCGGTGACAGTTCCACTCGCTAGGGGCCGAGCACCGGGGCCACTGGCCGCCGCTGTGGCGGATAAAGGCAGGCGTGTGCCACACAAGGGGACTGTCAGGGCACGCTATGGGGGCAACTAGTGCATGTATGTACGCACACAAACAAACATTAACTCGTTCTCTCACACACACACTTATTCACACACAAAGATATATGCATGCACACTCTCATACATGCGAGAGAGCACACACACACATGCGCGCGCACACACACAGATATATATACACACAGAGATGCTGCCATACTTCAAGACTTCAAGACTTTCATTGTTATTGAACAGTTGCTTGTACAGTACAATGAAATTAAATAGCAAGGCCACTAAAGTGCAAGATAAAAGTAACAAAGTGTGACGTACAAAAAGTACAAAGTACAAATTATTAAGTACAAAAAAGACCAAAGTGAACAAGGAAGAAGGGGATATATACAAGGGCATAATAAAGAATAAAAATAGGTACTTACTGATACACCCCCCCCTCACACACACACACACACACACACACACACACATATTAACACATTTTAAAATGGCCCTAGAGTTGCTGCCACACTCAACACATGACTGCTGGCTCCCATATCTCTCAGCTTCTGACCATGCATATGATCCTGCACATCCAGCCACTATCTATCCATCTGTCTGTCTTTTATCCATCCACCCCTCCATCCATCCATCCATCCATCCATCCATCCATCCATCCGGTCATCGAGCCCTGTTGCTGGACCAGTGAAGGGTTAAGGATCAAGAACAGGTGGCCCCTGAGGATGGGGATGCCGTTTACCAGGCTCTCTTCCTCCTCTTCTTCCTCTACCTTCTCTTCCTCCTCCTTCTCCTCTTCCTCCTTCTCCTCCGTCGATTTAGAAGGGAGTCACACAGTGCCGTATCTTAAAGTGCCAGCCCACAACACCACTGCACCCCCCTCCCACACACACACCACAACCCCCTCACTAAATCAGCTACCATTGCCACCCCAACACAGCAGTCAATATAGGAGCTGTTGAAGAAGAGATGGAAGAGCGAGAGAGAGAGAGAGAGAGAGAGAGAGGCAGAGAGGGTAGAGAGAAGGAAAGAGGGGGGGGGGGCAGAGAGGGTAGAGAGAAGGAGAGAGAGAGAGGAAGAGGTGGGAAAGAAGACAGAGAGATAGAAGAGGAAAAGAGAGAGAAATAAGTAGAGACAGGGGAAGGGAAAAGAGAGAGAGAGAGAGGGGTGAGAAAGAGTGGGAAAGAGAGGGACTGATAAAGAAGGAAGAGTTAGTGAGGGAGTGTGAGTCAGTGAGAGAAAATAGAGAGAGTGGGGGGGGGTAGTGAGTGAATGAGAGAGAGAAAGAGAGAGAGAGAGAGAGAAAGAGAGAGAGATGAAAAGAAAAGGACTGGCCAGAGAGGGAGAGAGTATGAAAAGGGGAAGTGAGCTGGAAAAGAAGTGTTGAAGGAGGCTTTTAATGTGAGGTGTGTGTGTGTGTGTGTGTGTGTGTGTGTGTGTGTGTGTGTGTGTGTGTGTGTGTGTGTGTGTGTGTGTGTGTGTGCGTGCGTGTGTGTGTGTGTATGTGTATGTGTGCGAATGTGTATGTGTGTGTGTGCGCGTGTGGGGCTGTGCACCCCGGTTCGTTCATGATGAGGGTCAAGCACAGTTTAGGAGGAGAGGGCGTCTTGCCATGCGTGAGGAGGTGTGGGGGGGGGGGGGGGGGGGGGGGTATGGAGGCGGGGGGTGAAGCAGGCTGAGCACTGGGGAGCTGAACCCTCTATTGACCCGCTTCTCTCCCTTCCTCCCTCCCTCTCTTTCTCTGCCTTTCTCTCTCTCTCCCTCCTCTCTCTCTCTCTCTGTCTGTCTTTCTCTCTCTCTCTCTCTCTCTCTCCTCCCTCTCCCTCTCTCTCTCTCTCTTTCCTTGCCCATTTTCTTACTCATTCTCTCTTTCTGTGTCTCTTCACATGCACTTGCACATATTGACTCCTCTGTGCTTTACTCGTATGAGTGCAATGGAAGGGGCTTTTCTCCGTCTGTCATGCCATGGATTTTTTCCCCTGATAAATTCTGGTTCAAACAGCAATGCTCTTAGCAAGTCTACAAATACCTCCCTTTCACATTTGGACTATAATGCACTTGGTTGCCACATGGTTGTGTGTATATTATGTGAAAACGTTGATTGTGTGTAATTATGACCATCTTGCCATGTCTGTGTGTTTGTTTATTCTGCCCTACAAAGGCAAAGTGCAGTAACTATGTGAACATTGAAACTGAGACAAATGCCTTTAAAGTTGTCATACTGCCCAGTCAAACATGCTGTTGGTATAATAGTGGTGACGCTTTTATGTAGTTCCTTAATAGGAAGAAGCAAGCTATTTAATGACAAGACAAAGCAGGTGTTATAAAGTTAATATCCAGTCTGAACTCTGTTTTGATAAAATACGTAGTTACTGCTTTTTGGCTTTGTATAGCAGTATTTATTTCCTTTTTTTTTTTAACCGATCTAAAGTGGGCTATCTTTAGTCCCAGTCTCAAATTTGTATGCAATGGCCAGATCGTCGGGGATGCATAAAGATCCCTGTGTGTGCTTAGATGATGCGACCAAAGGCTCGTAGCCCATGGCCTTGATTGATGGCTTTAGATAATGGGCCACACAAACAAACTGCACCCCCCACCCCTCTCGCCCCACCCTCCTCAACCACCCCAGTCCCATCCATCCCATCCCACACTGGCTCGGCCCCCACCCACCCTCGATCACACAATCCACCACCCTCCCCACCCCTGCCCCTCTCCCCATCCATAAATGCAGAGGGAGGAGGAAGGGAAGATCGACACCCCCTCCCACCTCCACACAAACACAAACACACACGCATATCCACACACACACACACAAATACACACAATTTCTCTCAGTCTCCCTCACACACACACACTCTCTCTCCCTCTCAAACTCTCTCTCTCACACACACACACTCTCTCACACACACACCTCCTCCACCTCCACACAAACACAAACACATACGCATAACCACACACACACACACACACCACACACAAATACACACAATTTCTCTCAGTCTCCCTCACACACACACTCTCTCTCTCTCGCTCTCTCTCTCAAACTCTCTCTCTCACACACACACACTCTCACACACACACACCTCCTCCACCTCCACACAAACACACACACTTTCTCTCAGTCTCCCTCACACACACTCTCTTTCTCACACTCTCCTCTCACACACACTCTCTCTCACACACACACACACTCTCATACACCACACCTTCCTCCTCCACCTCCCACACACACACACAAACACACACACACAACACACTTTCTCCTCAGTCTCCCTCACACACACACTCTCTCACTCTCTCTCTCTCACACACACACACACACCTCTTCCACCTCCACCAACCTGCACCTTGGCTTTCTCCTCCTTCCCTCCTCCTCCTCCTGTCCTCCTCTGTGTGCATGGTGGTGGACAGCAGGAGGGAAGACTCCTGACATTTATTCAATACGGAGAGGAGAGGAGAGAAGAGTGAGAGGAGGGAGTGGGAGGAGGAGGGAGGGGATCACCTGCAGAGTGCCCACAGCCCAGTGCGGAGGAGTGCGGGCGGGGTTGACTGGTGGGTGGTGTTGGTGTTGGGTGTTGGGGGGGCTGGAAAAAATTATGAGCGCTCGGCTACTTAAGCTAAAAGCTAGGCTGTGTCAGTCGGAGGCAGCAGCAGCACTTAAAGCAAATCCAGCCGAGTGTGTGTGGTGTGTGTTGTGTGTGTGTGTGTGTGTGTGTGTGTTGTGTGTGTGTGTGTGTGTGTGTATGGCACGGTCCCTGTCCCATCCCATCCCATCCCCTCCTTTACCTCCCTTGTCTCCGTCCCTCTCTCTCTACCTCACCACCACCACCACCAGCACCCTTCTCTCCTCCGTCACCACCTTCTTCTATCCCCTTCCCATACCATGTTATTCATCTGTCTATCTGTCCATGCATTCCATCCATCCATCCATCCCCTCCCATTTATTCCATTCATTTTTTTCCCTCTGATACACTGATTCATCTATCCATTCATCTATCCATTCATTCATTCTTTTTTTTCTCTCTCTCATTTATTCATTCATCCATCCATCCATTGTTTTTGCTTTCTTTTTCTCTCATCCATCCATTATTTTATCTTTTACTCCTATCATGTAGTGGATGGATGGATGCGAGTGACCAGTGGCGGTTCACATCTCCAACCGAAATTACTCCCCGCAAGTGCTGGTCCTCCCCCCACACACACACACACACACACACACACACACACACACACACACACACACACACACACTCCCCCACCCCTCTAAACAATCTCTTTTTTAATGAAAGAGTTCCAGCTGGAATTCCTGGACGTAATGAGCCAGAACAAAGGCGCCGTTGTGGACCTCGGTGTAGAGGTCCTGGCCAGCTTCGAGGTTTTGGGGGGTGAGGGGAGATCAGTTGGTTTTCTGGTGCCATACTTTGTATTTAAAGAGAGGGCAAAGCTACAGGGACACAAGCCTGACCTACCAAGCCACCTACCCCCCCAGCCCCTCCTGGCCAACCCAACCCTTCTCTCGTCTCTCCTGCAGAGCCCTGAGATCCTTCACCTGTAGAGGCGCACTGGGAGGAAGGCCCCTCTAGACCATCTGCTGTGTGTGTGTGTGTGTGTGTGTTTTATTTTATTTTATTTAACCTTTATTTAGCCAGGATTGTCCCATTGAGACTGAGCGTCTCTTCTGCCAGGGAGTCCTGGTCAAAATGGCAGCCAAACAAATAGTTGCAGACACAGACAAATACAATAACACATAATGAAAAAATACATTTAAAAATACATTTACGTAAAACACAGTAGCAACTGGGAGTTGTGTGAGCTACCTCTAAAAGCAGTGACATTCCTCAGTGTACACAGTATTAATTACTCTTTGAAAACTCTCCAAAGAAGGCAGAGAATCCATACTCC
>CM050214.1:12732706-12735206 GCA_027475355.1 Coilia nasus
GAAAAAATATTTCTGTCCTGAAGTATTTCTTAGCAGAACACTGTAGCATTAGGTGTCTGTATGTATATTGTTGTCTCTATTATGAAATATGTGTACATATATTTCGATTTGTCTGTTGTATTTATTGTGTTGTATGTACACCTGTCATATGTTGGGTGTATAGTGAGCCAACATCTGCCGGAGTCAAATTCCTTGTATAGGTAACTGTACTAGGCCTAATAAAACTGATTCTGTTTTTAGCATAGCAGTGCCACAACATCTTTATGAGACTGTGTTGATGATTTGGGGCTAAATTGCCAAAATGGTTCAGGGCGGATGGCATCTCATGAAAAGGGGATAACTGGCAGTGGTGCCTCTTTTTAAATGAAATGATACACCTTTTCTTTTTTTTTGTAACGACAGGCGGTAGCAATATTGTCTTTCAAAAAAAAAAAAAAAAAAAAATTCAATTAAGTTGTTAAAGCAGCGCATTCACTAGCTGATCAAAAGACCAAAGGGGAGACAGAGGCCGGTGGGGATGGGGGGCGTGGGGCGGGGTGGTGGGGAGAGAGAAAAAAAAACTCACCGTCGGATTCCACCTCACATTATTCGCTCTTTAATCAAACGGGGCGTCCCGGGAGCTGGATATGAAAACGGGCAATTGGGCAGGACGTGATGAAGGAGTCCGACAATCGTCTGGCCTGCGGCTGACCCCTATCTGGAGTGTATCAGAGGTACACAAAAGCCTCCTCTGTAACCTGGGGCTTTAGTGCAGCGGCAGCAGCAGCAGCAGCAGCAGCCACAGCCACAGCCACAGCCACGTTCCTGCACTGGGTTAACCATTAGCCCCCCCCAGAGATTGGCCTGTCAGCTCTGGCCAGGAGATGGGGAGATGGGTGGATAGATGAGGGCGCAAGAAGGAAGAAAGAAAGAGAAAGAAAGTAGAGGGAAGAGAGGAGAAGAGCAGGATGGATGGGCTCCCGAGCTTCTCCGTCGTGCCTGACTGCCCCGTTCTCTCTCCCCCTGTCCCTGGCTCGTCTGGGTGGGGGGGGTGGGGGGGTGCTGGACAGGGTGAGGTGGGATTGAGGGGGTGGTGGAGGCGGGCGGGAGGGAGGGAGGGAGGGATAACTGGGATCGTAGGGGCCACGGAGCTCTTCAAAGGCCGGGAGCGGTGGGTGGGGTGGGTGGGTGAGTGGGTAGGGGTGGAGAAGAGAGGAGGGCCCCGTGGTGTGGTGTCCTCCACATCTGAGGCGCCATATGAAAGGCAAACAATAAGCAATCTGTTTGTCCGCCCCGGCGAAACCTGCCGCTCCGCTTTCATCCGCGGGCTCCCATTTCGGCGGGGTCGCGACTTTAGTCAAACATCAATTACGGTTACGATGGCCCGTTTGATCTAGAGGGGCCTTCTCGTCAGCATGGAGTCAGGACAGGGGAAAAATGCGTTAAGACAATACGCTGATTGTGTGTGGTGTAACGTGACTTTTTTTTCTTCTTCTTCTTCTTCTTCTTCTTCCTCTTCTCCGCTCTTGCTATTTTCTGTACCCGTCGCGCTCTGCTGGACACAGTTGTCTCTGGGTCTTTAGAGTGACTTGCCTCAAAAGGCAGCCATTCCTTCGACAGCTTCGTCCAGCTCCTCACCACTTTTACCCTGGGCCCCTGTGAACCTGTGTGTGTGTGTGTGTGTGTGTGTGTGTGTGTGGGTGTGTGTGTGTGTGACGTGTGTGTGTGTGTGTGTGTGTGTGTGTGTCTCCATTTAAAACTTTAACACACACACCACACTGAAAGGCAGGACAGTACACGCTTAACTTTTAAACATGGTTAAATTTTGGCCTCTACTAAAAAACATTTTCTTCAAAATGTGGAGCTAATACTAGCCAATGTTGAGGTAATTATGGATAAGTCCATTTGAACCAGGAGGGCCAAATAAAGTGTCTGACACAGGTGTTCAGATTCATAATATTGTGTAGTTGTTCCAAAAAATGGATGAGCTAAACCTCAGGGCCCCTTCATGCTGTTTACTGAAGATACACGACTGCTCCATTTGGAAGGGCATACCAGCAAGGTGTGCTAAATATTGTGTGCTTGTATATATTTTTGTCAGCTGTTTCTCTGTCCCTTCATCCATCTCAGGCTCCCTTCATTTCCATCTTATTTTCTCCCTTTATTTCTTGTCCCTCTTGGCTTCGTGTTGACGCTTAATTCAGTTCTCAAGAAGAAGAGAGTTTGCATCCCACCCAACACACCCTCTTAAAGCCAGTGCAGCTGCATGTCTGACAAGGCGCTGGGATTAGGCAACCGAATGAACTTGTAATAAAATGAATCAATCATCGTGACGTTCTGTTTAAACGTGGCTATTGAAAACATTTCGCCGGTTTCCTTGGGTGCGCTTCTCAGCCGGGGACCGGCCACGTAAAAATAGCAGCAGCCTTGTTTTTAATGTAAACCCTCCAAGGAGCTTCATTTGTCTGCGCCTGTATGTTCCCCACTGCCACCACCCACCCACCCACCCTCCTTTCCGCTC
>CM050214.1:12742706-12750206 GCA_027475355.1 Coilia nasus
AGGTGTTTAAGTTTATTTCAAAATTTTCTTTCTTTTTAGTGTTACACATTTCTTAGGAAACTTGCTTAAAAACTGCCTAATTTCAGAGAGCCACAGCTGCCGGGGGAGAGGCAGAGTCGGAGTCAGTGGCTGCAGCCGTGATGATGGCCCTTTCAAATAGGGGACACTGCTGCTTCACGGGGTCACAGCACAGAAATGCTGTCTTTAAATATAAATATGCCTCCGCAACCCTGCTAACCAGAGAGAGACAGAGAGAGAGAGAGGAATAGAGAGAGAAAGGGAGAGTGAGTGAAAGAGAGAGAGACAGAGACAGAAAGAATAAGACAGAGAGGTGGAGAGAGTGACAGAGAGTCAGAGACAGTAAAAATGAGAGACAAAAAGGAGAGAAAGAGAGAAAGGAGGGATAGCACGATGGAGGGGGGGTGGCAGGGTGGCAATAGGAAGAAGAAGAGGCAAAAAAAGGTAAAAAAAGAAGGTGGAAAAGAGGAACATGTGTTTCTGGTGCAGGCGGCGGGCGAAGACTAGCGGAGGAGAGCGGGCGGACTCATTGGCCTAATGGAGAGCTGTCAGGGAACATCACCGTCACAAATGACATCAGAGGAGGACTGATATGTTTTTTTGCGGAGCGACTGACAAGTTAAAAGAGAAATCCCATGCATTATTTAAAGAGGCGCAGGACTCTGTCAGGCACGTGATTTGCAGAGTTAGCAAAAACCAGGTGTGGGTGGAGAGGAACAGAGAGAGAGGGAGAGAGAGAGAGAGAGGGAGGGAGAGAGAGAGAGGGAGAGAGAGAGAGGAGGGAGAGAGAGAGAAAGAGAGAGAGGAGGTAGAAAATCACACACTGTATGAACAGAGCTGTGTGTGTGTGTGTGTGTGTGTGTGTGTGTGTGTGTGTGTGTGTGTGTGTGTGTATGCATGCATGTATTTGTGGACTGTGTGAGTGTGTATATGGATGTTTGTCTGTGTGTGTGTGTGAGTGGGTTGGTTTATGCATGTATGCATGCATGTACTGTATGTGTGGACTGTATGTGAATGTTTGTGTATATGGATGATTGTATGTGTGTGTGTGTATGTGTGTGTGTATATGCATGCATGTATTTGTGGACTGTGTGTGAGTGTGTATATGGACGCTTATGTGTGTGTGTGTGTGTGGGTGTGTAAGTGGGTGGGTTTATGTATGTATGCATGCATGTACTGTATGTGTGGACTGTATGTGAGTGTTTGTGTATATGAATGATTGTGTGTGTGTGTGTGTGTGTGTGTGTGTGTGTGTGTGTGTGTGTGTGTGTGTGTGTGTGTGTGTGTGTGTGTGCGTGTGCTTGCATGTGTGTGCATGTCTATGCATCTGTATGTGTGCGTGAACAAGTTCCCAAGTAGCAAATTGGTCAGCACTTTCTACTTCTCCATCTCTCACCCCATTTAATCTCTGCTGCTCCTGCTGCTGCCGCTGCCGCTGCCGACGTGGTTGAAGTGCTTTGTCACTGGAGGGCGTCTCTTTCATTAGACTGATTGGGGACATAATGGAGCAGAGCTCTTAGCCAAGGTCATCCTCCCACAGTAATCTTACCTGAACACGAGCACCAAAACAAACAGAGCTGCTTGAACACCTGTTTATCATGCCGCATCTCCGCAACATCTAAGCCAACATGGCAAACATGAACCCGTGTACCCATCATTTTGAATAACATATGGAGATTAAAAAAACATTTTATTCATTTTATTCCTGTTAAATTTAGTATTACAAGGAGACCTACACCAGTGGTGGGGTAAAGGATTTCATGTACCTCTTAAAAGTACAAAATAGTGTTTACTGATCTTTACTATCACTGATGTTGAAGATATGCATAGTTTACCCACCTTTTACCACTCCACATATCATTTACCTACATTTGTTATTTTACCTCCACAACTTACGGCCTAAAGGAAGGCCATCTGTGGCAGTTTTAAGAGTGAAAAGAATAGAAAAAAGGACAAAAACAACAGATTTCTGTCCTATTTAATCCTATTTTGTCTCATCTCAACCGCACAAGTAGCCCTGTGAATGAGCAGGGCCACTTATCACTAATTCATCATTCATTCATCAGTTATGTATAGAGCTTAAACGCGCACATGGAAACAAAAAATGGACAGAGCCTCTTCTCCCTTTATCTTCTTCTTCTCATCCACCTCTCCTCTCCCAGCCTTCCCTCGCTTCTCTAATCTCCCTGCAACCGGAGAGGCCTCTGCTCTGTTGTCTGGACGATAGACACCGTCACTCGATCCGCAGGAGCGGTTTGTTTTCCGTAAAATATTGACCGTGTCGAGAGCGAGGGGGATGATCCTGGTTGGGCTTGTGGGCTGAGGGAGAGGTGGATCGGCTTACGGCGCGAGTACTCCCCCACTCAAAGCCCTTGGCGAGTTTTCCACCAGGAGCTCAGCTCACCTCTTGAACTTAGCTGGTAGGTCGGGTGGCCAGTTGTGATTTTTTTTTTGTTGTTGTTGTTTTTATTTGCTTGCTTTTGTCGTTTGTGGAGATAGCTTTGGTGGTGGTCCATGTGTAACCTGCTGGTTTGTCAGTTCAGCAGGCATTATGAATAAGAGTGCAACTCGCAAACAGTTTTATTTCTTTTTTTTGTTTATTATTGGTATCATTATTGTATCAGAAAATTAAGTTTGTGGGTGTGTGTGTGTGTGTGTGTGTCTGCCCGCGCGTGTGAACACGCTTGTCTGTGTCTGTCTGTCTGTGTGTGAGTTTTATGCATTTAAAAGTGCATACATAATATCGCACTACCTGATTGACTGAGTCTAATAAGACTGCAGTAGTGCCTTGTCAGGGCACGGTGCAGACAGCAATCCTGCAGTCTGCAATCCTTCACAGGCATGACACTCGGCGCAGTTAAGTGACGTGATTTTCAAAGCTCCATTGCAACTCGAGTGGTCAATCAATAACGTGTCTTAATCTCATTCGTCACTGATGCTTTTTTGAAATGGAACAGCAGTCGGAGAAATGAAAAGACCCGAAAGAGCGTGACCTCTTTTTCGCTCGGGTCTACAGTCTTCAAAAAGAAAAAAAAGGAGGGTGGCACAAACAATATTTATGGATCAGAGAACTGCTGTCACCTCAGCCAGCCTAAGTAGCGCTGCTCACTTCTGTCTTCGCTATCCTGCTGACATCTCAGGAATCTGCCCATTCTTTTGTCCTTTAGCAGAAATATTCCCCCATGTTCCGGGCATCAGAAATTAATGTTCCATAAATCATCCGTCTGAGTAGGACAGAGGCCACACACAAAGACACACACTAGACACACATACCCACGCACAGACAAAAACACACATAGATACACACACACACACACACACACACACACACACACACACACACACACACACACACACACACACACACACACACACACACACACACACACACCTGAGAAGAGGAGCTGCCCAGCACAAAAGATCTCTCAGAAGTCACAACATGCAGTCACGCACTCAGATATGTGTGAGTTCTGAGTCTATTATGTCAATTATAATGCTATTATACAATATCATAAGGCATCCGTGTATACATATAAGGCTTTTTAAACAAAGCTTTTTAGTGAAACGTTGCCAATTTCTATTTGACTATAGAAAATGAGATGTGAGGGGTGAGAGTGTTACTTACTCAGAGACGCATAGAGAGAAAGGGTATTGACAATGACAGGATGAAAGAGACTGCTGTCCGAAATCTTCCATGCACACATTAGGCCACTAAGTCTCTCTCTCTCTCTCACACACACACACACACACATGCAGACATGTGAGCACATACAGAAACACACACACACACCCACACACACACACACACACATACACACATACATAAACACACACACACAACCACACTCACTCACAGACCCACACAGCCACACTCACTCTCACACACACATACACACTGTATTTAGTCTGAAACCCTTGGCCCTGCTAATGGGATGGTTCCTGTTGGTAATGAGATGTGGGAATTGCCTGCTCTTCTGACCAGATGATACTGTATTAACGGACCAGGGCACGCACAACCAACCAACGAAGGGGGGTCCGTGTGGAGCTCTCCACCACCACCACCACCACCACCACCACCACCACCATCACCTTCCTTCTTTCCCCCCTTCTCAGCTCCGGATCATTTTTCATCCGGACTGACGCGGAAGCCGGCGTGAGTGTGCGAGAGGGGATTGATTCCAAATGAGGCTCGAAACGACGGCTAATGAAAACCTGTTAGGCTCCCCAAAACTCCTGTTCCAAACGCCAAATGAGCCGCGGCCAGTCAGGGATAAACACCTGACAGGTCCCAGGCTCATGGCGAGATGGAAATTTCTAGAGCTCTTCCCCGCCCTCGGATGATACACGCCTGCGGCCAACTTGCGCGACGAAGGACATGATTTCTGGCAGCCCCGTTCTTTTTTCTTCTTCTCTTTCGTCCCTTTACACTTTTACCTCTCCTTCCATGTGTCTCTTTGTCCCTCTCTCTGTTTCTCCTTTCTCCCTCTCTCCATCTCTCTCTTGCACTCCCTCTCTCTCTCTCTCTCTCTCTGTCCCTCTTCTTTTCTCTTTCGTCCCTTTACACATTTACCTTTACTTCCATGTCTCTCTTTGTCCCTCTCTCTCTTTCTCCTTTTTCCCTCTCTCCTTCTCTCTCTTGCACTCCCCCCCCCCCCCTCTCTCTCTGTCCCTCTCTCTCTGTCTCTGTCTCTCCAAACCGATCTTTTGGTGGCCCTCATTGATATGTAAACTCATGGGTCCATATCAAAGAGACATCTTCCTCCACCGTCTGTGAAGCAAGCGCTACTTATGATCAAAAGGGAGCCGCCGTGAGGCGCTCAAAGGGAACAAGGCTCTCTGATGGCCATTAATGTCTGCCTGTGATGAGGCTAAGTGAAAGTGTGCGCACCGTCTTGGGCAACACAAAAGCCGTCGAGCGGCACAATGCGAAGGGACCCACTCGGAGGCCGTAATGAGAGCTCCAGTGTTTAGCCGTAGGAGACTCTATAAATAAATCCTGGCTAATTGAGAGTGCGTACGTCGTCCAAAAGTTGTTAGCTCCGTATTTGGTGGAATAGAGAATATTGAGGCGCTCTATGTACAGTTCAGCTGCTGCATACTGACTTGTGTGAGCTGATGTGCAGGTTACTCTTCCTCAGATCAAGTGATTGTTTCTTGCACTGCAAACTTCTTGTAAGTTCAGAGATTTACGTAGCCCCATATTGGTTTGGTTAGCACAGATAATCAGATCCATCTAATTAGTAAGTTTACCCAGATGGCTTTTATGTGAAGTTAATTTTCATTTTTGCTTTTTACTTTTTTTTACAAGAACAGTATTAATTTGGTCAGCTTTCCTCTCATTTTCACAAGAATCATTGAGTTGCTTTAGACTTCAGTCTGGAGAGTGTAGATAAGCCATTGAGAATAAGACTTCGCAAATAAGACTCTTCTTTTCTGAAAGTACTTCCCTTCCTAACAAAACTAACCTCCACTCCCCGTCACTGTTCTGTACCCTGGCTGCACTGACTTTGTTATGCCTTTGCTTACTCTATGTTCCTCTGTATATCTGTGGCTTATTTATATTATCTTTTGTAACTCGTTTTAGATAAAAGCATCTGCTAAGTGTACTGTAATGTAATGTAAAAAGACTACTAGACATGAAAAAAGCTATTCCCATCTGTTCTCATGGACATCATGTAAATTCTGCAATGAAATGTATAATTCTCATCTAAAGTTAGCCTATTTCAGGTGCATTTTATGGGAACTGCGTCATTCCAGTTGGGAAACCATGGGACTGCTGAGTCTTGAGCCTCTTAATTATTTTTTGCAGTTCGGCCCCTAAAGACAGCATCCTGTCAAATTCTGTCCCCCAACTCCTGAAATGGAAGTGGGAAGAAAGTTTTCCTCTCCTCATTTGGCTATCCCACAACGTCTTTCTTATTCTTTGGGGTGCAACAGGGTTGGGTTTAGGGAGCCTATACATTATAACACTCTGCTCATATTTGCTTGTAAAAAATCTATGCATTTATTTTCGTTTGCTTTTCTCCTTGGACTGGGTCCTTCCCTCAACAACGCACAGCCGTGCTCGTGTGAAAACCAGAACTCATTTGCTCCCTGTCAGATCTGTCTGAACCCTCCTGCCTTCGTGCGGCTCCTCACAGCAATTAACACTTCATTAACGCCTCTCTTTAATCATTTTCACTTCCAATTCAAACTCCTCTCTCTGCACCGAGCCTCCGGTGGATTGTACTTGCATTGTTCTGGGAGGGGAATTAATGACTCGCAATTTAAATGTTTTTTTTTTTTCCTTCAACTGCTTCTTCTTCTACCTCTGTTGCATGTGCCTCTTCCTCTTCATTACTTCTTTGTTATTGACTACAGAACAGCTCCCCAGCCGTAATAAAAACCTCGGCCCCCCCTTCAGAACCTCATCACCTGCGGGGGCGTGTTAGCATAAACACGTGCAGACACACACGGGGGATCTGTCAGCGATCCGCGGGGAATGATGATGATGGTGATGATGACGATGATGCCGTCTTTACCTTGATGGAAAGGTGGAAGATTTCACACCTTGACAGGCTGGACAGAAATAACCAGAAATTCAGTGCTGCTGGTCATTAAATCCATCTGTGGTCACTAATCACATCTAACTGAGACCGTGGCGATGAGAATTGTCATTCGAGTGAGTGTTGATGCTTTTTTTTTTGTGAAATGGTTCGACAAGCAGGTCTGTGGCCGGGCAGCGGGCAGCAGCCTGCCTGTGATGTGGTTGATTTAAAGGGCTGGAGTGTGTGTGGTTAGGGCCTGTGGAGATTTGCTGTGGATGTAGATACAAGCCTCCGCCATGCAGACATGCTGGGCAGCTCTTGCATTCATTTGATCAGCAGCTTCTTCTATTTAAATCAGGCCTAATAAATTTGATGAATTCTCACTGCTGTGTCGCACTAGGGAGAGGATGAACAGCACATTCACACACACTCACACAGAAATACACACACACACACACACACACACACACTCACAGACACTCACACAGAAACATACACATACACTCTCTCTCACACACACACACACACACACAAACACAAATATACACACACATATATACAAAAACACACACAAACACACACATCCACACACACAGACACATGCACTCACAGACACACACAGACACACACACACACACACACACACACACACACAGTGGGCCTGTGCAGATGTCTCATCACCATGGGGCTGATGTATGGCCTTGAAGGATGTCCTCTTCGAGGGGCTGCTGTGTGTGTGTGTGTGTGTGTGTGTGTGTGTGTGTGTGTGTGTGTGTGTGTGTGTGTGTGTGTGTGTGTGTGTGTGTGTGTGTTTCTATGCGTGAACATGTACAAGGTGTGTGTATGCCTGTGTGTGTGTGTGTATGTGTGTGCGTGTGTTTGAATCTATATTTGGGTGTGTTGTGTGAGGAGGGGGACATCTGTGCAGAGCAGTGAGGGGGGAGGGGTGTGTGAG
>CM050214.1:12755206-12757706 GCA_027475355.1 Coilia nasus
CCGGCTCCCACACACACACACACACACACACACACACACACACACATACCAGCATCCTTGGATTCCTGTGTCTTAATTGATTTCTCATGAATGGAGGGGAAAAAGTGGTTAAAAGTGGATGGGAGGGGGAAAAAATGAACAGTGAGGGACACTGGGGGGGGGTGGTAGCAGGTTGGCGGTGGGGGTTTGGTGGGTTGGGGAGGGGAGGGGGCGGTGTGAGGCTGGATGCGCGATGTGAAAGAGGGATTGGTGGGGTCTGTTAATTATGAAAGGGGGGGGGGGGGTGCAGGAGGGGGTTCTGGGGGGTCTTGTGTTAAAAGGGATTGTGTTAACCAGCTCTGGCAGCAGGGGACTGGGGAGGGCCTGCGTGATGGACACTTTCTCAAAGCATGACTGACGGACGGACAGGCTGCAGATTCGCTGCATTAATGGTCTTTCGCTCTCTCTCATTGTCTCTCTCTCTCTCTCTTGCTCTCTCTCGCTGTCTCTCTCTCTCTCTCTTTTTCAGTCTTCCTCGCTGTCCCTCTCTCTCACTCTCTCTTTTTCTCACCTCATATCGTATCTATCCATTTCTGTCTATCCCACTCATCCTTACATGCTCTCACTGTATCTCTACACACATCTCTCTCTCTCTCTCTCTCTCTGTTTCTTTCTCTCTGTCTCTCGTTCCCCCTATCCATCCATCTATCTCTCTTTCCACACTGGCACCGTCATTGGCTAATTACAGCACCAGCCAGCACTTGAGGAGCCTTTGGACTGGGCCCAAATGGGCCATCAGCACCAGCTCTGGAGATGGTTCAGCTCAGCTCGGCCCGCTTTGATATACGGCACCTGACGTGCACGTACAGTAAGCCCGTGCAGAGGTTCCGCCATCCGCCATCGTTTTTTCTTTTTTTTGGCCACGCGAGGTCAATCAGTTGAGTTATGGGATGTCCAATAAAGCACGATAAATGACATCCAAAGTGTTGGTTTTTCTGTTTTTTCCCACCTCGCTCTCTTTTTTTTGGTGGAAAAACTGGGAGCACTATGCGACCATTAAATATGACAAGCAGTCATATGTTTGAATATGTTTCAAGTACTCCTGTGAGTGAATACTGAAACATGCTTAAAGCTCACTTCATTCTGATTATGTTTACTTGCGTGAGCCCACTGAGGTAGGAATGTACTGTATGTTTCAGCTGTATAGGACTCGCCATGCACAAGCACAAATAATACATTAATCACAAAGTGACTACTCAGGGCTTATGGACTTTTAATGTGATCATCAGGGAGAGCACCCAGTGATTCCTTTACACACACACACACACACACACACACACACACACACACACACACACACACACACCTACCCTCACACACACACACCTACACTCACTCACACACACACACACACACACGCACACACACACACACACACACACACACACACACACACACACACACACACACACACACAGTGTCAATCACACACAATTGGTCAAATTTCCACTTAACATATTCATGCTCTTTCCAAAGTACCTTTTGGAGTGGCGTATTGTTTTGTGTTGACATACCTGTGCCAGAATGAGTTTAGTATGCACACACACACACACACACACACACACATTCACTAATCACACACACACACACACTCACACTTACATAAACACATTCACACAACCACATTCACATACACATGCACAAATTCACGCACACATTGCACACACACACACGCACACTCCTACATCAGGGTCTCAGGTGCTGAGCTCCATCATTAGTTTAGCTGCCTGTTTTTTGCTCTCATTCAAACAGCTCCCTGATGAACGGAGCGGGATTCTACAGAGGAAGAATTTAATTCGCATTATTATTAAAAGAATCACTCACCGCAATCTGTTGCAAAAACACCATCTGTTATCGCACTCCCAGGACTTCTCTTGCTTATTAAGCAGAATTATACAATGATTTCGATTCCTCCTCCTCCAGTTTTGACTCTCTCTCCCCCCCACCCACTTCCTCCCCCATGCTATCTACTCCCCTCCACCCCCCCCCCCCCCCTTACCCCCACCCCCACCCCCCCACTGCGGTTCTACTTAAGTCAATTCATCCCCCCCCCCCCCTCACCACCACCACCATCCACCACCACCACCACCTCTCCTCTGCAACCTGGTTCTCCATTGCATTCTGTTTTATTGATTTATTTATGTATATGAGATACTCCGGCCCAAGTGAGGTTGACTGGAGTGGGTTTAACCCTTTGCTGCAGAAAAACATGCTGATGATGTTCTCTGCCTTGTAAACAAGTGCATTGAGGCATGTGCGTGTATGGTGGGGCTGGTGTTCTTTTTTTTTGGTTACACAGAAAATGTTATGCTTTTTAGAAAGATATTAAGGTTTCTCAAAATTAGCATCATTGTGTTCTCATGCATATTAGAAGTCTGTTTATCATAATTGACCCATGTTCACCGTGTTGTCTATGCACATGAACTGGTGGTGTTTCAGCTGCCATTTTGTTGTTGCCGCC
>CM050214.1:12762706-12770206 GCA_027475355.1 Coilia nasus
ACACACACACACACACACACACACACACACACACACACACACATGCACATAAAAGACACACACCCACCCCCTGAACTCTACAGAAGCATTTCGGCGTTTCAGCACCATCCTGCCTGAACAGCGCCCAGAGAGCCCCACGCACCGCCGCACTTTAGCGCCGTCTCCATGGAGGCGTGAAGCAGGCTAGGCTAGCACAGGAGGAGGAGGAGGAGGAGGAGGAGGTGGTGTAGGAGGAGGAGGAGGAGGTGGAGCTGGTGGAGGAGGCAGGCTGGGTCCCGGTCGGTCGCACCATTAATCCGGATCAGCGCGTTCCGCCGGTGGTCCCCACCCCCACCCCCAACAACCCCCCCACCAACCCGCCTACCCCCTCTGCCGACTCCTTGTTACCACGCAACAAGTTGCCACGGCGGCTATGGAGTGTAGTAGCGTAGCAACCCCCCTCAGCATCTGTCTCTGTCAGGGGGCTCGGGGCTAAAGGGATGCTGAGCAGCACATCTCAGGGGGGGCAGCTGGCAGAGGGAGAGAGAGAGAGAGAGAGACAGAGAGAGAGAGAGAGAGAGAGACAGAGAGAGAGATGAAGAGAGAGAAATGGAGAAAGAGAGAGAGCTAAGCCCCGGGGTACCGGAGGAAGAGAGGCTGTGTGTGTGCATGTATGTGTATTCATATGTGTATCTGTGTGTGTGTGTGTTGTGTGTGTGTGTGTTGTGTGTGTGTGCTTGTGGGTATGAGAGAGAGTTTGTGGGTGTGTGTGCATGTGTGAGTGAGAGAGTTTGTGTGTGTGCATGCGTGTGTGTGTGTCAGTGTGTGTTAGGGAGAGGTTGTGGGTGTGGGTTTGAGAATGTGTGTGTATACATAGATAGTCGAATGCATTTCTCTATTTCAGCCTGGGTATGTACATATGTTTGTGTGCATTTGTGTATGTGTGTGTGTGTGTGTCTCTGTGTGCATATGTGTGTATGTGTTTATATGGGTGTGTGTGTCTGTGCATATGTGTGTGTATGTGTGTCTCTGTGTGCATGTGTCTGTATGTGTCTATAAGGGTGTGTGTGTGTCTGTGCATATGTGTGTGTGTGTGTGTGTGTGTGTGTGTGTGTGTGTGTGTGTGTGTGTGTGTGTGTGTGTGTGTGTGTGTGTGTGTGTGTGTGTCTTTGCGTGCATGTGTGTGTATGTGTCTATATGTGTGTGTGTGTCTCTGTGCATATGTGTGTGTGTCTCTGCATGCATGCGTGTGTATGTGTCTATATGGGTGTGTGTGTGTGTGTCTGTGCATATGTGTGTGTGAGTGTCTGGTGAAAGAACCCCTCCTGTCATCTGCTTGCTGTCTTGCTTGTGCACACTAATTCAGCTGGAGCCAAACTGCTAAAAGCAGATTAGATAGAATAGCCTGTACATCACTTTTATCTGCGCGCTCTGTCCCACGCCCAGGAATAAAACGAGACGGGCAGAAGGTTGTTTAGGAATGGGAATCAGGCGTATTTGCCGTGGAGCCCCCGTTAATCTCCTACAACCAGCATCACTTTTTCTGGAACGCCGCAAACCCCACACTTATAAATCTAGATTTCCACAAAACCGCAGCTCAATTAAGAGGACGTACCGGTCTGTACGGTGCCTCGTCGGCTGATAATGTGAAGAGTTTTTGTCGTTTCACCACACAGACTAACAAGGCAGAAAGCAACATTAATGGTGCATAGAGGACACACTGGCAGAGTTTTTTTTTTTTCTTTCTTTTTCTTTTTTTTTTTTTTTAAATGCCAACTCTCAAAAGTAATCTCTTGTGCAACTGATACGCTTTTGTTCCGAGGTCACTTATCTTTAGTGTGGAGTCCGTTTATTATTGAGAGAGGGAGAGAGAGAGAGAAGAGAGAGAGAGATTTGTGTAGCTTTTCCCAGTCACAATTCATCACTGTCAGTCTGTGACCTGCTCTTCCTATCTTATGACATAGTAATCATCTGCAGATGCTGGGCTCACGATGGCACTTAACCAAAATATGGGGCAGAGCCCTCTCGTTTTACACAAGAGATGAAATGAATGGGATTTCAGGAATGTCTCTGATGGATAACGTGATACACAATGTGACATTAATACAGCCTCCAAAATTAAAGGAACATATAAAAGATATGACTGTCCTGTGAAGTAAAGAGGCGTCTGTACCGCCTGGCCTGTTTCTTTAAACCTACTTATGTGACCCACAAAAGCATGATACTTATTTGTAAGATGTAATGTGTTTAAAAGCTAAAGCTGAGTTAAAGGCTGCCTATACCTGTTTTCATATCTTCTGATACTGAATATTATTCTGAATTCTGAATAGTACTGACCAGCTTTGTGAGGGGAAAAACAACATGTTTTTTAGATCTTTACACTAGATTCTATTCTGTATTATTTCCATCATTACATTTTCTTAGTAAGGACACTATGACATGCAAAGGTTCTTTATTATCAATATTGAAAGAGGACACATTGATCTTTATCAGACTAGGCCTGTGACAGGAGAACATTCTGTCAGTCTAAACTGATGTCATAGTTATTTCATAAAATGTGACCTAAGCCTCTTTTAAAGAACACTTTACCAAGACAAACAGAAAGAATAAACAAACTCAAAAAAATCAGATGGCCACCACTGGTATTAAGAAGCAGCACACATTCTGACGTCTTCTAGTTTTATCAGTTGTGATGAAAATACTGAAGATATTTTGTGTCTGATGATGGTCACTTATCCAAATCTCTCACATACATTGTCAATCCTGTATAATCTGGGTTGGCATGTGAAAACACACTGTCTCACACTGTCTCACATTCTGACCATCAGCATGGCCATTGGCATGATATGAATTTGTCTTTTTGACCGGTATTCAAATCCATGTTAACCACAAAGACCATTAGCTTGTCTTTCCCACAATATACTGTGTTTTGGACACTGAGTCATAACATTCCTTTTTAAAACAAAAAAACTCTCGAGACATTTATAAATCAGTGATATCAACTGACCTTGGGCCCTCATGATGGTGACGTAAATCCCATTCATGTAGCACCTTGTGTTTTTTGTTTGTTTGTTTGCTCTTGTAAAATGGGCATCTTTGATTCACACTGCGCTTGCTTTGTTTACATATCCATCTGTGCGAGGCTTTAAAGCTTGGCCCTCTGCCCCACTGCGGCGTCTTATGGAGGCTGTGGCCAAGGTGGAGGAGTTTATAGAGTCGCCGCCAGATCTGGAGCCTCTCCTGGTTTTGTGTGTTTTATGGACTGCTGTTCACTGACCTTGAAGTCAGCTGTCCTTCCCCCTACGCAAGGAAAGCAAGCTGCTGGTTTTCTGTAGCCGCTCTGGCCCCGGATGTGGCCCTCGTGTGTTAGGGGTTCGGCATGTGTATCGCCGCATCAGGGCCATATCTGGGCCACATCTGGCCTAGTTTCGTCTGCTTCCTGTGAGTTTGCTGACAGTATCTGTTTTTGTTTGCACAGCCATATACAGTACACACACATTACACACACACTCATCCAATACACTTTCGCGCAAATACACTTTCACAAACACGCTCACACACACACTCATCCACGTACACACACGCACACACACACGCACACACACACACACACATACACACATGTACCACATCGCAGCAACGAAGATGTTCCAGAGTTGTCAGCTTGTTGTTGGAAGGGTGCCACCAGTCGACAACTTAATCAGAAGCTGAAGGAAGGAAAAAATATCTCTTTGGGGCAGAGCTGTGGTGTGCGCGCGCATGGCCGGAGTCATCTCATTACTTCTGGTGACGGAGAGGCCCTCTTTGAAGGATTTGTAGGAATGCAGCT
The DNA here is from genome assembly GCA_027475355.1 of Coilia nasus. Classification (NCBI taxonomy): domain Eukaryota; kingdom Metazoa; phylum Chordata; class Actinopteri; order Clupeiformes; family Engraulidae; genus Coilia; species Coilia nasus. Next base: position 12,766,515 of record CM050214.1, read on the forward strand.
GTGATCGTTATGGAAATTTACACCACCGTGGCGTCAGCCTCATTAGGCTTGCGCGCACTCTCCCTCTCTCTCTCTCTCCCTCTCTCTGTCCCCGCACTGGCGTCATGGCCGGTCTGTCATAATTAATGACCTAATTATGGACTTAATTGAACATGTATGCGGTTCTTATTTATTGGACTCAGATTAAGACGGTTTGGAGCCAGGGACAGGGCGACTCGAACGTTAAGCTGTCCAACCGTGGTTCATTTGGGAAGAGGGAGTTTACGATGTAAATAAGACGACAGCTTCTAAACTGTGATATATGCTTAAGGGATGTAGCTACCGTTGATAGCATGGCGATTTGGCACAGTATGTGGATATAGCATAAGTACACTTCATTATAAGCATCAGTGTGTGGAGTGTGATTAAATATAGAACTAGAAAAGCACTCGGAGAACGCAGACTTATGCCAAGCAGTTCAATCTCCCCTTTTTTATTTTGTCAATGGGATTTCCCATGGTAATTTCCGTTTTTTTCGGAGGTAACCAATGAACGAATTTTCACCAAAAAAAAATCTATTTGAGGCAGTGATAATACCGACATACTGTCAAAATTTCAGAACGATACGTTGTTGACTTTTTGAGTTATTGTGCTAACAAACAAACAGACAGTTAAATGCTGGCAAAAACAAAACTTCCTTGGAGGAGATAATTATGTACACTAGTGTGTGTGTGTGTGTGTGTGTGTGTGTGTCGTAGTTATGTGGGAAATTTCGAAATGTATGAATTTCCTTGTAGAATTATTCCCTTGTGGTACTTTTAGTGCTATTTTGTGTGTGTATGTGTGTGAATTTAAAACGGAGGAGAGAGTGAGAGTATGTATGTCGAGCTGTTGTGTGTGTGTGTGTGTGTGTGTGTGTAGGCCCCAGCAGATGGTGAGTTGTAATACCGAGCACACACACACACACACACACACACACACACACACACACAGCACAGGGAGGAGCCATGGCAGAGATACCCCCAGGCACTTCTAAAGAGATTCAATGTGCACCTGGCCTGTGACCATATTTTATTAATGTGTCTGGAAAATAATCCGCCCTAAACACACACACACACACACACACACACACACACACACACACACACACACACAGATAGCACAACACACAAAACACATCCCCACACACAGATACACACACACAGCACACAAAAACATCCACACACAAACACTCTCTCTCTTCCGTTGTTTAGTAGAAAGTCCTGTGGTGATTTTGCGGGGGGTGGGAAGAGCAGGGAAGAAAGCAGGACTGTGGAATAGCCATGGATGTAGGTCAGTGTCAGAGAGCCCCTTCACCAAAACACACACACACATACACACACACACACACACACACACACATAGGCACACACGCAAAAACACACATGCGCACACATGGCATACAAACAGACATACTTTACTCCATTACGTTGGCCAAATTTCTTTAGAATCTCACACACAGACAATACACACATATTCAGGGAGGAAGATAATTTGAGAGAGAGCGAATGAGAGAGAGAAAGAGATTTGATATCTCTGATATCTCATTTTGATGTGCACATTGTCTCAGACTTCCTGTCTGTGTTTCACTTCACACACACACACACACACACACACACACACACGCCACCACAATGTGTGCTGCACGTACATCTAACTCTTTCTTTTGTGGTCCTCTAACACATATATTGCCCTGTGATCCTTTTTCATCCAACCCACCATTTGTGACCTACTTAGATAAACACACACACACACACACACATACACACACACACACACCTAAACGCACACACACATACACACACACACACACACACACAAACGCACAAACACACACTACACACATGAACATACACACACACACACACACACACACTACACACACGCACACAGTGGGTGTAAATGTAATTAGTTGGGCAGATTGGAGGAGGAGGATTCACACCTGAACTGGCTGCACTCTCACGGTCTGCTTTACCACACTCCATGCTCTAGTTGAGCTCTGCTAACAGCACAGCTCCCACAACACACACACACACACATACATATGCGTGGACACACACACACACTCTCTCTCTCTCTCTCTCTCTCTCTCTCTCTCTCTCTCTCTCTCTCTCTCTTTCTCTTTCTTTCTCTCTTTTCATCTCTCTCAATCTTTCTCCCTTTGTCTTCTCTGTCTTTCTCTGTCTGTCTCTCTCTCTCTCTCACACACACACACTACATCTCTCTTACACATATGACCCCCCCACCCCATCCCCCTTCTCTCTGTGCTATTTAATTACACTACATCAAACATACCGTTCCTGTGCTTGGAACCTGCCCCTGTGCGTGTCAGCCATTATTTAGTAGTGTTGGAACTCTCAGTGGTAAATTTGACTCTGTACATTGTTCTCCATAGCAGGCTCTCAATGCACACGCCACGCTTTGTCCTAAATCATTGTCTAGTTACTTCGCACGGCGCCCTGCAAAGGGAGTGTAAATGGGAATGGTATGGGGAGCACTGTAAGGGTCTTACACTGAGTGGAGTGAATGATTGCGAACACAGTCTGAATATTACATCTATGTAATATATATATATATATATATACGTCTCCTTACTGCATCCTTATGCTGCCCTCTTTGATGGTACTGATGTAATGTGACTGTATATACAGTAGACTGGTTGCTGTGAAATAATATTACTGTTATGATTGTACTGTAATTGTCTGTTATTACCTTAAAATACAAAAAAATGACATAATCGTGATAGAGCAGAGCACAGTGCTCTGACAGCATAGTTTCCAAACCAACGTCACCTAATCTGACAGCATTGCTATTACAGTGATAATCATAGTGCATTATAGATATTGAAACAGTTTATCTAATGTAAGACCACAGCATAATAGTACATAATAGTAGCATAATGTAGGAGTATATATGTAGTAGACATATAGTACTGTTTTGTATCCTCTGTAGATATTTACAACAGCTTCCAAATGCTGTGCTAGACAGAGAACTGAGACTAACTGGCAAGTGTCAGGGGTTGAGGTCAAGGTTTTATACCTTAAGAATGCACAACTCTCTCCAAGTATCTTTAGTTATCAATCTGACCGAAAACTTCCAAAAACTATCACCGATACACGTCCCAAGACTAGTAGAGGTGGCGACATGGTGCTGATGTGAACATTAAGTTTCTGAAGCCCTCTGCTTGCTTCAAGTTGTCTACGCCAGCAACAACACAGTTGCTGTTTCTCTCAGACTTCTGTAATGACTGAGGAGAAGGAGGAGGAGGAGGAGGAGGAGGGGTCTCGTACGTGGCGGGAGCACATGAAGCTTTTGGGGTTTATCTCATGACAGGACAGTTTGGGTTTGGGTTTTGTTGTTGTTGGGGTGACGGTGTGGAGTGGGGATGGGGGGAGGGGGGTTGGAGGGGTTAGTATGTGCGTGGCACTCTGAATCTGGGCGATAAACAAAGTGACATCTCAGTACATAGTGATGAATGGCTGTGCCCAGGGCGTGCAGCACCTTCCCTTTTTTTCCTCTCCCCCTTCTTTTTTCTGCTTTTTTTTTACCCTCCTCCCTTTCTTTCGGCGGGACTCCGTGGAGCGTGCCCCCTCTCTCCTTCTCTCCCTCTCTCTCCCCCCTCTCCCTCTCTCCCTCTCTCCCTCTCCCCCTCTCTCTCCTCTCCCCCTCTCTCC
>CM050214.1:12772706-12790206 GCA_027475355.1 Coilia nasus
AGAGGACACAAATAAAGTTGTGCTACTTAACTTAGAGGCATATTGTACACTGGGCCTGTCACGACATTCGAAAGTGTTTTTATGTCAGTTTTTATCAATAACGTTACTTCAGTTATCATGTTCACTAGTCCATGGCGTTCTAAGAAAGTATGATTTAACACCTTTATGTCGCACAGAGCACCTTTTCATCAGCACCAACCTGCTGCTGGTTGTCGAAACACAGTGCAGTAATGGAAGCAGCATGATATGTTCTCAATACGTCGGCCATTACGATTTACACAGCAGCACAACGCGTACAGCTTATCCCTCCTGCTCACGAGAGCGGGCCAAGATAAGAGTTCTCAGGCTCTTTCTCTCTCTCTCTCTGTCTCTCTCTCCCTCCCTCACTCTCTCTCTCTCTCTCGCTCTCTCAGCGAGTGGCACAGCACAGTGAAACGAAGCAAAGGCAAAGAGGAGCAGAGGAGCAGAGCAGAGCAGCGTTGTCGCTAGACTAGCGCTCTCCTCCTCCACCACCGGTGCCTTAATTGCCCGGGCCAGTTTTCCACACGCCAGATACGGAGCATCTGGTTACAATCAATGTTTCCCCCCACCATTATGAAATTAGCTGCGCGGAAATGATTTGAAATGGCCTGTAATGATTTCTGATAGAAATGTGCGGCATTGTTTCACCCTTTGAGATAAGCGGACCGGTAAATCAGTCAAAAAAAAAAAAAAAAAAAAAGGAACGAAAAAAAAAAAAAAACGAAATGGCAAAGGGGGCCCCCAGTTCCGCAGGGGGGGGGGGGGAACAAATGCCGTCCTTTTTCCTCTTGTTGCGCGCCAGGAGCCTGTGCTTAAAAACTGCAAGTGCTTGGCTCCGTTTCAGAGCTGGCGACTTTGCTGGCGACAGATGTGCTGCTTGTTCTGTGTTGCTGTCGCAGACTGCAACTGCAAAGTAAATATGCGGCGGTATAAACGTTATTTACGTTTATAAGCCGCCCACGTACCCCCCCACCCCAGCCCCCTGTCTACAAGGGCCTCCGTCCACTTTTTGTTGTTGCTGCTCTTGTTGTTGGTAGCTGTTTGTTCTGATGCGTGTTTGTTTATGCTAGAGAGCGCTTCCCCTGAAATGCACTAAAGGGACCATCCACACAGCTTTGAAGACCCTTTTTGATCATTAGGCTGATTGCTGTTCTAAGCGCGTTTGTGATGGTTTAATTAAACCACAGCCCAGAGCACAGCGCTGCCTATACAGAGCAGACAAGAGCGCGTTGGCTCCAGCTATCGGGACACTTTGCACTCGCGCCGTGCAACAAAGTCGGCCTGTCCATAAAAAGACGGAGCGAGGGGAAAAGTCTCCTATAAAAGCAAAGCTCCCGTGGAAAGTACAAAGTACAGTTACAGTGAAAGTGCTGGAGAGTTTGGTGCGATAATTTAGGGCAAGGTTACAGCGATTGAAAGTCACCCCCAGAGTCATGGCACTTTTCTTTTTTTTTTTGACAAAAAAAAACGGGTGATGGATGAGTCTCTCTTCTTCTTCTCTCTCTGCTCTCTCTCTCTCTGTCTCGTTCTCTCTCCCTCTCTCTCTCTCTCTCTTTCTCTCTCGCTCTTTTCCCCCGTTTGTTCATGCACTGACAGGTGCTCTGGTTATGCTCTGGTTCTGAATGTCTGCCTGAATGAATCGGTCTCGTGCCATTTGCTGTCTGCTGCCGTATAAGATCGATTCTTCTACAGTTCTGCTTCTTCAGGATTCAGTTTAAAGGCCAGCCAAGTAAAATAATATTAGCTTAAAGCTTGTCAGCGATGATTCATAACATCGTAACCTGTGAAAATGGTTTGGTGATAACAAACCCAAAGTAAACCTAAAGTAAATTTGTGTTAGACATAAAGATGTGAAAGTTTATATGAGAAATATCAACTTAATGTCACTTTGTAAGACATCATCATCTTTGATACATCTGCTGAATGAACTGGTTTCTTCTGTAGTCCTTGACACTTGCTCTCAGTAGTACTCAGTAGCCCAATCTCATAGATGGACACCAGCCACATCAGCATAGCTATCATGCCTAGTCTCCATGGATCATTGCTTTCGAGGGCAGCAAATCCTCAATTAGGAATCTGCTGTCCATACAAAACCTCACCACAGCTGGACAGACACACAGATTTAGGAACGTGAGCACACGTGCGCACACACACACATAGACACACACACACATAGACACACACACACACACACACACACACACACTTACTGTTTCCCTCTCTCACACATACACACACAAATGCATTCTCTCTCATACACACACTCACACACGCTCACACACGCTCACACACACTCACACAGACACTAATCTCGACACCCCTCGGTGGACTCCCCGCGTGTGCCTTGCCGTACTTATCCATTACGGCGGTGAGAAATCTGATTAGCCCCCGTGCTCCACTCCCAAGTCCAACTTCACAGTTTTGCAAGCCTAGCACTGACAACTGATTTCATTAGCTTTGATTGTCCTTGCTGAGATCCCACTCCAGGAACTAAAAGCTTTTTACGCTTTCTCAGGTTGCCTCCTGCGTCCAGCCATTACACCAACCTGTTTTTTTTTTTTTTTTTTTTTTTTTTTTGTTATATTTTTATTTTTTTTTATTAATCAAGACAAGTGGTGGTAACAGAAACTGCTGAACACAAAAGAAGGTGACATCATTTCACAAGCCGATTAAAAGAGACAGGAAGAGTGAAACAGTGATGGTGGCGTTTGGAGGTGGTAGGTGAGAGAGAGAGAGAGAGAGAGAGAGAGAGAGAGAGAGAGAGGAGAGGAATGGGCAGGAGAGCTGTTGTGGGAAAACAAGGGCTTTGTTTGATAGTCAACTGAACTTACTGTTGCATTTTTGCTGAAATATCAGCCTAACTAACAGTACCCTCCTACTGTAGTAATCACTGGGTGTTAGACCTATTAGGTCCCACCTGTTTTATTTTTCTTCTTTTCGCCAAACCTGTTGCGGCCTCGCACAACATCAGTAATTATGCTCTTGCAGACCTGGCAAGAAAAATCAACAAACAAACAACGACAACAACAACAACCAGGAGAAGAAAAAAGCTCCAATGACCTACTCTACTCTAGCTCCAAACTCATGCCGCATTCACATGCCGCAAATGAGCCCCAGGGGTACCATTCATTATCCAAAAGTTTTCTGCGGCACTAATTGGCAGGCCTGGAAGAAAAAAAATGAGATGGAAGAAGAGAAGGGGGGGGGTTGGGGGGTGGGACTGGGGGAGGGAAGGGAGAGGAGAGATGGGGGGGGGGGGGGCGAAAACAGCAGGCATGAAAAATCAAGGTGAAGCTTTACGGCAGGTCTGGACCTCCCCACTCTGAGCGCTTTGCAGACGGTGCAAAATAGAATGAGCCCCGTAGCTAAATATGGGGCGAGAGACGATCGTGGAGAGAAAGTCCCACTGAGACCACGAGCCTGGCTTACCCATCCACCCAACCAACACACCCCCCACCCCATTCACCCAGCCCCATTTCCACACCCACCCCAACATGCTATGGAGTAGTACTTTGGTTTAAAAACACCACAGTGTTGATGATAATTAGTAGTTAAGAGGGAGATAGGTCTCATGGTAAATTCGTGACATAGAGTGAATGTGTTCACCATAGTGACAGGTAGGCATAGTGCAAAGACATATCATGTTTATCACATTTAATTAAGAAATTAATAAGCAAGTAAAACTGCTAAATTTTGTCAACCTTTCTCTTTAAAACCACTATCTCGGAATGTCCAGTGTGCCTCAGATTTTGCTTTCAAAAGATGAAGCTTCTGCTTAGAATAAAAGGGATTTTTGAAGGGCTTAACAAGATTATGTGTCATAGGGTTTGTTTTATGTAATATTCAGCACATGAATATTGAAAACAGTCTAAAGAAATTTCACGTGTCAATCGAGAAATTAATTGAGTTATACTCAGGTGTGATTGCTTGCTTTTCCTCACCTCAGAGATTATCCCTTTCTGTGCAGGAGGGGAAACATGATTCATAGCCATTTGCATCATAATTTACACACTTAAAGATTTCCCATCAAATTGGTGCAACAGTCATTCGAGCAATCGGCTTGTCCAGAGCCATGAGCAGTGAGAGAGCTGTGACACACCCCACACCCAGCTCTTCCTTTCCTACGGACTGTGACGGCTCTGTTACCCCCCCAAGCCACATACACACACACACACACACACACACACACACCATCACCACTGCCCCAGTCCCAGGGAGCTGCCAATCTTTACAGGAATTGGCCCCCGCTGTCACTCTCTGGGCTCGGATTAATTGCGCCTCAGGATATTACAACTCATTTCATTGAGCAGTAAAACACCTCGTCAAAGCCCCTGGGCCTTTAAGTCTCAATTTAAGTCCAGCCGCCGGACCGGTGTTCCCTTACTGAGTGAGAGAGAGAGAGGGGGGAGAGAGAGAGAGAGTGAAAGAGAGAGAAAGAGAAAGAGAAAGCCCAGCCTCAGGGCTAGCATGTCTGTAAGCGAGGCAATTTTCATACAGTCGCTTTAGAGTAGGACACTGTTAAATATCCCGCTGGCTATTAAGTGATATAAGTAATTTTTGGTTAATATGAAGAAGAGGTCATAAAAAGGGGCTTGAACAGCCACGCTGGGGAGAGGGGGGGAGAAAAAGCTCAGGTCACGTGCCTGTCTGTGCTCCACTGTCACCCAACTGACTTTCAGTGAATTAATACACTTAAAGTCGATCCTGGAGGTCTGTAAAAAATGACTTAAAAGCAAGTATTTGTAGTACACAAATACACACATTTAAAATTAGAAATGATATGATAAAGTACAACAGTATTTTAGTAATAAACAAGTGCCAATGATAGTAAAATAGATATACTAAAGTGTAAAGGAATGAAATGAATTAGAGATGTGCATGTGCAATAACGGATAAATGGAAGTTACGTCTGTCTCTCCCCGACTCTGTCTCCCTCTCCCTCTTTGCTCTCTCCCCCCTTATCGGTACAGTGTGAGAGCAACAGCATCCTTCCATCCCGCATCCACGCACATATCCCGGATGAGATCGGGCCGTTTCGTTCGGCTGCGGAGCCGTATATATATATATATTAAAAAAAACACCTAAAGGCACTCGGCCGCTCCTAATGAACTGCCTTGCCTCTCCTCCTGCTCGGGGGAATTAAATCAAGCCACGTTTTTCATATTAACATTCAACGACCAACTTCTCCCTTTTCCCCCCACCAGCTGTTCCCCCTTTATCTGCTCCTGCTCACTGACAGCTAACACTTAAGTGATCAATCCCCTAAATTATTCTTGCCGCACATTTGATTAAAATACTTGTGCGGTTTTTTTTTTTTTTTTTTTTTTTTTTCATCAAGAATCACTTTGCCTATCAAGTATGGACCAGCCATCATCTTTTGCTGTGTATCTTCTGTCTCTCTCTCTGTCTGTCTTTCTCTCTCTCTCCCTCTCTCTCTCTCTCTCTGTCTGTCTTTCTCTCTCTCTCCCTCTCTCTCTCTCTCTCTCTCTCTGTCTGTCTTTCTCTCTCTCTCTCTCTCTCTCCCTCTCTCTCTCTCTCTGTCTGTCTTTCTCTCTCTCTCTCTCTCTCCCTCTCTCTCTCTCTCTCTCTCTCTCTCTCTCTCTCTCTCTCTGTCTTTCTCTGGCTTTGTGGAGGAAATGATTAACATTTGTGTACCACGGGGCAACCATGTATGCATTCCTATTTAATGGCTGCATTTTTAATTTACAACTCTATGTGTGTATATGCGTTTGTATGTGTTTTCCACTCATTTTTTTGGAGGTGGGGAGTTAGGTTTATTTTAATGGCCCTGTTTCCTAACTGGAAAGCTCACTAATGTTGGTCATGTTGCTTTTTTTATTTATTATTTACAGAGAACAGACCTCCCTTCTCCAAGCCTCCCATCATGTACTGAGAAGGAGCTCGATCAGCGCTGGCGGCGTACAGTATGTGTGTGTGACTGAGGTGAGGTGGGCTGAGCGCGGGTGTTGCCCCACGGAAGCACTCCTTGGCTGGGACACACACGAGAGGGATGAAGAGGGGGACCACAGGAGCTTCTCACTGGGGTTGGGGGTGGGGGTGGTGGTGGTGGTGGGAGGGGGTCCAACCGCCCTCTGGCTGAAAAAAGAAAAAATGGTGTACAGGACTGAAGAGAGAGAGAAATTAAGAGTTAGAGTGAGTGAGTGAGTGAGTGAGTGAGTGAGTGGAGGAATGAAAGAGTGTGTGCTTGTGCATAAATGTATTAGGCCGAATGTGTGAGAGAGTGAGTTTGTGTTTGTGTGCGTTCGTGTGTGTGTGCATGTGTGTGTAAGTGAGTGAGAGTGCGTGCGTGTTTCTGTGTGAGTGTGTGTGTGTGTGTGCACGAGTGTGCTTGTGTGTGTGTGTGTGTGTGTGTGTGTGTGTGTGAATGAGTGTGCGGGTGTGTTTGTGTGTGTGTGTGCATGTTTGTGTGCGTGTGTGTTTGTGTGTGTGTGTGCCTGTGTGTGTGTGTGGCTATGAGGAGGTGCAGTGACGCACAGTGAAGGGTGTGTATCAGGAGCCTCTCTCTTGTATAAAAAGGAAATAGAAACCTCCCTTGAATCCCCTTGTTTGACTACTTCTACGTTCCGATCTATCTTTTTTTTTTCTTCTTTTCTTTTTTATTTTGATTGTTATTTCCAGGCTAAAGAAAATAGATGGACCTCCTTTTTCTCCGAATTAAAAAGAACATTCCCAGATTGTTCTTGACTCTCTGTGAAGCACATACAAACAGCCTCTCTTTCCACCTGTGCAACATGTTCACTCTCTCTCTCCTTACATACATTATTATTATTGTTGTTGTTGTTGTTGTTGTTGTTGTTATTATTGCTGTTGTTATTGTTATTATTATTAATAATATTATTTTGGTTTTGCTTTTTTGATCTTTCTTTTATTCTGTTGCACCAGTGTTTCACAGTTGCACAACAGCCTTGCAAAGTTTTTTTGCGTGACGATGTCCTTTTAAGACATGGAGAGACGTGGCATAGGGACATGACTCAGACAGCAGAATCAAGCATTTCAAAAAAAGACAGCAGTGCATTTCGTTTGACCAGCATCTTCACAAGGAAGGACAAAGGACAAACAAACACACAAACAAACAAACAATCTCAGTCAGAGGAAGTTTTCATTCCTCTTCGAAGAGCTCCCTTTTTTTTTATTTCCTTTTTGTGTTTGTTTTTCGTTGGGGAAAAAAATTTACAAAGAAAAAAAAACTTCCCTCACTGTCTGGACACGACCTCCACCATGCTGTTGGTCTGTTCTCATGCTGTCAGTACTTCCAGTGGGTTCCCTTTTGTTGTTGTTGTTTAATTGCTTGTTGGTATGTTTTATTTTATTTTTATTTTATTTTATTTCGATTGTCACTCTTGTATGAATGCACAGGAAATGAGGTTGCAAATCGCCTCCCCTTTCCATTTGTCCTCATAGCCCCTTCAGTAATGGTTATATATTGCTCCTTCATGAGTTTCAAAAAGAACTTTGTTGAGTTATTGTTGCTATAAATACAGTATTACAGTAACGCCCCCCTCCTGTTTTTATCCTTGTTTATAAAGACTTGTAAAAAAAGGCTTTAGCGTTTGCTACTCTGATGTTGTAATGAAGTGAATACATTTTTAGTGAGATTTAAAAACAAAAAAACGGATGAAAAAAAAAGACGACAAATACCCTAATGCACATCTGATGCAAGCATGCTTGTAGATACCACACTGATGATAAAAGCTACACGTACAGGTTTTAAAAAAAATGGAGGGTAAAAAAGAAACAGCTGCCAGTTTAAATCTATTTTTTGAAAAGGTTCTGAGGAATCCATTAGTATCATAATCATGGTCGGGCAGCTAATTGATGATGTTGACCTTCTTTTAAAAGTTCATGACATTACCACATATCACACTCTTGCACATAAACATAAACACACAAATAAATAAAACATCCATATGGACAACTTTGGTAGATTTGTTTTCTGTTTTTGTTTGCGTTTTTTAAGTAATAAAAAAAATTGAAACTGAATCGTTACTTTATTTGTCCTACTTTGTCTTTTGTTCTAAGTGTATTTCCAGTGTGACATCTGGTTGGAAAACAAGAAGAAACAGGGTTTGGTAAAAACAGTATTATGAAGAACAAGGTGCAAGAGAAGGTCTATCGTGCTATACATAGTGATGTTGAACCCCATTACAAGAGCGATCTCTCCTGTGCTCCTGTGATGTGAAATCCTGCAGCCTGTCTGGGAGTCTCTGAGAGAGGCTCTGTCTCTCAGGTTTTCAGCAAAAAGCCTTCATTCAGCCTTACCTTGACCACCCAGAGGAAATGACCTAATTAATGACTTCCCCTGAAAAGCTTTCAGGCGTAAGCTCTCTTTCTCGCTCTCACTCTCTCTCTGTCTGTCTCTCTCTCTCTTCCCCTCTTCCCACTCTCTCTCTCTCTTCCCCATTCCCCTTCGTTTCTCTCTTCCTTCTGCTGTCCCTCTTGCTCCCCCTGTCTGCCTCACTCGCTCATCCTGCTGCTTCTGTTACATGACTATCTGTAGTATCACTCTCTGTCTCTGTGTCTTATCTGTCTCTCTCTCTCTCTCTCTCTCTCTGTCTCTCTCTCCCTCTCTCTCTCTGTCTCTGTCTCTCTTTCTCCCTCCCCCTCTCTCTCTCCCTCTCTCTCTCTCTGTCTCTCCCTCTCTCTCTCTCTCTGTCTGTCTGTCTCTCTCTCTGTCTCTCTTTCTCCCTCCCTCTCTCTCTCTTCCTTTCTCTCTGTCTCTCTCCCTCCCTCTCTTTGTCTCTCTCTCCCTCCCTCTCTCTCTCTCTCTCTCTCTCTCTCTCTCTCTCTCTCTCTCCCCAACACACACGCACACACCACACACACACACTACCTAGTGTGTGATGTCTTATTGTCGGTGGACCACAGGGAGCCTGAGGAGAACAGACAGCCTCTCCATGGATCTCGAAGTGCTGCTCTGCCTGCAGTGGTCCTGCCCACTGTGATCAACAAGAGGGGCTGTTTTTGCACTTCAATTACACACAGCCATTTGATCTGCCACTGATTAGCCCTCCGCACTCACAGTCTTTATGTAAAGCAGCCAAAGTGCCCAATTTATGATTAGCAAATTATTAATATTCATTACAAATGGCGCTGTGAACTCTTTCACCTGGTTGTTACCGGAATATAACAAAGTTAAGAAAATCTTGAATATCCATGACGTTCATTAACAAACAATAGATCCTGGTTGATTTAGATTTAATACGTGGGAAAGATTTATGAGAGGAGATTTTTAAGTGTGGCTGCTTCTGACCTTGGTCCAGGTGTCCTCTCGTTTTGTGCCGATCTGTTTGTTTCAAGGTGTAATCTATAAGAATGGGCCCATGGCAATTAAAAATATTGTTCTTGAAGTTGAAATAGGACCGGAGCTCAAAATCGATGTTACTTATCCCCTTTGCAGCGGAATTGTTTGGACAGAATATGCCACAGTGGCTTGGAGCAATTGACTGTCATCAATACACAGTGCTGGAGGTTTGCCAAGACTTCAGAGCAGAGATACCGACTCCACGGGACGGTTGCTACTGCAATTACAGCACTGCAGTCAAACTGTCAAACTTTTTTACCTCCTATTCAGTGAACCCTGTTTGTGATATTCAGGAAAACAACACATTTCACTTGACACAACGTAAACACAAAGTAAATAAATCCAAGTTGTAATAATATCACATGGATAAAAATCTCCCTAGCCTACAATCAGTGGGAAAATATAAGGCACAGAGGGAACTAAACTTGGGATATTACATCTTAATTCTAAAAAACACTATATGCTTTTACAAGTTGTTCTACTCTCTGGTAGTAAATTGAGGATGCAGCACAGGTGTCCATTTAGTGAAAAAAATATTTTACATCAGAGAAAGTGTTCTACCACGTTTTAAACCGCTTTTAAAGCTCTGGAGATAACTAGTCATACGACCATGGCATACCAGGTTGACGGTTGGCTGTCAGACAACATTGGTGTTGTCATGGAGCATCTGTGGCCTTAGTGTCTGTAGAGTGTCCCTCTTCATTGGCCAGAGTAACACCCCCTACTGGCAACATTTTGGACTACGGAACATGTTGAATCAGCAAAGACATCTCTCAGTGAGAGAGATCACTCTGATTGGCTGTTAAACTGGTTTCAGAACATGTCACCTGTTTCTGAGTAGACCTGGCATCCTATGTAACCTACATTTCAAGCAAGTCCATTTAATATAGCATAACCTCTAGCTCACCAACCTGTTGCCAAGAAACACATTGTAATCAGTAGATTTCCCCCTATGGAGGTACAGTCCCAGTAGTTAGTGTTTTGCCTCTGGAAGATTGGACCGATAAGTGCTTTCACCATGTGGAAGTGAATGGGAACGAGTCGGGCCAATTTTTCTTTATATTTTTCATTTGTCTCAAACTCTGAACATACGTTCAGGAAATCCCCCTGAGGCTGTGGCTGTGCTATCTATGATTTCATCCATTAAATGGTTTGTGACATTTCCTCTGGCACAGGCACAGAATGTGCATGCTAATTGGTTGTAGTTCTCTCTGCATGGTGTTCCAGGGCAACTTTTGTTTCAACACAGACCTAGTAGAGGCAACGCAACAGTTGGCCTTTGTCACCTCCGCTGGCCATAACAAATTTCTAGATCAGTGGACACCACTAGCTCTTTTGTGACTGTTTGGCATTTCCAGGCCTTCTGGGGCCTGTGGTATGTAAACAGGTGAGCTCAGGTGTTATTGTATGCTACTGATTTCGTGCCCAAACAAATAAAACAGCTGTACCCAACTTGACCTCTTACATTTCTGGATTCTTCAGGTCCAGGAACAGTGACTGATGTTGTTTCTAACTCTACTCATGTTACAGAAAGAGGGCTCAAAGTATTACTGTTTGCCTTCAGATTCTGCTAATGTTTCTGGTGTTTGGGATTGTTGTTTGGTGTGTGTTGCATTTTGTTCACTGTGTGTGAGCGGAATCATTCATTTTCGTATTGGAGTATTTGACAGCTTACCAAATTGGCCACTCCCACCCCAGCTGACTCCTATCATCTGCGTGATTCGATCACTCCCGTCTAATGGATTGCTGCTCTCCACTGGTTGATGAATGGAAGTGGAAGGACACTGACAGGAACCTGCAAACTGGTGAAAAGGAGGGAGATGTGGCTTTGGCAGTGCCGGGCCTGGGCTAGGCGCAGTGTTTGAGAGATTACAGTAGTGGCGGCTGAAGCACTTCACATTTACTGGTGTGTAATGGACACTGGTACAGTAACAGTGAGTGAAGACCTGTGGTCCAAAGTTCAAAGTAGAGTGAATTGCTAATTAAATGGGTCATGGCTGCTTTAGGTGAGTTTTGTAGCTTTAGACGCAGAAGCAGGTGGGCAAAAGTTTCCACAAAAAACTAAAACAGAAATGTCACGTGCACTTGATGAGCTTTAAAAAAAAAAAACATTTTTACAGACAGAGCACAACTTTACTCTCTAAAAACCCCAATCACATGTCTTCAATCCACCAAGAAAGATTTTCTTAGACATTCTTTACAGATTTAGAGAATTCCAGACGTCTGGACTACAATGTTCTGGTAGAAGACTTTGGAAAGGGAACACGACTTGAGGCTTTAGGCCCACAGGAAGACATTCAAAAGAGATTCACAAAGCCATCCGTCTCCTTTAGGACAGTCTGTACAATTCATACAGGTTTTTATACTGGATGAATAAAATAAGGTATTACACATATTGTTTTTAATAAGGTGAAAGCAAATGTTTAAAGATCATAGATGCATTATTTATTTTTCTTTTTTCCTTTTTTCAGGCGTTATAAATAATTCATTTTGAGGTGTACCGAAGTCTGAACACATCAATAAGAAAGCAGTAATGTGTCTTCCTGTTACAAGATTCGACACAAAGGTTAGACTGAAAACATTATGCTTTTCTATCACCAAACTGTTTCATGTTGTTTCTTCAATGTAAAAATGATTGTCCCCCCTGTGTGAGCACTGTAGCCTAACATGTTAAAGTATGAGAAAGGGTTGGGATGGCAATTAAGGTGTTTTTAGACAAGTGAGAATAGAGGTGTGTATGGTATACAGTTACTCTCCCTGGTGTGTGCTGTGCCCTGGCTTTGTGTCACTTCACATAGTGTTTGCATACACACAATTTGCGCAACCCTCTGAAGAAAAGGGAGAAAATAGAAAAACATATGAGGTCCCCTTTAAATGACCTACCTTTGATGATGACGTGCTTTTTGCCATTTTAGTATGAAATGTATATGCAAGCTCTTTACCACAGATTTATCACGCAAGTATTGTGCAAGGCACTTGTGATTCATGTACGTACGTGTGCATAACAAGTGCTTTTGCAGGCCTTTGCAATGCGGGTTACTGTACTCTATTTTCAACCGCTCAACCCCCTCGCTGAAGTTGGAATCCGAGCAGATTAGGCTAATAGAAGTGACATCATCTTTAAAGAATGGGTTAAATGCTATCTTGGAAGTGCAGGCAGCGCAGAAGTCAGTTGATATCTCCTCTGGTGCCTTCCTGTAGAGGAGGGCTTTTTTTGCGGGCCTTGGAGGCAGGCTCTAGATCAACTAATTGCTGTTTGTTAAGCAGCGGCATGTTCTCTTCTGGCACAACAATGATTTGCACTGCAGGAGTGCAGCGCTCCAAAGTCCCTCTGGGGCGGCCCTACTGTCATCCGGAAGAGTCAGATCCCATCCCTCTATAAAAAGGAGTACGGGTGGGGGGTTGGGGGTTGGTGGGGGGGGGGGGGGGGGGGCAGCCCACTGACAGCCCCTGCAGGCACTACATTTAAAAGGATAGACCTTGGTGTGTGTGTGTGTGTGTGTGTGTGTGTGTGTGTGTGTGTGTGTGTGTGTGTGTGTGTGTGTGTGTGTGTGTGTGTGTGTGTGTGCGTGCGTGTGTGTGTGAGACTGTGTGTATGTGTGTGTGTGAGTGTGTGTCTGTCTGTGTATGTGTGTGTGTAGGTGTGTGTGTGTGTGTGTGTGTGTGTTTGTGTGTGCGTTAGAGGGCCAGGGATAAAACTCAGTTCTCTCACAAAAAGATGAATTCAATCCTTCACATAGATGCTTTGTAAAAAACATTGTTCGACCACCCTCATTTTTAGCAGAATGACATTCCACCCTGAATCCAGTGGGTAGATAATGGGAGTTACTGTAAAGTTTCAACCCACAGACAAAAAGCAGAATGTGCAGTACATACCCTATAATAGCTCAGTGTGCTTGTGGAAATGCGTTGGCTCCATAGTGTCAGCCATGGATTTGTTTGTGTCTGCTCTGGGCGGCATACACCCCACAAACAGTACAACTTGGTCCTGTAACATCACACAGGATATGTCTACCTTTGTCAACTCAGTCACTGTTACTACAGAACTGGTGGTTCTACCACAAAGACTCGATAGCAAGTTGAATGTATTTACTAAAGATTGTGGAAGGTAATACAAGCCAGATGAGGGTGAGCATCACAGGGGTTGTCCACGGGCTCCTCTACCTACTCGTCTCAGTGGAACCCTTCACTTGCTCATTTCATACTCTGGATAGGGAAGCTTCACTCTACTGACCAGGAGGATTGGATCAAGATCATTGTCATTTCAGTGTACAGCTTTGGCTGTGTGGGGAACGTGGGTGTATCTCGGGCTCTCTTCAGACTGAGGTTTGTTGCCATGTTGAAGAGGGCTGTCTTAGATAGTAGGCCCATGTTGAAAACATCTGCTTATTCAGGCCACTGAAATGCCATAAAATAATCAAGCTTTGTAAGTTTTTATCCAAGAAAAAAATGTACAGGCAATAAGTAATGGGTTTGAAAATGTAACAGGTTGTAAATGTGTTCAGCCCTAATCTGCTTCATGAAATTCATGTGTTTGTAAAATATTACAATTATATGTGTCTAAATGTCAAAGCACACATGGATATTATGTAGATGTAACGTTACAGATTGCACTTTATTTGAATAGTCCAACCACAGAGACTTTACAGATGGTTTCTTGAAATTCAGTTTCATTTTGTTTATGATTTACTGACCTATCATCTTAACTAATCCCAACTCCTTACCATAATCTTAACAAGATGTAGCATGTTGATAGAAGTCTTGTTAATAGTTTCAGCATCTGTAGATAGTCTATAGAACCATCTATTGGACTATCGAAAATAGTGTCCCCAAGTCACATGCATTGTCTCATAAAGTCCATTTTGTATATTGTGAAGTATGCTGATGTAATATAAATCAAAGCCTCTGTGTCATCATAAGCCATCCTACATATTAGCCAGCAGTATTTCAGTTCAGTGGTTTACCTGGACACCCGTCTGCTCTAAAGGCCATAAGAAAGCCGTGACGTACATTTCATTGGCCTTTTTTCCACTTGGGACCTGCTGATGCTTTCAGCGCTGCATAGCTGAGGAATGTGCCGGTCATCATTGTGTCAAAGGGTAATAAAGTAGGCAAGGGGAACGTGACTAATAACAGTTGTGTGAATCCTCCTTTGATCAAGCGTGGACAGGTGTTTAATAACTAAAGACATGTGATCCCAGACCCAGGACACTCTCAGGCTTATGTAAGTTATGAGTTCCATACGGCTAAGCAGAACAGGAGGGCTCATGGAGCACTTAGCCCTCAGTGGTCAACGGTAACAGACACTGACTTCATGGGCACATCAGCACGTGCCCCTGTCCTCTTCTAACGTTTAACCACAAGAACGGAACGTTCTTAACAATGTAAACAAAATGTGTTGACGGGCATAAATAGCAGGAAAAAAAGCGGACAGTAAAAGGAACACACAGGCGAGTAAAAGCGAGACAATGGCCCTCTTAACTGGAGTGCACAGAGGCATTGTGGGGTTCCACCTTCAGGCACCATTAAAAGTTGAGCAAACAGCAGTAAATTTCACTCTTAAGTCTAATAGAGAATAATGGTTCAGCAGGGTGTGGGTCTGGGGAGACAGAATGTGTCTGGGAATGCTCTTCGCTGTGTTTTTCATTTTCCATTGTCTCTCCCCTTTTCTCTCTCCCTCCTTCTCTCTCTTTCTCTTTCTCTCTATCTCTTTTCTTGTTGATTATATACTTTGTGTATTTTTTTTAGGTCTGAATATCACCATAAAGTGCCCACTTTAAAAAGCTAGTTGACCTTTGCATTGGATATATTTTAAGCAATCAGTGTTTTAAGGGTCACAGCAAAAGTGATGCAAAATTAAATTGTTGTAGAGGATTTATGTCATATACTGGAAATATTAAGAGACATATGCACTGAGATCCTGCTCATTTTTTCTCATATTTTTACGTAAGCTGACAAAGACAAAGTCTAAGTGAAAACACTGCAAGCGCAGTAAAATGATTTCTCCCCTTACAAGAACTATTCCAGAGAGGACTTGCCACCCTGTAAATATACCACAGCAAGGAGAATCATTGCCCATGTGATTTTAAAAATACTTTAGACAGCGCCAAATGCCAACTGTTTCCACTCCTGACAGATAACTACCTCCCAGACAAGCCGTGGGCAGAGAGAAAAAAGACTTCCTTATAACCTGCATGTTTTTGTTGGAGTATCATTTAGCTAGGGCCCAATCTGTCTGTGTGTGTGTGTGTGTGTGTGTGTGTGTTATGTGTGTGTGTGTGTGTGTGTGTGTGTGTGTGTGTGTGTGTGTGTGTGTGTGTGTGTGTGTGGTGTATATGTGTGTGTGCGTGCGTGTGTGTGTGTGTGTGTGGTGTGTGTGTGTGTGTGTGGTGTATGTGTGTGTGTGTGTGTGTGTGTGTGTGCGCGTGTGTGTGTGTGTGTGTTGTGGGGGTAGGGTGGGGGGGCACACACAGAGGTAGGAGACGAGGGTATTACAACTAAAACAAAAAATCGCTGGAGGTGGAGGTGAGAGCGGCAAAGGGCAACCGACGCCTGCCCCCCTCCCTCTGCCCGCGCTGGAGTCGGGGAGTTATTTTTACTGGGCCGCGGAGCGCGTGGGGAACACCACGTAATGAAGCATGGAGCCAGAACTGGGCTACGCCACAGCAGGAAAATGTCAAGTTGCATCTCACTGCGCTCAAACACATAAATCACCACCTGCACTATTTGCCTGAAAACACACCGGTAGGTAGACACACACACACACACACACACACGTGTGTGCTTCTGCACACAGACACACAGACACATTCACATGTACACACACACACACACACACACACACACACATGTGCGCACAGAGACACAGACACACACACGTAAAGATGAAGGGCATAGAGATGGGAGTTTGACCTTTCTATATGTTTCACCTTTACCTGTGAAAAAAGGTGGGACAAAGCTCCCTCTGTGAGGTGTGTGGGTGTCTGTGGGTGGGTGTCAGTGTGTGTGTGTGTGTGTGTGTGTGTGTGTGTGTGTGTGTGTGTGTGTGTGTGTGTGTGTGTGTGCACTGTGTGTGTGTGCATGTGAGTATACATACTGTATGTTTGTGTGTGTGTGTGTGTGTTTGTTTGTTTACTTTATTAATTCAGTAAGGGTGTGTGTGTTATTTGTTTGTGTGTAGGTGTCCAGGTGTGTTGTGTGTATGTGCATTTGTTGTCAAGTGTGTGTGTGTGTGTGTGTGTTTATTTGTGCACGCTTACATCTGTGTGCCCCTATGTGTGTGTGCCTCTATACGTATGTGCCTGTATCTGTGTGTGTGTAAAAGCGGTGTTTGTGTTACATGATGTTACATGGATTTACACATTTGTCTGTCTTTGTGTCTGGACACAGGCCAATGTGCATACGCGATACACCCCTAGTACGGCTCATGTTGACAGGTGCTCTGCCTTTATGTAAATATGCCTTGGCAATGCATTTACGTGTCTGTGTAAATGTCATTCTCATGCATGTCCTCTGAATATATTTTCCTTCATGCTCTGTATACACGTTGAAGCCTATATTCGCTGTCTGCGTATGAATTAGAGTGAACAGTCAGTTAGAGGTGTATTAGAATGGAATTCCCGTGGCGTGGTCATGTGTGTGTGTGTGTGTGTGTGTGTGTGTGTGTGTGTGTGTCTGTGTGTGTGTGTGTCTGTCTGTGTGTGTGTCTGTGTGTGTGTGTGTGTGTGTGTGTGTGTGTGTGTGTGTGTGTGTGTGTGTGTGTGTGTGTGTGTGTGTGTCTAAGACTGAACATGTGTTTGTGGGCATATTTGTGTTTGTTGTGTATGCACATGCATCTATCTAAAAGACAGGGGAAACACTTGAGGCCCTCTTTCTTTTTTCCCTTTCTCCTCTCATTTGTTCTTACTCCCCCTCTTTGTCCATTTCTCTCTTATCCTCTCCTTACCCCTCTCTCTCTCTCTTTCTTTCTTTAGACCTCCTTTTCTCACTCACTATCTCTCTGCCCCCTTCTCAGCAACTCCTCTCTTTCTCTCTGTCTGACTCTCAATCTCTCCTTCTCACTCTCACACTCACACACACTGTCTCTTTCTACCTTCCTCTCTCTCTCTCTCTCCTTCCCTCTCTCTCTCCCTCCCTTCCTCCATTTGCACAGAGAGC
>CM050214.1:12795206-12852706 GCA_027475355.1 Coilia nasus
TAGTCAGAAGGGTTGGATGGGAACGCACACAGTAGCACAGGCCATCCCACTATCACATGTTGTACATGTGGTAGACGTTAAGGGTGTGCTTGCCTCACATAGACTTTAACAAATGCACCAAAGGGCACTACGCAGCCTTTTTCCGTGCCAGTACTGGCAAAAAAAAATGAAACGTTTTGTTAAAAAAATGCAAGTTTTGTTTTGTGGTTATGGACGCGGCTATTATGATGAGAGATACACTGAGGCGGTATGTTTTTGCCAACAGTGTTGTTTTCTGTCACTGCTAAATCATGGAATGTCATTCCCGACTGCTGACTTTTTGTTTTGTGGTTTGTCAGGTTGGCAGCGCCCTTGAGCTGTGTTGTGTTGGTAGAACAAAGCAGCAGTAAGAATTTATCTCTGTAAAATCATCCAGATGCAGTGCCTATACTGTAAAGATTATTACATTTACATTAAAACATTTCCTTCCATAATTTCTCCACCTTACCTTTACTGCATTCACTGCACAGACTACAGTATGAATGCCAAACTAATACTTGCCTAGCCAGCAATATGCAGGTGATGGTTTGGTGGAAAAACTGAATAGCTCAAAATATGTGTATAAGTACTTCTCGTCTTACAATCAATAACCCTGACTGTAAAATCACCATTCATTCGAGTAATGAAAAAGACCCAGTTGTACAAGTACACATTCTCAATGTCACTTAACATTTCCTCTGCAACTTATTCACA
Source organism: Coilia nasus (assembly GCA_027475355.1). NCBI lineage: Eukaryota > Metazoa > Chordata > Actinopteri > Clupeiformes > Engraulidae > Coilia > Coilia nasus. Next base: position 12,795,939 of record CM050214.1, read on the forward strand.
AAGAATGAGCCCGTTGAAAATCAGAAAGCCTTTCTCCTGATTGCTTCGGTAAAGAGCATTTTCAGACTGTCTGAGGGGTGATTGAGACTCTCTTGGCTACAATTCACCGTGGAGGAAACAGACATTGCGAGATGGAGATAACGCAAAACAAACATTTCTCCCAGTTCAAATGAAAGGCACGGTCTGCTGGCCCACTATCAAGAGCCGTTGTACGGCCTTCCCTTTTCCACTGCTCTGAGCCAGTCACTCTTGTTTTCTAGATATATACTCCGTGGCCCTAATCATCTCTGTAATAGAGCCTGGTATTCAAATGCATAACTATTTCCAAGAGACTTTTCCTGTCATCGGCCTAATCGTGGAAAAGGCATTACCAGCCCCAGAGGCTTTCTCACGAGAGGGTATTAAAAAACATGTTAGCTGGTCCTGGCAGGGTGAGGTCAGTCCTATTTGGTCCTAAGAAAACTTCCTCCTCAGAGTAGGCGTGTGATACAATTTCAAGCGCAGTCGATCCAACAATGTAAATATAGATTCGGGGAATGTCATTTGCAGCTGGAAAAAGAACAGAATATATGTGTGGGGGTTGAGGGTGGTGTCTTGGAACAATCAGAAAGTAACGATAACTTAGTTGGACACATAAAGACCCTTACACAGACAGAATAACCCCAAACTAATCAGGGATCAGTGAGAGCTAGAAGTGTTATTGCCCAGTGATAGTAATCGGACCATTGAAGCTGATAAAATATACGGTTTTCTACAACACAACTTCTGTCTGAAACAGGTGGCTAAATAAAAATGGATTTTGAAAGCCTTGAGGTGATATGTGTGAGAAGTTTAGCTGTACAGTAGCCTTTAGGAGTCTGGTTAACTATGGCCTGGATTTATGTATCCAGGATCCAGTCGGTTCCTTCACATACAAGTGTATGGGCTAGTACCATTGTTCTAGCTACTGTCTGTGTAAACCCAAATTACTCTAAGGTAAAAGATGTAGCATTGTACTGCTCTTTAATCTCTGTCTTTGGTGATGGTTATGCACACTGTATGAACTTATGGTCTGTGCAAAAATTCTATAAAAGTCCATGAAAGTAGTATCAAATAAATCAGTGTAAACAACAACCAGAAGACACTTTTAGAGTTGAGTCAAGGGGAGTTTCCTCTCTTCCCCTCCTATTCCCTTCAGTTCAAGACAGCACCCACATGTTGCTGTCAAACTCAGAATCTGTGCCAAAAAAGCAAACATTCAACATCCGCAATCATACTTTCCATGTATACATATGATGACACGCCAAAGCAACATGATTACATACAGCTTTAGAGCTCACGTCAAACAATGTTAAAATACTGTCCTATCACCATGCGTACATACCCTCCCTCCTACAACGCTGACAAGAAAAGCACCCAGAAAACTCTTGTTAAAATAAAGAATAACAAAAGTGGGTAGTCTATTCGCAGCCCAGTAGGTCATGAGGTTTAGGAGGTGGTTTTTGGTTTGACTTCTGAATCAGAGGCTAAAATAATATTCTGCAAAAACAGTCAAGAAAGTTTTTAGTAGAAAAATGTATGGACAGGGGAAAGCAAGGTCTAGGCAAATATCTCCAAACTACATCCCGTTCCAAAGTTTTTTTTTTTTTTTTTTTTAGATTGATAAGCTTTTTAAAGCAATGCAACAACAGATATATAGATAGATCCTCTCAGGAATTTCTCAGACCAGAACCAAAAGAACCAGTCTTGTACTCAAATCCCACTCCAAAACAGTAGTTGCATGGAGAGAGAGGGCAGAGAAGAATACATGCTTGAATACCCACTTTATGTAAAACTTGCTATACATGTACACAAGTTCAGAGTTGAAAGTCCAAAAAAGAAAGAATGAGAGAATAAAAAGAAAGTCCAAAATGAATGAGAAGAAGAAAGAGAAAGTGTGAGAGAGAGAGAGAGAGAGAGAGAGGGAGAGGGAGAGAGAGAGAGAGAGGAAGGGAGAAATAATTGTGTTGTGTATTTAATGAAAAATTTCCCGTCCATAACCAGAGCAGACGCACTGAACAGTAAACCCAGCGGGCATCACACAAAGAGTTATTTTAACAAGTTTTTCTGACGAGATTACACTTAAGATGTTGGTTTGTTTGGCTCTTTTTTCAGTCACCAAACTAATTAGGGTTTAATAACCCAGAGCCAGGCAACGAAACCCGGAACAATCCGACTGCTTTCAAGACAGTCAGCAGCGCTGGCCTCCTTTGAAGTGCTCATTTTACTGTATGCACTTACTTAACAAGCCTCTATAGGAGACCGCGTGGAGTTAAACTCCGTTTTTTTTTTCCCGCTCCACATTTCCTCTTTTTTTCTTGGTCTTTTTTTTCTGGGCGCCCTTTGAAGTGGAGTGCTGGTGAGTTTTCGTCTGGGCTGCTCGGTCGTGGGGGTCCTCGGTCGGCCGGGCAACTGCGGAGGATAAGTTGTTTATGCTTCCTGACCGCATCATAAAGAGCATCATTATCATCAGGATCACCACAACAATAACAACAAACAGTTAAAGAGAGAGAAGAAGGCAGTCTCCGGGACTGGGACACACAGGACGTTGGGTATCCAAGCAGCAGCAGACACACATCAACAGAAGCTGGGGAGGAAGAGAGGGAGACGCTTCTGAACGCTTCAGGAGGAGGACGACGGCTTGGTTTTGTTCAGTGGATGAAGGGAGAAGAAAAAAACAACCGTCTTCCTTTCTACAACCCTTTCAGTGTATAACAAACACACACGGACCAACATGCACACACACACACATACAGTACACACACAAATGAGTGTGCAGAAGCGCGCGTGCACACACACACACACACACACACACACACACAAACACACACACACAGTGTGTGTGTGAGAAAGAGGTAGTGGAAGAAATGGAAAGAGCACGGAAGAGAGGATAAAAAAAAGGAAAGAAAGAGAAAAAAAATGTCATGTTGAGTATTATGGAGGAAGTGACAGCAACAAATGAGCGGGGGAGCGTTAATTTTGCCCAGCAACCCATTTAAACCGGCAAAGGTCATTCATTAATAATAGGAAAGCAGTGAGGTTATGGGGCACATGCCTGTCCCAGACCTAACAATGCATTACAGCATGGCTCAGCAAGACTCTCCAGTGCCAACGGCACTAATTATCCATGATGCTCGGGGTCCAACTCACATCCACACACTCACTTGACTCGCTCGGTTGTCTGAAATGCAATTGCTGCGGGACTCACTATTGTTCACTGTTGAAGCCGACGGGGCGAGATGGAATCGCACAAGCGCGACTGGAACATCAGGCCAAGTTTGAAACTTTGGTCCTTTTTTTGAGAAAATCACCTAACCCTACAGTAGGAGCCCTGTTTTTGGGCCAGAAGTCTTTCTTTCACTTCTCAAACTCCACACCTGAGAGCAAACCAACAAACCTAAACATATTGAACATAAAAGCAGTTTGCCATAGATGACACCTGAACTCATGCTGTCTGTTGAAGAATTCACCTGCCAGTGCTAGGCACACGACAGGAGGATGACATAAACCAATGTCATAAGCCAGTCTCACTGGTGTGTGTGTGTGTGTGTGTGTGTGTGTGTGTGTGTGTGTGTGTGTGTGTGTGTGTGTGTGTGTGCGCGTGCGTGTGTGTCTGAGTGTGTGTGTGTGTCTGTGTGTGTGTGTGTGTGTGTGTTTTGGGTGTGTGTGCGTGTGTGTCTGAGTGTGTGAGTGGTTGCACCTAAGAAAGGTACAGGGGCAATACCAAAGACAAATTCGCCTTAAATAAAAATAATGTATTGTCTGTGTAGCTCAAACGTCTTCAAGCTCCAAAAAAGAAGTCCAGTTGCTTACAACTGAGATACTTTGACTAAAAATAATGTGTTTTGTTCAGTCTGGAAAAGAGGGAGCCCGGCTAGTGCAGTTCCGGAGAAGAACAAAAAAAAGAGGAGAAAAAAGGTCAGCTGTGCTGCTGGTGCGGGTGCGGGTGCCGGTGCTGGTGCTGGTGCGGGTGCTGGTGCTGGTGCTGGTGTGCCAGAGCTATTACTGTAAAAACAGTCCAGGGGTCAGGAGGGAACTTAGGGGGTGAGCAAAGAACTGTGTGACAAGTCTGGGGTGGGGGCTTTTGACTGGCTTCTGGTGGCAGTGATATATATTTGTGTGTGTGTGTGTGTGTGTGTGTGTGTGTGTGTGTGTGTGTGTGTGTGTGTGTGTGTGTGTGTGTGTGTGTGTGTGTGTGTGTGTGTGTGTTTGTGTGTGTGTGTGTGTGTGTGTGTATGTGTGTAAGATGTGGTTAGATTGGATTTTTCTGAATACAACGTGAACATTTTTCACTGTATATAAGTCCCCTGCTAACCCCATGCTTCTCCGTCAAATAAGTAAAATGTATTACTAGCTATATTTGAAAGATAATGCCCTTCAAAGAAACACGTTAGTATTTTTTTTATTATCAATCATTATACTCCTAATAAATAAATAGAATATATGTCTTCAGTCATGCAAGGTTCTAACTACATGGTTACAACACCACTAGTTTCCAGCAACTGCATTTCAGCTTTTAGCAATTTCAGCTTTTAGCAAACAAATTACTGTGAATTACACATCAGGGAGCATCACAGAACACCAAGAAGACACAGCAAAATAAACAAGCTAAGAAAAATCTGTGATAATGAGCTGCTTAATCAGTACTGATTGACTGCTGCCAAACCTTATTTTAGGAATAGTTTGCAAGACATTTTCAAACAGTTACATCTGTTCTGAATGTCCTAAATTATGGCCTTTGTTAATATGCCTGACCTAAGTTAACAGGCTACGGTCCGCGTAAAACAAGGCAGAGAGTCTGTTCCTATTGTGCTCCATCATGTTTGGCCTCAAACCAGTCATGCAGATTGACCAGGGTAAGCACTATCTGATAAGGATCAAATTATGCTGGCGTCTTACTCCTTCATCTGCAAAGTGATGAGTGCACAGGATGCCAGAGTGTTGCTCCATGACAACAAACAATGTGTTCCGTCTGCACGGTGCTGTGTCCATGCTCAGTAATTACAAGCATACATGTTTTCAACAGAGGTCACTGATGTCCCTGCTTTACACCAGAGAAATGTTCTGTACAAAAGTAGATGTTTTTTTATTTTCATGCTGTTTGAATCTGAAGATGTTGCAATCAATGTTAAGATTTTTGGTTTAGTTTTAACAGTGTTTCAATGACTGGGTATCCTGTGTCTGTGTTTTATATATTCATCTATGCCATAAATGTATATACAAAATAGATGCATTGTGCAGAACAGGGGTATACAGTAAAACGTTTCAGGGTTTTAATATCAGGCTTAAATGTTTAGTGGACACTTTAATAGGCATTACAGAGAAGGCACTACAAAGGAGAGCGCTAGTAGGACACTCTACATCACTGCATCTCTATAGCACACTGATGGAACCAAATTGTGGACTATGCAAAAGGCCGAGCCGCAGGAGCAGCCTTTACACATGCAAAGTGGATCCTTACAAGGATGGAAGATACTAAATGTGGGCATGCGCCGTCCGGTGTGTATCAATTTACATGCCACGTGCATTTATGAAAAACCCGAATACTTTATTCAAATAAAGGGAAGGCTTTTAATGCCCGCGTCTGACAAACGGCATTCAATAAAAGAAGCTGTCGACCGAGCGGGAAAGATGGGCCGCTGCCAAATATTTTTGAAATGGCTTGTTGTGCGGGACCATCTGAAGATTAAAAACATCTCTTGAATTACAATGACACATCAGGAAATAAAATTAATGCAGTATTTTCATTAGAAGGATTGAGTCCCCGAGTGTTTCACTATCCATTAGGTATGAGGGGGAAGGGCGACACGGCAAAGTACAATGATTTGCGCTTTTAGGGGAAATACACATCACACTCAGTGCGGCTCTCGCGGTTTAACCAATAGCTCCGTGAGTGATAGGGATGCTGCATGCAAACCCTGAACTCATTACAGAAGTGCGTATTTCAGGGTTGTTGACGTAGGCTTACACATGTCGTGATGCCTTAACATGTGAACGGGTTGAATGGTGGCCTGTATCTTGATGAGGTAGTCCATATAACCTTGGCTAGGTTGCCGAATGGATTCAATTATCCATGTATAAACATCAAAACAATCAAGCAAGATTAATATGTGAGGCGAGCTTCGTCAGTGTGTGTGATAGCAGGGTATGTGAATCTGGTTAAGTCCTGGTGTTAAACACTCAAGGCCTAATTTGGCCGTTGAGGAGACATTTATGGGTGGATCTAGTAAATACTATATAGCATGATTCGTTGTTGAAATAATAGTAAATGAGTGGCAGTATCGATTCTTTACATTGGTTTATAGTTTAGAAACTTGTTTCGAAAATTAATAATTGGTTTGATGTTTTCAGTTTGCTCGGCGTAATATTTATCAACTGCCTAAATGGACATAAATTGTCATATCAATCTGCAATAATGATTTGAAATATGAAGCACCGTTAAAACGAAGATCACCCTTATCTTAAGCACCCCAGGGCATGTTTTCTTCATTTTGTCCCTGTAGCATATAAGGACGCTTTCCACGAAATTGCAGTAAGTGCTAAATAGGTGACGATGTCAAAAGACATTTGTGCTTGGTACTGTACTTGCTAGTTGACCAGCTGACGATATGTACGCTATGTCTTCACGTGTGTTGGGCCTACTTTTGAAGTTAGGACAGTAGGATAATAGTAAATGGTCGAAGTAATTGTATTCAAGTACAGGGGATTTACTTATTTTCTGTTTTAATAACGTTCATGTTTGCGTATATGAAGTTGATAAAGTAGTTGTCATTTTTAGTTTTATTAATTGCCATGGGAAATATGTCTTGCATGTCAACAGTTTGTACATGTTTGCAGATCAAAACATTGACCAATTTTAATAACTCGCGTATATAGTTGATAATTTTGTGTTACATGTTTTATGTTATACCCATTGACTTCTTCAACATGGCAAGCATAGGTATCAAATACAGGTCCAAAATGTCAGCACACGCGCGATCCTTTGCATTTGCTTCCATCTAGTGGACGTGAATGCACACACACACACATGCCTAATTGTGTTTTTTCTTCACGTATATTTTACATTAAAATATTTTTTATGTACGCAGCAGGCATTACAATTAACATTAGCCAATTTGGGGAGGTCTGTGAAAACCAAAGTATGTATTTCTTCGTGGAGCAGTTTTACATTAGCTGATTAACAGCTATTTTGAAACAACCCACATCTCAAGAATTGCACGTTTTAAGACTATTAGAAATTTTGCCAATGTTAGGAAGCTATTACATTTGACACCAAAATCAAGTCTAGGGCCAATGTGCTGAACCTCTGCACATTGGCTGATCCCAGAGAAATACAATCCCCAATTGATCCTGAATGGCTCATGATCTCCCTCCACAGGCCTTGAAATGCAAATTCAGGTTTCTAATGCAGGTAGCCTCTGTTTCAAAAGAATAACATACAATATTAATAATGAGTGCAAAAAAGTCTAAACATTTATATGCAGAAACTGGACTCTCTGACAAGACATACACTTAATTCGGTGATAGACACAGAGAGGAAAAAAGAAAAAAAAAAACACTGAGTGCACAAATAATAAACACACTGACTTGCTAACAGAATGATTTCACTGACAACATGCAGTGGAATCACAGAACACTCAACATAAAAACTATACAATAAACCAGTCACACACACTTTATTCCGGCACATAACTGCATAATGCACACAGCGTGAAATACGCACATGCACAAAACATGCTTGCTGTGTGTCCCCAAGCCCCACCAGGGAAGGTTAAAGCTGTTCTATGCAACATTTGGGATTTAATAAAACAGTTAACAAATAGTCGTGATGGTGATGGATGGCCTGTTTTGGTGAAAATGGTGGTGCTCCCTGCTTCCCTAGTCACCTGGTGGAAAACCAACCCTGCAACTTTAAATAGACCAGCCGTGTGTCCTCACGAGAAACACTAGAAACACACAGCACTACACAGGCTTGTAAAATATCTACCCTGAAGCTGGAGGGGGAGCTCCACTGAATAAAAATGTGACCTCTACACTGCAAAAATAAAGAAAATGGGGAAGAAGTTATGAAAGCTGCATAGGGCTGCTTTAAGTATCTCCATCCAATCTCTGCATCAAGGTTGTTTATGTTGGAAGCTGTGGACCCCAGATAGGTCATTTTATCACCACAGGTAGAAATGTAATGTAAATGCACACAGCAGGCCTTAGGGCTGCAGGTTGGGCAAGGACCAGTGTCTTCTTTAAGCTAATCTGCAGTCTGGTAAGCACTCATGGTGAGCAGAGGCAAAGGGTGAGCAGAGTAGTCGTAGATCCGTCTCTGACTGGGCAATAAAAGCAGCAGCATCTGCGTAAGCAGCACACATACCATGACGTGGCACCTCTTAGTTTTCACATGCAGCCTGGCTAGGTTGAGAGTTTTCCTGTGCTGTGGGTGTGTAAAAGGATACCTGAGTCATCAGGGAAGGCACAATGTAACAGGATAAAGAAGAACATTCCAAAGAGGGTTGACACAAGAATATATACTGTACTTCCTTTGCCCCACAACTTATCTAAAATTCATCAAAGCGAGAGCCTTCAAACTGCACAGTTGCTTTCATGTCGTCATTGATGGTGGTGTAATGCAAGCAAAGATCTTGCCAGCAGGACTGAATAGAGACATTTCTCTGAAGTTGTTTCTGTCTGCATAGCCCCTCTTGTTTTACTACATCATGATGATGTTTACATCTCTGAGGATGTCTGGGAGGGATCCACTATGGGAGCACAACATATTAGGTGATGTAAGACAGTAATTAGGGCATCACTACCTGCCCTAAAAACCTCAGAGGGATGGCCATCAGCTCTTGGAGACTTCCTGTTTTGTAAGTGCTTTGATAGCAGATTTAATTTCCTCAGTGCTAATGTCTCCATCCAGATTTCTCATACTTGGGTGCTTAGGGACAGCAGTTGTAATTGCCAGTGTGTTAGCTGTGAAAGGCTGAGCATAGTGGAGACTGTAATGTCCGATCCTACAGTACATGCCCGTTGGGATTCTTGGTCAGTCAGAAGTTCAACTGATAGGTAACCAAATGAAAAAGATTTCTGGGGGGGGGGGGGGGGCAGTGGACAAAGTCTTCAAATACACCAAAAATGTGCATGCCTCAATGCGGTCACACGGTGCAATTCAGAAGTCCTGCATCACTCTGCAAGTGGCTCTCTGGACACTATGACATGCCTGCTTTCACGCTGTTTTCTTTGAGTGGCTTTTGTGCTGCAGGCAGGACAGTCTTGCTGTGTGCTTGGAGGCAATTGCTTGGTAGGAGCAGACTGGAATGCCTTTAAGGAATTCTAAATTCTTCCTTGTTTTTCTTGAAATTTGATGTCAAATGTTTTATTTACTTGTACATATTGCTTTGTTGGGACTCATTCCCCACCATTACCATACGGACCAGCTTACACTACAGACCAGCTAGCACATTGCACAGACACTTATTCATTCAACTGTACATATTGCTTTTTGCTATGTATTATGTGTTATATCTTAATGGCATTCAAGTGGACAGCAGAGAAAAAAATAATTGTGCAGGGAAACACGTTTTAAGTGTACATATCACAGTAAACTTGAACTTGAACCTAATACTTGGTGAGGATGCACATGCGTGCAAAAAACATAATCAAGTGGTTTCATAAATATGTACACATAATTTGGTCTTTATTTTTAAATTAGTTTAGATTTTTAAATTGCGAGGTAATCCTTACACACTGTGAAAACACGATTTCGACATTTTTGAAGTTGGCATAGAAGTATTGTATGCAAGTACAAGTTATTTAGGTGTGTCACTGTTTTGCCAAGGCCTGGCAGCAGACCCAACCTATCACCCTCTGACGGAAGGAAGGAAAGGAAATTGGTCAGAATGTGGACAATCCAAACCCATCGAGGCTCAAGGCTACCATGAACTGGAAGCTGCTGGAACATCAGAGTCACTGTACACAGTAAAGCCAGTTTTACATTAACATGGAGTGAGAAGATACTGACCAAGAAAGCAGTTCCTGTTTCGAAAACGATACCTTAAGCTCAAGTGAAATTTGCAGCAGCAGCACATAGACAAACCACTTGACTTCTGGAGAATGGTTATATGGGCATATGGTCTATTTGGCCACAGCGATAAAGAAGCATGTTTTAAAGAATCAAGGTGAAGCTTTCAAACCCAAGAACACAGTACCATCGGTCAAACATGGTGGTGGTAGCATCATGCTGTGGGGGTGTTGCACTGCTGCTGGTACTAGTGCATCCCACAAAGTGGATGAAGCAATGAAGAAGATGGATTAGCTGGGTATTATTTAACTTCACATAAAGTCAACAGCAGGGTGGTTGCAACTTTGACACTATTGAGTGTTACAACAGGACAATGGCCCCAAACATGCATGAAAACCGGCCTCGGAATGGATAAAGCACTATCAGTAAACCTCTGGAATGGTCGTTTCAAAGCCCTGACCTCAACGCAATTAATAATTAGCAACTATTCTTAAAAGCAAGGTCCCTGCCAGCAAACCAACCAATTTAAATGTACTCTCCCAATTCTGCCGAATGGTCAAAGGTGAGTGGTCAAATATCCAGCCATGGCCTAATCATGCCAGAAGAGTGTTGATGGCTACAAAAAGTATCTGGTCATTATGAAAATTGCTGAAGATCATTTAACCAAATATTAGTTTAGCCTGTATGTATAATTTAGAAATTTGACCTGTTGTGAATTATACAAAATCCAAAATAAACCCAAACTTGTGCACCCAATTCTTGTTTTTGAAAATCATCAAAGTGAATGTTTTATCATCATTCAGCTCATATGCCCATGGAGAGGGTCTATAAACTTTTAAAGAACCGCATATGCTTTGATGTTGACTATCCTGTCTACCTTAAGACCTTAAGCATTACAATGTGTATTTGAGGAGAAAATAACAACACCAGGCTTATTTGTAGTACCACAACAGTCTCTCTGAGTGTACGATTGGAAGAAAGATATTGTTTCTCCAGCGCATGCACAGTTTATCAAGAAGGAGCATAGACAGTCCGTAGGCTATCTGTTTTATTTTTAACTTTGTAGACATTTCCATTTCTATATTTTGTGAAATGTTTCATAGGTAAAATGTACAGGACCATTTTGATGATTTGCTAAAAATAAAATGATATTCTACAACAGACTGAACTGCATGCAGTTTCATCATACTGCTTTCACAAATAGTGTTGTAGGTCAGTTTACACAAATACATTGTATATTAAATGTAATATTTCCTGAGCAACAATGCAATTGTTTGAAAACAATTGAAATATGCACTTAAAATATAGTCTTTGCATTTAAAATATTGCATTCAATGGCTGACATAGTTATTCTTACAGAGAGGTCTAAGAGTGCAGTAAAATCTTGACATTTTTTTGTGATCTACCACCAAATAGTGCTCAGCCCCAATAAAAAAGCAGGCCGCAGGCACTCAAATGTATTATTAGAAGGAATGAGAAGGACTGAAGCCTTTATTTAGTATGGTCATTAAATTAGAAGAGCCAACATGTTTCGACCAACAAGTCTTTTTCAGGGCAAAGTAACACAGTGAACGAGAATGTCACACTTATGTAGGTTAAACCACACCCATAGTGCAGGTGCATTCAATTAGCCTAATAAGGCATTATACATTCAATTAGCCTAATGAGGCAAACAGGTCTACGGGATTGGAAAAACAAAGCAGTAAGGAAAATCACCTCCGATCACCTCCTCTATCCAAAGGTTTCACATGCTCCAAAACCTCTATCTTTAATAGGGAATCATTCTTGTTGTGAGTGTTGGGCCATCTGGCAGTTGGGGTTGCTTGTACGTATATATAAGCATATTTATGCTGAGCCAATTGACCGCGTAGGGGTCTCTTGATGGGTCCTACATAAAACACATCCTTAAGACAACCGATAAATGTGGTGTTACAATTTATGAAATCTTTAACCTTATATGTTCTGTTAGATTTGAAATCTACAAAGGTTTTCGAGAGGATAACATGATTACAGTAAGGGCATTTCATACAACGATAAATCCCAACAGGTCTCCTGACCCGACTCTCCTTCCTCTCAGGGGGAAGATTAGCCTGGTACCTGTAAACCGGCCCCTTGTACTTCATTTCATTTTGTACAAAGGGTCTGGCCTAGCCTGGTAAACCAGGTCCTTGTACTTCATTTAATTTTGTACAGAGGGTCTGGCCTATTTATCAACCTGCAACCTCCCACGGTCTACGATGCAACACTCTCCTCATTCACTCCTCTCTCCGAAAGCGATGTCTTCAAACCCATCACTGGCAGCCGTCCTACCACCTGCCCACTAGACCCTGTCCCCTCGAATCTGCTGCAAGCCATCGCCCCAACAGTAATCCCATTGATCACGTCCGTGATGAATGCTTCGCTATCATCAGGTATAGTTCCAGCCGCCTTCAAACAGGCTAGGGTCACACCACTGCTCAAAAAGACCACACTCAACCCCGCCCAGGTGGAGAACTATCGGCCGGTCTCACTGCTTCCCTTCCTTTCAAAAGCCATCGAGAGGGCGGTCTCTAATCAGGTTGTTCATTTCCTCACCCAGAACGACCTACTTGACCCGAAGCAATCTGGCTTTAGAAGCGGCCACTCCACTGAAACAGCACTGCTTTCCGTCACAGAAGCCCTCAGAGTAGCCAGAACTGAAGGACATTCATCAGTACTTATCCTACTCGACTTATCGGCAGCCTTCGATACAGTCAACCACAGCATACTGCTAACTACACTCTCAAACATAGGCATCACAGGCATAGCACACTCCTGGTTTGAATCCTACCTCACTGGACGCTCCTTTGAAGTGTCATGGCAAGGACAACTGTCATCAACTCACACCCTCTCCACAGGGGTGCCCCAAGGGTCGGTGCTGGGCCCCCTTCTCTTTGCCATCTACACCACCTCGCTGGGCCGCATCATCCGCTCACGTACCACTGCTATGCTGATGATACACAGCTGTACCTGTCATTCCGACCAGATGACACCACGGTCTCTGCACGCATCTCTGCCTGTCTCTACGCACTCTCCGCATGGATGAAGGAACACCACCTCCAGCTCAATCTGTCTAAGACTGAACTCCTGGTGATCCCAGCCCAGGAGTCAATCCACCATGATATGGACACTCTCACGATTGCTCCGAACAAGGTTGCTAAAAACCTCGGCGTCGTGATTGATGATTGCTATCTTTTTCTGACCACATTGCCTCCGTAGCGCGGTCCTGCCATTATGCGCTATATAACATTAGAAAAATCAGACTGTACCTGACCCAATATGCTATTCAGCTCCTGGTTCAGGCTATGGTCATCTCTCGCCTCGACTATTGCAACACCCTTCTGGTTAGCCTTCCTGCTTGTGCGATCAAACCATTGCAAATGGTTCAGAATGCAGAAGCACGACTGGTTTTCAATCAACCCAAAAGGTCGCATGTCACTCCTCTCTTCATCAACCTGCATTGGCTCCTGGTGGCTGCCAGAATTCAACACAAAGCTTTGACTCTAGCCTACAAAGTCACTTCTGGATCTGCCCCCACCTACAGTATCTCAATGTCATACTGAATGCTTACATCCCGTCCAGAACGCTGCGATCCTCAAATACGAACCGCCTGGCCGTACCCTCTCCCAAGACAAAGCGAGGTCACTCCAAACTTTTCTCGGTTGTTGTCCCTCAGTTATGGAACAACCTACCAGTTCCTACAAGAGCAGCAACTTCCCTCTCGACCTTCAAAAAGCTTGTGAAGACCTTTTTTTTCTGAGACTGCTTAACAAAACCAAATTCTACTAACCATCTCCTTACATAGGTACCTTCGATGTTCTCTACACATATGTTTGCTATTATGTCCTCCTTTTGTAAGTCGCTTTGGATAAAAACGTCTGCTAAGTGTAATGTAATGTAATGTAATGCCTGGTAAACCAGGTCCTTGTACTTCATTTCATTTTGTACAGAGGGTCTGGCCTTGCTGCACTGAAACGATTTCTTCCTGGAGGTGTGTACTCTGCTGAAATTTAAAACAAGTGGCTGTGCCTTTACCCAATCGCTAACGTCTGGTCGTCACATATGCAATTAGCCTACCTACGCACCATAATTCAAATGTAGCACACAAAGTCAACATCATTGCTCATGAACACTCCATGTTCGCTGATTGGCTCGGATTCAGTTGGTCCGAATACATGAATGTCAACGACAGCAAGGCCCTCTGTACAAAATGAAATGAAGTACGAGGGGCTGGTTTATCAGGCTAGAGGGGAAGATAGCTGTATACTAGCTTATCACGGAGTGTTGGGGCCCTTCTGTAGGAAACTAAAGGAGGTTCAGGAAAGACCTGTTGGAGATCAGGGTCAGGATTAACAATGACCCAGTTATCCTGGATGGTACGTGTGATCTGTCTAGCCTCTGTGTTATACTGTGTAACAAAAAAGGGGCGGGACTGTGTATCTGTCTTATGTCCATTCTTAACCAGGGTGTCAGCACAATTCAGGGATTTGTGTTACAGACCCACTTTACTTACTTCTTATATGTTCAAAAATACTGATGTACTGATAAGCGGTGCCAGTATTCCAGGAGTTTCAATGCAGCACACCAAACCATCATACCAACATTATCAAAAAACATAACATAGACTTTCAAGGTTGTGCCGATGATACACAACTTTATATCTCAGTTGAGCCAAACAAAAACACAGCTATACAGTCTTTAACCTCCTGTTTGTCAGCTGTCATGCATTGGATGAGCAATAACTTTCTAAAATTTAACGAAAACAAAACTGAACTACTGCTTATTGGTCCTAAAGACAGACGTGAAGCTCTCCTCCCCAGTCTAGGTAACCTAAACGAACATGTCGGAGAACAGGTAACTAGCCTAGGTGTCATCCTTGACTCTCACCTAAGCCTCAAACCTTGCAAAATATTGCAAAAGTTCGTCCCTTTTTGACCCAGCCAGACGCCAAAAAACTTGTTCACGCATTTATCACAAGGAGACTAGACTACTGCAATGCTTTATTCACACGCCTCCAAAAAAATCAATTGACAAACTACAGCTTATTCAAAATTTGGCTGCAAGATTACTAACAAAAACAAGAAAGATGGAGCACATTACTCCCGTACTGGCTGAACTACACTGGCTACCCGTATCCTACAGAATTGACTTCAAAGTACTACTGCTAGTATTCAAAGCTGTAAATGGCCTTGCCCCATGCTATATTACTGACGCATTATCCTCTTACACCCCTGCACAAGGCCTTAGATCCGCTGATGCCGGTCTCCTGAGGATCCCAGACGCACCACCCAAAGGGATCGGGGAATCAGCCTTCTCATACTACGCCCCAAAGAGATGGAATGCCCTACCACAGCGCATCCGAGAAGCAGAATCCACTGACGTCTTCAAACGACAACTAAAGACCTACCTATTCAACCTTGCCTGTACCTAACTTTGAAACAGTCAGAGCCTTCCCGTTACCAGCCCCGGTAGATGGGCTCCCCTGGGGGACGTGGTTCTGCCTGAGGTTTCTTCCTAGAAAAACAGGGAGTTTTCCTCACTGATACCTGAGGTTTCTTCCTTGAATTCACACAAATCAAACAAACAGGGAGTTTTTCCTCACCCCTGTTGCTCCCAGGGGACACTAACAACCCGACTGCGCCTAAATTAACTTCCCTTGTTCTAGCGCCTCTGGTTTGCAAGGACTATTGACCTGTGTTCATGCAAGAGCCCGCATCAACAGGGCATTGCATAGTTCGAGCGCCTCTGGACTACAAAGACTGTTGACCTGTGTTCATGCAAGAGCCCGCCCCAACGGGGCATTGCGTCACTACATCATTTTGTTACTGTATTTATCCGCTTCGACGCCACTGGACTACAAGAAATGTTGTCTTGTGGTGACCTTGCCAAACTGTAAAGCACTTTGAGCTGCATCTTGTATGTATGAATTGTGCTATACAAGTAAAGGTTATTATTATTATTATTATTATTATTATTATTATTATTATTATTATTATTATTATTATTATTATTATTATTATTATTATTATTATTGTTATTATCATCTGATGCCTGAAGCTGAGCACTGTAAAAGATAGTGCTTCAAAACAGTGTGATTTTAGGCCATTTATGAACATGAAATCAGCCAGTAATAGCCAAGTCATGGTGGTTTATCTCACAGGCTTTACTTCATATTGACAACCACAGAGGTCAGTGACAACTCAGTGGTAAGATACTTTGGCAAGGAAACCTCTTCTTCTACTCAGGAGGACCTACAGAAAGTTTTTGGCCCTGAAACTGTTGAGGTGACTCAGAGGAAATTGCTCTGAAGGCTATGGAAAGCTAAATGATCTCCAGACCTAAATTAAGGAACATTTAAATACATTTGACTATAATTGATTAATTATTAATAAATTACTGTATTTTTATTAATTTGTTGGGCTATTTTGTGTTCAGTGTGTGTTTCAAAGTATTTTCCTATTGTGAGCCCATGTGGAAAAGACAGAATATTTTCCAGTCTCTTCAGTACTTCCCCTCCTTAGCCACAGCATGGCGCTGTGTGCTAACAGAATGATCTTCCCCTTCTTAGCCACAGCATGGCGCTGTGTGCTAACAGAATGATCTTCCTCTTGCCCAGTGTTACTCTGTTGTTGTCCTTTTATACACTATTTAAATATCCAACTGACTTCTCTTGTTACTGAGTGAATGAATGAATGAATGAATGAATGAACGAAGAAAGGAAGGAAGGAAAGAAACAGCCAAATTACTGCAGGCAGAATAGAGCCTACTGTCTCCTATTCCCATGACCCACATGGGCTACAACTACATAACCATATTCAAAACCTGCACTCTGTTTCCTTATAACCAGCCCACCGGGAGGTGTCATGCTGATCGCATGGAAGACAAAAGCCAAAGGTTCCTATGAATTTGTATTATTCACAATGATCAGAGGCATGCAGTGTCATCAGACACACATCCTTAAGAATGCAAATTTGGCAGATTCAGTATTACTCAGCAGTGTTTCTGATAAGCAAGTAGTTACAATGGTTACAATTATTAAAAATGAACTATTAAATAATATATTTTAATACTGTTATGGGTCATTCAACCTGGACACAGGGATCCTAATGTGGTAAGAAATGGTTCAATTTTAGTAGCACTAAGCCAGCGCTGTTTTTTTTTCAGTATCAAATATGATCCAGCTCTGATTATTTCTCGTCATCCATCTTCATATTGTGTTTCTGTTACCCCCTCTCAGATCGTGTAGCCTACGTATGTGATTCTCTCTTCTCCTTGTACAATCATTTCACCTCATCAGTGGCTCATCTTCCTCCATGTCCCTCCTCTTATTGGAAAGCCGCTGAGGTCAACAGCCCATCGGCGAGTCTGCCTTCTTCTTCTGCCGTCTCCCTCAGCTCCACTACCTACCACACTATGACTTAGCAGTCAGCATACACCCCACCACTCTTCTCACAGTGTTCATAAAATAAAGAGGCCACGTACCGCCTTGCTTTTTCTGAAGAGATACATAACTGAAGACATATGATCAGTGGTATCTAATATGACCAGTAGTAATTGGTGATTTTAAAGACGTATGCCTTGAGCGTAAGATGTAGCTTCATTTTTCGAGGAAGTGGAGCACAGGAGGAGTCTGAGTAAAAAAGATAAATGCAAATTCTCTACAATATGGTACTGATTTATTTGTTATTTAATTCAAGAGACAAATATCACGTTGGTTTAAAACAAAAGGGATGTCATAAAAATTCAAATTTCAGTCTCAAGTCAAAACAAGGTATAAAATTCCAAACTCATTCATATACTGAGGAATACCATGCTTCTTTGCGTATAACAAAAATCTTGTTTGCCATCCCAGGAAAAAATATAGAAAAATAAAATTTTCCTTATAAAACATAATGGTAATTCCTTCGCTTTGCAAAATAAATGAATAAAGACCAATTTTTCATAATGGTAAACATGTTAACTCAATGATGATTTGTGTTGGGAAGAGTTTAGATGTGTTTTTGAGGGGTGTAAATTTTGTTCTCATTTAGGTCTTTTCAAACACAATGCGAGACAAAGAGTTAATGAATAGTAATGAGAATATTATTCAATTGTATTGAATGATAACAGTAGCATTAAAACATCTCAAGCTAGCCTCTCCTTTCTTCTCACAGACACCTTGGTCATTTTCACCCACACAACTCAATACTGAATCCTATAACGTTCCAAACTGTACTGCATTCATCACCTAGTCACATATTTGACATATTTAGTAATGGTCTTGTCAGTTAAAGAAAAAAAATCAGACATAGCACATACTAATGGACATAATAGCAGGATGAATCGCGTCATGCTGGATTAGACATTAAATGTGGAGCTTTGGCACAGTCAGAAGGAGAATTATCCTTTCACTCATTCACTATTTGACACTCATCATCATGTTCTACCAACACCTCCATCAGCTTAAGCCTGCCATGAAGGAATTTACATGGAAATGACCAAATTAAAAAAAACAGTGAGGACAGAAAAATGCACCAATATTGCCATGAACTAAGCTTGCTTTTTTCCAATAAATACAGTATGTTAAGTCTAATTATTTGCCAGTAATATCTTGCAGCCAAGGTAATTGTATTTCTTTCAGTTTTCCTATTTGCAACCAATTAAGTCCTTTTTAAGGGCTACAGCATATCTCTGTATCACATGTCAGAGCAAAATAATATCCCTGCTGTGTTCCTGCAGCCAGTCAAGCCAAGTTTTTCTATAATGTTTCCAGTCCTGGACTTATGAATGCATGCCCATGCTTTATGCGGTAGAAAAAGGGTGACGTGTCTCTGCTAAAAAGCGAGGCCTCAGAGCTGGGTGGTGACCGACTCCTCCTGGTCGCCCGTCCAGCTGATGGAGCCCAGGCTGTCGCAGGGCCCCACCCAGCCCTCGCACATGTCCTCGCTGGAGCTGAGCAGGCGCGAGCTGGAGGCGGTGATGCTGGAAGCACAGTGTAGGGCGCCCAGGGCCGAGGGCTGCCCCGCCGACGAGGAGGACAAGGGCGGCCGCAGCAGAAGTGTACCGTCCCGCCCGTTGGACTGCCTCTGTTGCTGCTGCTGCTGATGATGGAGATACTGGTGCTGATGCTGTGGTTGCTGAGACACGTGATGCGGCGAGTCGCCGTGCGCCCCAATCTCGTCCAGTCCCAGCCCACCAAGACAGTGCAGGTGCATCTCGCTGCGCGTGACCTGCGGGTCGGAGGGCATGCGGAGGTCCACCCCGTCCGAGATGCTGTAGGCGGAGCGTGAGGAGCTGGGCGGCTCGGGCAGGTGTCCGTTCATGCGCGAGAATAGCAAGCCCAGCCGCCGCAGCGAGTCCTTCTTGGAGCGCGAGAAGCGCTGCAGCCGCCCGTTGTTGCGTATGAACGACGCCGAGGGCGTGAACTTGCGCAGCCCGTTGCTCTTTGGTTTCCTGTCGTCCGACGGCGGCGGCGCAAGGGAGGCCTCCACCGTGGTGCCCGACATGGAGCGGAACAGCGCAGACACGCCAAACTCCGATTCCCGGGCCTTCCTCTCGGCCGAGGAGGAGGAGGAGAGGCTGAAGGAGACGCCCTTGGGGTTTTTGGTCTTGAGGTCCTCGGCGGGCTCCTCATCCTGCTGCGTGGCCTCGCTGCTGGAAGAGTAGGTACGACGGGGGGGCTTGCGGTTGCCCAGCAGGTCCAGAACCTCGTAGCGGAAGCTTGAAATGTCCTGCTTTAGCTCCTGAAGGGGATACGGAGGAGCAGAGGTCAAAGCACACTCGGTGACATATTTGACACAATGGTTCTGTATACATGCAGAGTTCCCTTTCTTTTTAATCCAACTCCCAAATATTTGATCTTGATTTGGTGTTTCCCTTTTATTAATGGGCACCATATTATAGATTTAAGATTTATAAGAATTTATATTAGAAATGTTCATGAAGGTAAAGCAAAAATATAAGAAATAAAAAGATACACAATATAGACAGAACATCATCTCCTACTCACTTTGAAGTTTTCTTCTGTCAGGCCCTCGTCAGTCTTAGCACTGCGGATCATCGCTGCAACATACCTCTTCACCAAGTTCCTAATTACCTCCTGCATATCAGAAAGGGACACTTTCATTATCAACCACTCTATGAATTATTATGATTATGATTATGATTATGATTATGATTATTATTATTATTATTATTATTATTATTATTATTATTATTATTATTATTATTCCCATTATTATTATTATTACTGAAACATCTGTGATGGACCAGTCTCCCGTTTACATGAGTACATTTGTTTTATTTCAGTTCGATCAGGAAGAACTGGCATATTGATGACATATGTGACTGTTTGAGGTGGAAATCTGGACATGCATATATTTGCATTTATTTGCATGTTTAGCACAGCAACATGAGCTGTGGTGCTGCTTCAATACATCATATTTAAGAATGGAAGAAGAATGATCTGTGGGCTGCAGAGTGGGAACATCTTTGATTCACTCAGACATTCGATCTGCCACACTCTCCTGTTCAGCATGGAGGGACTGCTCACTACGTACCATAAATAAATGAATGGTCCTCCTACATCTGTTAGCCCATGAGTAAAACTGTCATACATATCCCTGTCTACCATATATTGTCCAGTGCAACCCTGAGCTCCATCCACATCACAGTTCCACGAAGACACACAAACTTACACCTTTTTCAGTTGCTAACAAGCATTTGTCCAATCAGTAGTAAAGTTTTCAAAACTCTATATGCAATTGCCACAAAATCAGTCTGTTGTAGTCATACCATTAACAAAACTGTATGTTGTTTTCAACCAAAATGTGGTACATTAACACATTTCCAAAATGCTAAAAAAAACTAACAAACAAGCTATGCCCGATACCAAAGCTATAGATTGATTTTGTCTTAATTGTTAAGACACATTATGCCAGAATAAAAATATTCAAAATATTCCAAATCTTACATACTATACAGTGTAAAACCTCTACTTCTGCAAGCAGAGATCAAATCAATGGTAAAATTATTACCTGATTTATTACCTAAACTAATTAAATGATTGAATAATTGACTCAGCTTCTATATGATGGGTAAATTGGGCCAATTATTGGGAAACAACTCGACACTGCTGCCTTCCAAAGGAAAGACTTTAGAAAAAAAAGTATTTGAATTATGTGTAAGTGCTTATTAGTGATTGTAAAAGACTGGAGTGCCACCTATTCCCATAACTTTTCCCACTCAAATGTAAAGATCCAGGCTTCAGAAGGTAAAAACCCAGTCCTACATTTGGTCCAATGATTTTCTCAACCCGCTGATCCTAACGAACACACAAATCATCAGACAGGTATATCAGCTAACTTGTGAAATCACCTTTGTGTAGTGTTCAATTCACAGGTAGAAGTTCTACATGTCAGGATTTTTCCTTTTTGAAGCCAGAATCTCTAGCTCTGAAGACACCTGCCACCATTCATTCCCCATCTGTACATTCTAGAATCTCTGCAGAAGGATCTGTGTACCAGCAGCTCAGCTCTCTTCTGCATCCCTCCTCGCCTCTGCTGCGTATGCACCAACCCACCAGCACAGGCACTAGCAGTACCTTTTTTATTCATTTATTCATTTATTCCCTTATTTATTTATTTATTTAGTTATTTATTTATTTAGTTAGTTATTTATTTATTGTCCTGATGATGCCTGTTCATTATCCGGCAGACGACAGTTAGCTGGTGCTGTGCTGGTGAAGTCCAAGGCACATTAGCAATCAGTAGGGGAGCTCAGGCAGCACAAAGCCCCGGCTGGGGGCGAGGAGGGGAGGGGGCGGAGGAGGGATGCCAGTGAAGGCAGGCAGGCCAAGCCACAATTAGCGTGATGGGCAAACGAGCCGTAAGCCAACGGTCAGCCTGTTTCTGCGATGGAAACGAGATTAACGGCTCGAGCTTCACTGACATACACACTGCTAGTGACAAGGACATGAGGGCCATTTTTCATTTAGGTTTTGTGTCTCTCAACCCACCCACCCACCATCCCCTTTTTTTTCCTCAGGGATTCAGTCCCCTGTCAGCTACTGACGGGACAATACAATCACGCTAAAAATGGCATCTTACCTAAGCAATTTACTACATGCCATAAAAGAGTGCCATGTATCTATTTAACTCTACTCTAATTCACACTCATAAATACAAACATGCTTCATTATGCCTCAATATGAAAACCAGCACACATTTTATGAACACCACATTTCACATTTTACAAGGAAGTAATTTCAAAAAAACATATTTCTTTGGGCTGAAATGGTTAACTGTAAGAGTGTCTGTTTGACAAAAACTAGGTGCCTGTAAATGTTTGTAGCTACATGTCTGTGTACAGTATGCCTCTATCGACAGTGTGTAGCCTGCTAGCCTGGTTTACTGATCGATTGCTACCAGCTCTGCTCTCAGCACTCAGTGAGCCTTTGTGAGCCTTTTTTCAACAGCTGTGTCGAGAGCGGCACCAATCAGCACCCACAGGAGAGTAACTCAGTGAGACTTAGATGATGATGCCCAAAATAGGTTTTGAAATCGGTCGCAATACTGCCAAATGCCACTTCAGGTCAGTGAGCGCATGGAATGCATGTTGTTATTTAGAAACAATTATGATATACAAAACAACAAACAGGGTTACAGCAGTACAATATTGTATCTAATATCTGAACTGCACTATACAGCTATGCTGATATCAGAAAATGAAGCTATCTATGCTAAACCTTTTGCCACTGTGCAAGATGACTTTAAGCATATGTACAGTAAAAGGGGAAATGCTGGAGTGTGGTGCGACTAAAAGGAAACCAACATTAATCTTAGCTATGATGGAATAAGTGCAGCCAATAATATTTGCTACATCACTGCCATGTCATTTCAGGTTTTCTGCAGTTCTTCTAAACATTAATCTTAGCTATGATGGAATAAATGCAGCCAATAATATTTGCTACATCACTGCCATGTCATTTCAGGTTTTCTGCAGTTCTTCTAAACATTAATCTTAGCTATGATGGAATAAATGCAGCCAATAATATTAGCTAGATCATTGCTATATCAATCCTGGTTTTCTGCAGTGGAATTTGTTTTGCTGGCCATGCGTAAAACCTATTGTTGCAGTATGACATTTACCCTACATGCAATAAATCTTTAGAAATAGTTATTATTCAGCTGGGATAGAGCTGTTAACTGTTTAGTTTCTTCCCCAAAATGTGGAAAGATACACAGTATAAGAAGAAACATGCAAGTGTCAATAACTCATGGCTGAGCCAGTCTCTACAAATTTAACGATTAGCAATGTCAGTTGGAGGGTGTCCTGTGTGGAGCATTGTTAAACCATATTCATGAAAGTGACTGATTGTACAGGACATGTCCCTACTAAAAGCTTGTCTTCTGGGCTTTCTTTCGGAAGTATGTGTCTTACCTGGTAGTGCTGGTTCTGAATAAGGTTGTCAGCATGGCGCTCCTGAAATCACAGAGAGAGCAAATACATTTACCATCATCATTTTGCCATTGGATCCACCCAGACGCATTTAAGAACAATTCAAAACAGAGAAAGGCATTTATGTGTTAAGTTATTCAAATTTTAACTGTTATACGTATTCTAAACTAACCCTAAGTCTATAATGTAGAACATTCCTCACCATGACAAATTCACCTACTGACTAATATTACTCATACGGAGACTTTTGTGGGCCAAATCAATATAAGATGTGACATCTTGTCCTGGAGTTACTTCAGCAAAGCACCAATCAATAAAATCCCTCTATCAAACTTCTGCTGTGGGGATTCGCTGTGGTGCCTGTGGTGTAACACACTGCCAGCTCTGCAGGATTAGCTCAGATTTCAAAAAGTGAGAATGAGGTGCCTTATATAATAGCTCTCATCCCAAACCATCTAATCTTTTCTGTGTATGTGTGTGTGTGTGTGTGTGTGTGTGTGTGTATGTTTACTGCGTGTGTGGGTGAACGTGGGTGACTACGCTTGCAGGAGAGAGTAGCGAGAAACAGTCGATCCCCAGCTCAAAGAGGAGAGAAGTTCATCTGACAGAGGAATGTCAGGGGAATCGATATGGTTGAAGCGCCGGTTGCCTAGCAACATGTGGCGGGCTACTGCAACTCTGAGCTGGACAGCCCTGGGTTCTCACACCATATGTGTTGGGGGGAAAAGCAACTGTTGAAAAATGTGTGGTCGGATCAGCGCCACACTCCACTGCTCCCTATGCTACAGTACGTTTGAACTGAAGCACACCATGTCTGCGGCTGTAGCTAGCAATGTGATATGGTCCCAGCCTTGCAGCTGCACCCACAGGCTCGATACGGCTGGCTGAATTTAATGGTTGGCTTGTAAGACCAGATTTAACGCAAACAAACTACACATTTTAATCAACGGTGAGCATAACCCAACTATGACCGTGAACGTTGTAAAGAAATATTAATTTTCATTTCATTTGGAAAAACACAGCACAGTGTGCACACAGCAGAACACGATGACGATTAGGTACGAACATAAAAATGATGGACAGCAGCAATAAAATGGTCTGCTCCATGCAATGCAATCCTGGGCTAATCTGGCCACAGAAATTGAAAAGTGACTTTGACAAGACAAGGAGAAACAAAATCAAATCAGCAATCCTCAGCACAGTCATTAAAAGCATGCATCAGCAAAGCTGGGTTAGGCCAGACAATGCAGCCACATAACACTGTGCTAAGCCTTTGGCCTTAGGGTATATTTCCAGCGTGTGGTGCTGCTCACTTACTGCAGTAACGCATGGAGACTACTATGACTATTCGTGTCCTGAACAGCAAGTAGCTTTCCATTTAGAGGTTTTTTAGTTTATTTCTCTTTTGCAAGAATGACTTCTCCTGACAGACTGAATGGCCATTGATAATTGTTGTGTGCCAATTTGTTCTGTCACTAACAAATGCCTTCCAGCTATCTTGATTTATGTGAAGACTAAGGTCTGCTTTCATTGTTTTGGGGAAATGCACATCTAGAAGTAGATAGTACCATCCGATGAAGAATACTAAAGTGTGTTAAACGTTAATTTGTGTTCCCTATTGTAAGTCTCTTTGGATGCAAGTGCTAAGTGTATTGCAATGTTATGTCACATAATGTAAACCGTTTATTAATTTCCTGAGTATTTATTGTAAGTTTTTCCCACCATGAAGTCTTTGAAGTTCTCATACATCCTCTGCACCTTAGATCCAGTCCACAAGTAGGCAGCATGTGACGAAACACACTACAGTGTGCAAGTTATTCACTGTAAGGGTATTCACTGTAAGGGTATTCACTGTAAGGTTTCCCACCGTGAACTCCTTGAAATTTTCATGCTTCCTCTGCTCCTCCGGGCTGGGCTCCCTCTTCGCACACAGCCTGCTGTGCACCCACACACAGAGGTACCACACCGACTTGGGGCTGGGCACGATGTTAAAGGGAGAGGGCAGCGTGGCACCCTCGTCAAAGTAGCTCATCCACAGCTTCGTCCGGGCAAACTTCCACTCGATGTCAGCGTGGTCCTGCATGTGGAAGAACGGTGAGGTGACTTTAAATATTCAACATGCTTCCTAAAACATTCAGAGAGATGTGCTAGTGTTACAGTATGTTAGTCTAAGGTCTGTAGATAGAGATGTAAACAGCTATACAGAGATACACAGACAAGTCTTTATTGATATAGATGACGGTATTAAAGCTATTTATTTCAGTGCTGTCTTTGCATAGATGAAGGGAAGTAGGCAAAGTAAGAATTTCATTACATGGATTTTAACATATTTTTTTTACTGTGTATATGTCAGTAAACGTCTTGAAACTTAGAACTGGAAACTAATTTGTATTTATCTCATTAGTGACACAACTAAATGTAAATAGGACATGGCAGGTTCCCACATATCTTACCGCTATGAGCTGATAAGAGTTGTTCATCATGGCGATTAGCATGTTGAGCAGCACCACCAGAGAGATGACATTGTATGTCCCAAACATTGTGGCACCCACAAATTCCGTGAACTCGTGCCGTGCCTTAACATTGGTGACATACAAGTTCAGGAGCCCAAAAACTGACCAAAAGAGCGATTCCAGTGTTTCAAACAACCTGCAGAACATGGACAACAGTAAATATAGACAGACCATGAGACAAAAATACAAGGCTGATGCAAGGCAATGTCCACATGAACATTTACTGTAAACATGACCACTATCCATATGATTGTAAACATGTTTATCCAATACTGTGTCACATTCATTATTAATACAATGTTTTCATGCGGATTTTGCAGGTTGGCACAGTTCCCTGATGCAGTCTGCACATTTAAAAAAACAAGAGAAAAGTAGGAGTGTGGAGAAAAACAATAGAAATGGCAGAAACAGCAGAAGCTCCAGATGTGGCTCAGCAGCTCAATAATTTAGATGGATTCCCATCAGAGTAAACACAACGCAGATTAAACCAGGCAGTGGAGGACAAGGCAGGGAACACAAATACACTGTCTTCCAGCTAGGACTGGAAATCAGTAGGTAAAATGTTCCCTTGATGAGAACAGCACTGGCATGATTTATTCAGTGAGACAGAGAGGAGAGAGGCAAAGAAAGACAGAGGAGAGATGGAAGAAACAAAGAGAAAGAAAAAGAGAGATGGCAATGGAGAGGACATAACACTACAGGGCTTGTTTGTTCCAACAGCATAAAGTTCAGCATGAACTGATTTGAAAATTTAGAGGGCAAAATCTTGAACTTTGTTCACAGAAGTTTGAATTCTCTTCAGTTAGTTTTCTACATAACTGTACACACATTGGAACACACACATTCACAATATTTTGATGCCCTAGATTCTTTCAGTCTTCACCGTATTGCAGTATGTTCTATGTTTTAGCATCATGTTGCAGACTAACTGAATGTAGTTGCTGATGAAAAGTAATCTGCGACAAATGAAGAGTAACACTTGCCCAATAACTGTACCTGTGTTTGATATTATGGTAACTGGTGTTGGAAACACAGGTGAAGGATTCAGTTCTATCAGCTGAAGTAAACATGAGGCCATGTCTTTTTTACTCTCACTATGAACACATTTTTGTCCCCACTTCTCAGCTCTAGGTGAAGTCTCGATATTAGAGTTGATAACCTAAGATTGGCTAGCTGGAAAGAAAGCTGTGGGCAGTTATTTTGCTTGGGGCCAATAAAAAGCTGTAGTCTTTCCAGCAACATTTTGTGCTCATAGTGAGTTAGTTATCTATAATTTATATTTTTACTACTGCAGGAAATCACATCATTATTCATGCAATGTTTTACCCACACTGCACTTTAAGCCCAGCATGATGCCACATTGTTTTACAATATGGCCATCAAAACAAACACTTTTGCATTTGTATTACAACAAGCTGTGCTCGCTTTCCCTGTGTGTAGTATGCCCTGATGTGTTACTAACAGGGTTATAATCCATGTATAACAGCACTTGGTTACTATGTGTTTAGACCTATGTGTAATTAATTTAATTGCAAATTATTTCTGGTTTCTTCATTATTACATATTACACTACGCTTGCAGAATAGTGTCCATTGAACATCTTTCTTTGAAAATGCAGGCTGCAATAAGGCGTTGGCTTTGCTATTGATATTTGAACTTAACAGCCAATCAAATTACACTTCTCCCTTCCATGCCCCTTAAGCACTGTGGTGATTGGCTGGGGCTGTTTATGTCTCAGTCTCAGCCACAATGTGTCCTCCCGGTTGTGTAACTGTGTAACAGAGATGATTTAATGGGTGGAGACACAGCAATTCAAGAACTGTTCATAGAAATACATCGGAAAACTTAGTAACCCCATGATGTTGGTTGCCTGCACATATGCCAATTATCTGTAAAACTGTACAAACAGTGTTCCAATCATCTTGCCGTGTCATGCTGTGCTGTGCACTCGCCGTATTAGGAAGTATTGCACGTGCACAGTAAAAAAAATGAACTGTATTTTTAAGCTTTCCCCATTCATTTAGATAGGGCCCTTGTTCTTGTTAACCCAAAATAGCTGCCCTAAGCCATCGTTAAGATGGCCACTGAGAAAACAGCCATGCCGATAAGGACTTTTTGGGAAGGGGAGAGGGGGGTCCCTAGAGGGACAACTGAGGGACCCTGAGGAGAAATTTGTGAACTTTGAATAAATAAAAAAAAACGTTAATGGAATTACAATCATGGACTGCATCGCTAATGCAGCCAGTAAAATAAACGACAAAATTTGGTTTGAAAATGGGCCCCAGCTGTGGGAAAATGTGAATCCAAAAAAGATCTTTTCTCTCTCTGTGTAATATGCCCAGTACCCATCCAAAGTATTTATTGGATCTAATCTCTCGCACAGGGTCCTAGTCTGCCCCTGAAATAGATACATGAAAATGTAATGGCTGGAATATTAGGGCACTTGTGTGGGAGCAGATGAGATAAATCAGAATAGATATGCAGGTAGTGAAAGCAAAGAACATTATTTGAGTACGACTATTAGCATGCTGACAAATCAGCTTGAACTGTATGAAAAAAATTATAAATCATAAAACACACATAACTGTTGCAGATGCACTGAAGTAGACAAGCATTTGACAAGCTCTTCACTACCTGGCTTCTTACTTCTTACTTCTACTTACTTCTTACAATACTTGAAAGCTCCCACATTTACTTGCCACGAGTCACCACCACTGCCTTCAAAATATTTCTGTTCAACAAGAGATGCTGCTGCTGTTTCCATTTCTTAGCACAGTGTGATAATTTCATCCAATTCTGGCAGAACACATAAATGTACAGAGCAGCTGAATCAACATCCTCTGCCCTCTCTCTCTCCCCTAAAACCCATCCTACTTGGGTTGCCGGTGCCCTGCGTGGGCACACACACACTCACGTGGAGAAGGCATTGTTTTGCTTCTCGCAGCGGATGCCCTTGCAGTTGTTGGGCTCGTCGGCGGCCTGCGTCTCGTAGTAGAAGTAGAGCTGGTTGAGGCCGTTGGCGAAGGCCAGCAGCACCAGGCAGTAGATGAAGAGGAACTTGAGGATGTCCAGCAGCATGCGGCCCAGCGAGATCTGCAGGGGGCCCAGGTGCGAGTTGGCCGTGAAGAGGGAGATGAGGCGCAGCGAGCTGAAGATGTTGGCGATGGCGAAGAGCGCCTCAGCGATAAGCGTGGGGTGCCACATCTCCCACTCCTCACGTGGGCGAGAGCTGTTGTACTTTTGGGGAGGGGAGGGGAGGGCAGGGCAAGGGGGGAGGGAGGAACGGCAAATCAGACAGAACAAGACACAGGAAAACAGCCAGATACAGAGGGATTAGTATCAATGCAAAAACCCAGTTGATTTAAGTCAGGGTAGCTTTAAAAACCACTTCATTTGTTTTTTAGTACATTCTTACCTTCTTGAAAACAGAGATGCATGAAGATAAAAACAAATTATCGCAGTAAGGGTACTTTACTAAAAGCATTAGCATTAGCTGTAGTAAGTGTAATTTACTACCGTTCTCTTCTGTTATAAACAGCAAATGCAGGTGCAAAAAAATACATGCTTTCATGCTTTCATGAAAATACAAGGCAGTAACATGAGTTCAAATGCAACCCTTGGGTGCCCAGATAACTTCTGTTGAACGTGAAAGGCCACATAGTTTAGGTCGATTAGCGTACATCACAACAGGCTTTAAAGCAGCACTATGCAACTTTTTCGAGTTCATTAATCATCTTCATAAGTCGGTAGATGCTTAAGTGAGTTATTACCAGGCGAATGAAGACTTTCTCAACTCCCCCGCTGTATGTGGACAGAATACCATGCTGTGCGGACATTCCATTTTGTTTCACATGTGTGTATTTTGTTGTCCAGCACCTATTTTTCAGATATGTGCACCACTATCCTTTTTGCAGAATACCATGCTTGCAATACCTGGGTGCCCGTCCTGGCAACCTCAGACTCACAATGTCTCAAATATCGCGTGTAGCAGAATCACATTAAATTCTGAAGACATTCTGACTGTACTTACCTCGGTGGACATGACTACTATCGTATTGGCAGGTTACTCTGATCAGTTGAGTTGAAAACACATGCACAGGGTGAGGGGAAGGGAAAACTGTCCATTTTTACGAGTGTCCATGTACTTGGAGACACTAGGAGGAGCTCCGTTGAGAAAAAGCACTCAAAGTTGCATAGTATCTCTTTAAAGGTTTTTTTTCTGGGTCTGATTGTCTGTGATGATATATTATCATCTGTAAAAGATAATTGCTTTTGCTTAGCATGACTGGGTTCATAAATGGCAAAGGAATCTGTCAACGTTGGTTCAGTGGCAGCCATTTTCAACCGTACATATCAAGAGAGCTTACCTTGAAGTAGGCGACCATTTTGAGAGATATGGTGGCCAGGTAGAGTGAATTCATGGCAAAATCCATGAGATTCCACCAGTCGTGGACATACTCGGTGAAGCCCCCGTCCCACATCTCTTTGATCTCTGCCCAGATGAAGCCTGGGGACCAAAAGCTCTGATTACTCACAATTATCAACATGCTGGCCCCAAACACATACAACATGCTAACACACAAATGAAATCAAATAATGTTACAGCTTCTCATAAGTACCCTTGGGCAATGTTTACTTTTTTCAATGCACCCTACCTCATACTTACTAAGAGTTATGATTTTATTAAAATGATGAACATATTGTGTTATATAATATAATGAAGTAGTAGAATATATTATGTAGGCGTACTTATATACTGTTTATATACTGCAAGTAAATTAAAGTATATAATTATATAGTACATTGCATAATCGAGTATAATAATAATAGAGTAAGGGTAGGGCTGAAAGAGGTGACAATTTAAAGATATATGAAAAGGGTGATTTTATTACACTATAAAAATTTTATTACACTAACATGAATTACGTCTAGCTCAGAAAGCACCTACATGTAAGACCATCTGATGGTTCCCTTTGAGACTTACATTTGTAATTTATTAAACATCGATGCATGATTGATGAAAAGAGGCTCTCCATGATTCAAAAGCCTCTCAGCAGCTAGTGTAACACTTTGTGAGTGGCATGAAATAGGATGAAATCACTCAGTGCCAGGTAATGTTATTTCACTCTCGCTATCAGAGCTGTTTCATTATTTGCTGTGGCAATGATGTAACACGTAAGATTATATCCTCTCCTGTGTTGCACAGGTCTGTATTTCACAGCTGGGAGGCGACCATCACCTTCAGCCACCCACCCAACCACACACTCTCTAACCCACGGCCCTCGACTTTATAACCACAGTTAAACACACCTCATAACAGCCACACAATATACCATACAGTATGGTGTCCTGCCATACACAGTGTGTCAAAGCAGATTTTGATGTGCACAAATACAATTTTAGACATAATTATACATACATATACACATATACTATACTATCTAAACATATACAGTACACACGCTCTATATGCCGCTATGTCACCTGTACGTATATAGCTATACATAGTAAATACATATAAATATGTATGTTTTTGTATACTGAGCTTGCTGTAATGCACATGTTGTGTCATTCATCCCTAGACTTTAAAACCTCTTATTTAGGTGTGCCTATAACGACATAAAATATATACACAGCTATATGTTCATGTTTTTGTATATTGTCCATGCTGTAATGCATAAGGTGTTACATCTATGCCAATGCAATGTTATGTTTTAAGCAGATGTACCTACACCTATACGTATAAAGTACACAAATATATGTGTATGGTTTTTTTGCATTTATAGATGTATGTATGTATGTATGTATGTATGTATGTATGTATGTATGTATGTATGTATGCAGTAATGCCTATGCTGTGTCCCCTTCCATCCCTATGCATGCATGTATACTCTCTTACCCAGGTTTACCTGTAATTACACGTATGTATGTATGTATGTATGCATGTATGTATGTATGTATGTATGTATGTATGTAAGTATGTATGTATCTATGTATCTATGTATGTATGTATGCATGTATGTATGTATGTATGTATGTATGTATGTATGTATGTATGTATGTATGTATGTATGTAAGTATGTATGTATCTATGTATGTATGCATGTATGTATGTATGTATGTGTGTATGTATGTATGTATGTATGTACAGTATGTATAAAGTAGCGCCTCTGTTGTGTCCTCCATCCCTCCACATGCATGTGTACTGCCTTACCCAGCACCCAGGGCAGGATCATCCACTCCACGATGGTGGGCGGCGGGCCCTGCACGTGCAGGTCGGTGCGCACGATGTGCTGGGAGGCCAGCAGCAGGAGGAAGAGGAAGGTGAGGTAGGAGGCGGTGTGGCAGATGAACTTGATGAAGGGCTTCTTGATGAAGAGGCCCAGCGCGCTCTTGGGCGCCAGCAGGTACACCAGGGAGAAGACGGGGAAGAGGAGGCCGATGACGAAGCACGTGACCAGCTTGACAACCCAGTGGCGGCGCCGCCAGCCCGGGAAGCCGTCGTACCACAGGGTCGCCAGCAGCTGCTGGCAGTTGGGCTGGGCCACGAACTGCAGAGCGGGAGGGGTTTGGGGTGGGGGTGGGGGTGGTGGGGGGTGAAAGAGGGGAAAGGACACGGCAAAGGCAAGCAATGTCACCAAAACACTCAGCACTTAGCTTTGCCAACCAGCTGACCACATTCATCTTGACAGTCACAGTAATTCTATTGCTGCCATGCCCTTTTTTTCCTCTGCCTTCTCTGATTGTATTGTTGTATTATTTTTATCCTTCTAATAATTCATTTTAACAGATGTTTGTTAGCAGATGCAAACACTGATTGTAAAACACTTTGATTAAACTACTTATGTAAAAAAATGTTCTTTGTACTGTAATTTTTTTTTACCTTGTCCTTGGTTTTAGAGACTTTCTGCACTGTTATAAAAAGAGATCTCACCTGCATCTAAAATACGAAGGAGGAGGTAAACCTTTATTATTCCTCTCTGCTTCCCAGGGCTCTCTGTGCCATACATCTTTCCTATCAGGACTTTGAGCTGCAACCCAAACACAGTGAATTGCCTTTCCACATGGAAAGCCTTTCAGAGCGTGTGATAAATGAGTGCGAGGCTTTAACCCTTGTTCTAGACGAAATTGCATTTTGATTGGACATTCACCCCTTTTTGCAAGTCAAATGTGGGGGCTGGCTGACTGACTGGTCATTTCCAGTTAATTTGCCGATGAGAGTCTTTTAGCCTTTCTCTTCTACAGTAGTTTGGTCTCCGCTCCTGGGAACCCAATTAAAAAAAAAAGCACGAGTATGGAATGTGTAGATAGACCAAGAGAGGGAAAAAAAGTCAATTCTAAAATGAAAAGAGATGATTAAAAACGTTTCAGAATCTTCATACAGAAAATGGGTAACGTATCTAGTCAGCGTTCATATACAGCTAATGAGACATCCTCATGAGATCATCAGGATGCTGTTCTTGCAAATTCAATTAAGGAGAAAAAAAGGAGCCATTAAAGTGGTCGCATTGCCACGGCATCATCCCCCCTCTGCACTGCGGAGTCTGCCCACAAAGCCTCTTATCCACACACACGGCTGAATGAGCCACTGCTGTGGATAAACTGCCTGTAAAGGGGATTTCGTGCTGTGAGATTTCTCGCTCCACCCGAGAGAGAGGAAAAGCCCATCTGAGCAAGGTGTGTGAAGACACTAAATCGCAACACAGGAGGGGGACGAAGAGGATGCTACAGATATGTACTCCATAAATCAAAAGAGTTTTGTTTGGTGATGATTTTTCTTAAAAACGCGAACAAAAAAACTAAAATACAGTTGAAAGACACAACTCAATAACTTACTCACTGCTCTAGATAATAAACTGCTCCTGCAGCCAAAGCTGCTGTTCGTAAATAAACTTATTTCCGATAGCAACACTCCTACAATCTGCCTCGGGGGAGTTTTCGCACCGCTCCGATACGAGATTACAAAGAGCCCGGCGGAGAGCCTCGCCAGGGAGCTTGAGGCGAGCTCGGATGATGCTGGAAATTGCGAGGTCTGTGGTGGGTACTGCAACACTGCAGCAGGAAATCTGCATTTTATAACAACTCTCGCGCAGGCCAAAATAAGCACCAGGCAACTTAAGGTGCTTGCGTTCTCACTAAGAGGCTACAGCAACAACAGTTCACTATGTTCTGAGCAAGGATGTGTTTTATGTCTGATTTAGTGTGTGTATACACAGCCACAGGAACACACGCACACAGAGAGATATATATAGAGAGAGAGAGACATACACACCAACACACACACACACACACACACACACACAATGTAGACACACACCCAGATTCACTCAAGCATCAATAGCATTCCCTAAGTGTCAAGTGTGCACTTGAATCCTGATGAAATCTTTGAGGTCAGATCTGTGCTACTCTCTATTCTGCTTTTTTCCGTTTCAACCAGCTCCTGTTTTTTTCACCTGTATTTACCTCCAGGCCTATCCAGGCTGTTTTGACAGCTCTGAAATACAGACCAGAAGTAATATTTTCTTAGGCAGCAACAGTAAACCCTCAACTAAAGCTCAAAGCAAACATGTTAAAAAGGAAACGAAAATGTCTCATGATACTTGCAACTGCGATGGCTTTCTTCGATGGCAGCAAGACACCGTCACCGTCCGCCATAAAAATTTCCCCCCAGCCCAGCGGTGCACATGACATTCAACAAGCCCTACCCTTGGGAACGGAGGAAAGACAGCCGAGATCTGAGCAAGTGCACTAAGCCACCTCTCCTGTGTGCACCTCTGTGCCATGCAAACATGTCACTACTGCTCTGCTGCGGTCAAAATACAAGATGACACTTCGTAAGGCGAAAAGAATTGGACGGCCAATCCCCAAATGCATTTGCACCAGTCCTCTTTAAGTAGCACCAAGAGAGTCTTGTCTGTCTGAATGTTCCCTAGTTATGTCTAAATAAAAGGAGAGAATAGCCTGTCTGAGACTCGTCCCTTTGTCTTTCGCTCTGGAGGGAGGAATAAAAAAAAAGATGGGCATTCAAGCCATGCATATAAATGTCTGTGGGACTATAAATGCATATGGATGGGGTGAATCCACAGGCTTTTAAATACTTCACAAACAGCGACATGCCATTAAGAGAAGGCTCCCCTGTGGAAGGGCTCAACTGCCGAAGCCCAAACACAGAGCCCTCTATTTCCTCCTGCTTTAATATTTAATGCTGCCCATGTGTTAGTGAAGTCAAGTTTAACCTTGCCGTCGTCTCTTTCATTCTGTTTTGTCTCTCTCTCTCTCTCCATCCTCTCTTCATCTCTTGTTCTTCACTTCTTTTGCTTCCTCTGTCTTTTCCTCCCTCCCTTTCCCATGAAACCGTATGTGTGTGTGTGTGTGTGTGTGTGTGTGTGTGTGTGTGTGTGTGTGTGTGTGTGTGTGTGTGTGTGTGTGTGTGTGTGTGTGTGTATGTGCATGTGCATGTCGGTGTGCTACTTGTTTGGCTGTGTATATGCGCTCACAAAAGTCCATTTTGCCATCACATAAAAAAGCCAAACCTCCACAACCTATGCTGCTGTGTGTTATTGTGGTGGTTCCTAGTACAATCACATTTACGGAATGTGTACGACACTAATTGGGAAGGCTGTGGAATATAAAGTAGGGCATAAAAAGTTAACAGACCGTTTTGTTGACAGTCACAGCGCTGACCTAAACAGCAGCTGCTTTTTACGGGTCCGTAGTAAGTTGTTCAATTACCTCAGGACAAAGGCCCTCCATGCTGACATTGAAAAGGTAAACACAGAAAGCAACGAGAATGTAAATAAACAGCCCCGCAGAACACCGGCACTCTGGAACACAATTTCGCAAGGTGGTTGGCTGCAGTAATCAACTGCCATTCACCCTCCATCTAGTGTTAAACACGGCCATCTGTAGCGAATGCTTTTGAGTGATTGGGTGAACTTGGCAGACAACACTGACCATACGGCAGCTGAATTCCTTGTGAAGGGAGCGTCATCGATCACTCTGCAGCTCCGTAGCTTAGCTCACATTTGCTGCTACTGTTCGCGCCTCTGTGGAATTTTTTCAGTCTTTTTTTTTTTCTCAGACTCTTCAAAGCGGACTCATCGTAAAAGAGAGCGAGGTGCGAGGCCCGTGGAGATGAAGAGCTACCGCGGGCATGGATACTGCCTTTAGCCAGGGAACAAAGAAACCGTCTCCCTGTTCACAATTTTGACTCCAGATTGAGATGAAGCACAGAAGCTCAACACCTGCGAGTTCCCATCTGCCGGTCACAATAGCGTTGCACAAGCATCCCACTCAAGAGCTTCTGTAGCCTTCTTCTCCACCAGGACTGGTGGAACACACACACACACACACACACACACACACACAGACACACACACACACACACACACACACACACACACACACACTCAAACCACCACCGACCATGAACTATCCCACCTGCACACCCACTCAACCCGACACACACACACACACACACACACACACACACACACACACACGCACAAACACGCACACACCATGACCGACCTTGAACTATCCCACCTGTACACACACTCAACCCGACACACACACACACACACACACACACACACACACACACACACACACCACGACCGACCATGAACTATCCCACCTGTACACACACTCAATCCGACTTACACACTCACACACACACACACACACACACACACACACACACACACCACGACCGACCATGAACTATCCCACCTGTACACACACTCAATCCGACTTACACACTCACACACACGGGTGCTGTGAAAGAGGAGCATTGTCTGCCTTGTTTGCTTGTGGAGAGTGGATATGATCTCCCTCTTGATGACAAGCGATCCCATTAAGGTACGGCAGGCAGAGCGTGCGGACTCCGTCGAGAGAGCCTCTCAACAAATGGTGAGCCGCCAAACAACAGATGGGCTTTGTGCCTGCTTCTCTCTCCCGCTCCCGCTCCCTCACCACTCAGCCTCACAGTACCTGCCAGACAGGGCCTGTCATCTGCTCCGAGGGTAGCTGCGAAGAGCAACAGTCACACCTGTGGAACCGTCAGTCACTGCGCCGCTCTGCCAGTTACTCACATCACCACTGACCCAGTTCTACAGAGAGGCTTGGGCCGAATCCGAAATGTTCACTCGTTCACTATACAGTCCACTGCGAAGGGAACAGAGCAATGAAACTCACATCCTTATATAGTGCACTTTATAGAGAATGAGTAAATCATTTCGGACACGGCCTTCAGATTGTGTGACTAAGCGGGAAGATGAGGGAAAGGTGTCCAGAGTGCCTCCGGTCCACCGCTGTCAGTGGATCGTCACACATGGTGACCGTGTAATGAAGATATAATGGTTGTTGGAAGAGAAATGTATGCATTCAGTCCTTTGGTCAGAGATGTCGAGCTAACACTTTTGGCAAGTCACTGTTTATTTCCTGTAGCTTTGAATGCAGTTTGTGAGCTTGGTCTTTATTTGTTTATTATGTGGATCATTAGAATGCTGATGAATGTCCCATTGACTTTGAATAGGCCACTTCAAAGTTCGCAGGTCTGTTATTTCTGTGTAATAACCGCTGAACATAAACAATAACCACTGTCAATGGCAAGGACTTTTGGCAACAAGTCCACAAGCAGCAGTTCACTTATCATACCGGAACTTTAACAGTTATAATAAAATAAGCTACAGTAAGTTATTTAGCTGCTGGACACACTGCTATGCAATGATAAAAAGTTGCATTTTCTCAAATAACTTTTTTTTTTAGGGGAAGCAATGGGGCGGCAATAAAATCTTACTGTTACAATAAATATTACTGTTTCTTTTATTGTTTTGGCAAGTAGCTGAATAATAAGCAGGATAATGTTCAGCAAGGCACTCATTACTGTGGAATAAGTCCCTTTAGGGTGATTAAAGACTTCCCATCACTATTTTGGGGCTTACCCCACAAAAATGACCGCCTTGCTGCACACGATCTCTTACGAAAGTTGATATTACATATGGCAGATTTAGATAAACTATTTATCTATCTACTCTATGTTCCACTCATCCTTTCAATCATTCATTTCTATTAAATCAATTTGAGTAATAGTAGGAGGAAGGGGGATTGCAGTTATATGACACAAAAGTAGGATCCACTTCATCTGGTGTTGACACAGCCCCACTGGCCATACAACAGCACCCACCCACCTCCTTCTGGTGGTACTTGATGGCCAGCTTAAGTTTGGCCAGGTCGCGGCACTCGCGCGGGTCCAGCTCGTCGCTGTGGTCGTCGCGGTGGTTGAGGATGATCTCCAGCTCGCGCGAGCTGCGCGCCTGGTCCAGCAGGTCCTTGGCGAAGAGCTTGCACTGGTGCGAGAGCTCCTCGTACTCCTGCCGGAACTCGTTCTCCACCTTGCTCAGCTCCTTCAGCTCCCAGCCCAGGCGGAAGGCGGTGAGGATGGGGTCCTCGCTGGAGAGCGCGATGAGCGAGGGCGACGCCAGCGTCTTGTAGATGTTGAGGCGGGAGCGCGAGTGGCGCAGGCTGTCCACCTCCGAGCTGGACACGCACTCCACGCAGTCGCAGCGGATCTGGTGCGGACGCGGCACCGTCACCTTGCGCTGCACCAGCAGCTTGATGATCTCGTAGTTGTTGGTGTGCGCCGCCAGCATGATGGGCGTGATGTCTGGCGTGAACTCGGAGAACTGCGAGTCCATCATCATGGAGGGCATCTACGGTATGGAGGGAAGAGGGGAGGAGGCGGCAGGGAGGTGGAGTGGAGAGAGGGAGAGGAGAGGGGCAGGAGAGGAGAGGAGAGGAGAGGAGAGGAGAGGAGAGGGGCAAGAAGGTCAAGTGGAGAGATGGAGAGGAGAGGTGCAGGAAAGAAGAAGAGAGGAGAGGAGAGGAAAGGAAAGAAGAGAAGAGGAGAGGAGAGGAGAGGAGAGGAGAGGAGAGGAGAGGAGAGGAGAGGAGAGGAAAGGAAGGTGCAGTGGAAAGGAGAGGGGAGGGGAGGAGAGGAGAGGAGGGGGCAGGGAGGTGAAGTGGAGAGGAGAAGAGAGCGGAGGAGAGGAAGGGGCAGGAAGGTGGAGTGGAGAGATGGAGAGGAGAGGTGCAGGAGAGAAGAGGAGAGGAGAGGAAAGAAGAGAAGAGGAGAGGAGAGGAAAGGAGAGAAGAGGAGAGGGGAGGAGAGGAGAGGGAAGGAAGGTGGAGTGGAGAGATGGAGAGGAGAGGTGCAGGAGAAAAGAGGAGAGGAGAGGAAAGAAGAGAAGAGGAGAGGAGAGGGGAGGAGAGGAGAGGGAAGGAAGGTGGAGTTGAGAGGAAAAGAGAGCGGAGGAGAGGAGGAAGGTGGAGTGGACAGATGGAGAGGAGAGGTGCAGGAGAGAAGAGGAGAGGAAAGGAAAGAAGAGAAGAGGGGAGGGGAGGAGAGGAGAGGAGAGGAGAGGAGAGGAGAGGGGAGGAGAGGAGAGGAAAGGAAGGTGCAGTGGAGAGGAGAAGGGAGGGGAGGAGAGGAGAGGAGAGGGCAGGAAGGTGGAGTGGAGAGAGGGAGAGGAGAGGGTCATGAGAGGAGAGGAGAGGAAAGGAGAGAAGAGGGGAGGGGAGGAAAGGAGAGGAGAGGGAAGGAAGGTGCAGTGGAGAGGAGAGGAGAGGAGAGGAGAGGAGAGGAGAGGAGAGGAGAGGAGAGGAGAGGAGAGGAAGGTGCAGTGGAGAGGAGAGGAGAGGAGAGGAGAGGAGAGGAGAGGAGAGGAGAGGAGAGGAGAGGAGAGGAGAGGAGAGGAGGAAGGTGGGTTAGAGAAGGGACAAAAACAAGAAGCAAAAAGATGGTGCATTGTAGCACCCACCAATGTACTTAACCACCAAGGTAATACATTTGCACTTTTTAAATGTCATAATTCTGCTAATAAAATAATTTTCTACCAATGTGCTGTTGCCTAATGTCAATGTAATACACACATTTCCCACCAACAAATAAACATTGCGTTTACAGAACATTACTGCATTTGTGGAAAGGTTAAACATATATTATATTATCCAGCACAATAAATACATTACTGATATAAATGTAGCCAGGTAGAAAAAACAGCCAAGCGTATTTTGAGTGGTATAGGGCACAAAATGCCTGCACAGACCCCCATAGAACAGTCTTTCATTGATGGTGTCCAAGTCATATAGAAACTGACAAAAAAACAAACAAAAAAACTGAACAATATGCACATGGCTTCTGTGTCTGTGAAAATAAGATTTTGGGTTTTTTATTAATATCCTTCAGTTCAAAGAAAGGAATTTCACTATGGTATGAGATTCATATCTCTTATCAGTGATAGAATTGCAGTTTCAACCCTATGCATATAGATTTGATCAAATCATCAGAGACTTTACTGTTTGCACTGTTTTCTTTTGAGGGGGATTTTCTTATCAATTCCAGTCCTGCTGCAACGTTTTTGTCGAAGCCTGCCTCTATAAATCGCATTATGGGGCTTAGTGACATGCATCTGCCCACCTCTAGCTCTGCTGCTCACCACTACACTGTGTCTGCCTGAACAGACTGAAGAGCACAATCCACTTTCCACTGTGTCACTTACTTTCAGACAGATTCTGGATGAACAACAACTGTGCAGCTGTAAGTATGATTAAGCTAATGGGAAACATTCTGCAGCAATAGAGAGGCGTCTCGTGACCAGTGCTGCCGCAGAGGGGAGGATGGAGGTTTAAAGGAAAGTGTGATCGACGGGGAATGTATGCCAGCCTGGCTATAAGCCTGCCTACGCATTTCCGCTCAAATATTTTCTCCCTACAGCGGTAGTCTGGGTTTGCTTCCATTGACATGGTTGACTCAGGTAGAATCTTTACCAAGCCAATCAGCAAACAGAAGCAGTGTTTGTGAGTGATGACGTCGACTTTGTGTGCTATACATTTGAACTGTAGTGCGTAGGCAGGCTTATAGCCAGGCTAATTGCATATGTCACGACCAGACGTTAACGATTGGGTAAAGGTACACCCAATCGTTTTAAACATCAGCAGAGTCTACACCTCCAGGAAGCAATTGTTTCTCAGTGCAGCACAGCCAGGCCCTCTGTACGAAATGAAATGTAGTAGGAGGGGCTGGTTTACCAGGCTAAATGTATGCTATCTGACAGTGTTACAGAGAGGAAAAGACAAACTCCTGACACTCAGAACCTGACCTGTGTCTGCATGATCCTATAAGAGGACCAAAATGCCTGGAGGAATTTTTTTTTTAAATCAGATTTCTTCTATGTCTCACTTGTTTTCCCTAGGCAATAATGAAATCACAGTGATACAAAAAAAAGACTATTGCCTTTGTGTCCTGCTTCTCAGGTTTGTCTCTGGAGCAAAAGAGTTTTGTTGTTTCAGTGTAGACTCTCTTTAATCTACAAATGAGATCTCAACAATGTCTCAAGTAATGCTCAATGTTGTATGCGAAAGAACTGTGACAAAAGTAATACTTAAATGAGCCTTAAAAGAGAATCACCATTTTGTCTCCTGTGCAACAGAAGAGATACAAATCAGAAGCAAAACCCTGGGTGAAGACACAGATGAAGGCAATTACAGGCTGATAGTAATGAACTTGGTTGAATTAGTGTATTAGTCTGTTCATCATGGTAGTATTAGCAGCAGTGTTGAGAAGCATGGCAAATGGTCAAATACAGAGAGGCTGAAGAGGAGACACCACAGCAATTAAAATGCCATGCATGCTTTGCTCACTCTCATTAAACCAATCTGAATTCTTTAAGTAAAACTCCTAAGTTAAGGCACCTGAAGCAAAAGGCACATTTTAGACATTCAGTCCCTACTGGACTGCACATTATCTGTGTTTTGCTTTATTTCCTTAATATTCTCTGGAGATTGATGAGTATTTGATTTCCACACAGGCCATGACAGTGCAGAAAGGCGCGGGGCAGCAGAGATGAGATGCATGCTCATTATGGAGGTGTGAGACAGAAGATAGCAGATAAAAACCCATCAATACAACACCAGTGAGCACAGGGTAGAAATATTAAACACCTTCTTTTTGAGGCTGTGAATGCTTTGTAACTCCGTACTTTTGACTATCTTATTATGAAGGATCCAGAATTATCCTGTAAATACAACCCTGTGTATGAAAGTGAAAGTCACGTTTTTTTTTTTAAGTGACAGTATGATGTATATGTCTAATTTATAGCACGAGAGAGCTGTTTTTATGGTCTGTACAAGGATGGAAAATGCTCTGATCATGCCCAGGGGAGTGACAAATTGAAATGCTGACAAGATTTTTTAACCAGCAAGGGCAAGGAAAGATAGTTCCTTTTTTGAATACACCGCCCCACCGTAACACTTGCACATAACAAGTGAAGCGGAGTGACACATTTTTGTGTGTGTGTGTGTGTGTGTGTGTGTGTGTGTGGAGGTGGTAGAATGAAACATGTGCATGTTTTTTTTTTCTTCCTTCCTCTTCCCCACGCCAATTGAAAGCAGACAAAAGTCTGAGCTGTGTGTCCGGCTCACAACGAATACATTTTCAGGAAGTCTGCCACGGGCGCTGCACATCTCCGACAGAAAGAACAAGAAAAGCAGGGAAAGAAGAGATGGAGGGAGAGAAAAAAAAGATTTCATTAGAGCAGACCTTTGCATTCGATTGCTCGCTATTTCGTTCTCGCACACATTAAAGGCCCTGTATTCATGCAGACTGATCGAGCCCAAATCACATCAAGTGTACAGAGGTTGACGATCAATCTCATGAATACGAGAAAAAAAAATGTCAGTGAAGCACTTGTCAGAGAGTAAAAGTGAGTAGGTCAAACCCTGGTGTTGTAGCCTAAGAGAAGGTTCTAGAAGCACAGGAAATGGTTTCTTAACATCGACCTTCAGATGATCTGACTGTCGACGCCTCAGTCGCTGACCGAAAAGAAGTAGTAAAATATAATAAATTCGGCAGGCCAACTTATTGTACATTTTAAGAGGTAATTTATGATATTCAGCAGTGGCATGACCAATCTCACAGCAGCTTGGATGATGTGAAGTGCCAGTGCCCAACCTTTCAGAACACTCAGGGTACAATAATGCTGTTGGTGACAGTACAACAACGTATTCTTTTCACTATCTTAGTAGGCAGTCAGGGCTACTGAAAGAGAGGACCAAGCCAGTAAAATGGCAAGTGTATCCAAAGTCCTTTGAAGCTGAAATTTCCAGCTCTACTTTGGACGATAGCTATGAGAACTGGTATTTAACCATGTAGATCACATAAGTGCAGAGCACCTAGAATCAGGTGAGTTTCCCTCAGATTACAGATCTGTGACCTTGGATTTGCACATTGTGTGCCCAAATTTATAGCAGCGGTGGGAATGGTTCGGCCATCCATCCATGCCAACAAAATTGGAAAAATGTGCTCGCGGTTTTAAAGCAGCACTATGAGTGCTTTTTCTCAACGGAGCTCCCACTAGTGTGTCCAAGTCAATGGACACTCCAATAAAAATTCACTGTTTTCCCTTCCCCTCATCCTGTGTATGTGTTTTCAACTCAACTAATCAGAGTAATCCGCAAATGTTCACCGATTTAAGTAAAGTAAAGAAAGAATTTCTTCCGAATTTAACATGATTCTGCTTCTTGCGATATTCAAGATGTCTGAGGGTGCCGGGACAGACACCCAGATATTGCAAGTGTGGTATTTTGTCCACAGACAGCGGGGGCAGTCAAGAGAGTCTTCATTCGTCTGTTAATGTCTTATTTAAGCATCTATGGACTTATGAAGATGATTAATTAACTTGAAAAAGTTGTATAGTGCTGCTTTATGCATCAAGTATCAAACTGCGTTCATATATTTCTCCTGGGTGGGAAGTTTAAGAATGCAGACTTCAGACTTCATACTAGAGATTCTAACTAAGGGGTATGAAATGGTTTGAGCTGTCCAGCAGTTTACCTGAAAAACTGCTTTGTGACAGCCACAGTCACAAGGTGACAGTATGCCGCAGTATGCTGGAATGACCCAGATGCTAAAAAATCCAGAGTTGCCATACGTTTTGTCAATGCAGATGCTGCATGTCTGCTTTCAGTGTTTGGCTCCAAATCATCCCATAAATTTGGCTGACAACTCCAAAATGGAAAGGCTGGAGAAACGATATATTTCACCTGTCATTCCAAAAATGCTGCCATGCGGGTTAGAAATAATTCTGTTCTTACTCTTTCATTGTGTCATCATCTCCTTCCTGCCACAACAGCAGTAGAAGCAGTCATTTTGGGGTAAGACTTGACAGTTTGTACTTTCTTTTAAAAGTTATATTAGGCCTAAGT
Source organism: Coilia nasus (assembly GCA_027475355.1). Classification (NCBI taxonomy): domain Eukaryota; kingdom Metazoa; phylum Chordata; class Actinopteri; order Clupeiformes; family Engraulidae; genus Coilia; species Coilia nasus. The sequence goes on from CM050214.1 coordinate 12,840,201, forward strand.
TAGTGTACACGTTACGCAACCCTTTTGAAATAGTTTTTAAGCTTAATAAATCACATTGCGGGTACTTTATTTAGGCTACGTCTGTATGTACATTTGAAATTTACATGTTCCTCTCCCATAATTTCTTTCTAATAAAAATGGGAAAGCAATTATGTAATTTCCTCTGACCTTTAGTGAATCAGCCAAACTGAGAACACAGTTTACAAATCAACACAGATTAATAATCTGAGGGGAACTTTTTTTTTCTTCCCCCACCTGACACATGAGGTGCTCTGTACTTGATAAATGGTCCATTCTGAAACAACAAAGTAATCTGCCCCATGATTCTTATCGGTAGTTTATTTTCCTGTTGCATTTCGCACACAGCTGAATTAGCATGCAGTCCATGAATGAGTTACTGCTATTGTGAATAATGAACCCATCTTGTGGCGTCTCCAGCATCTGATGAGAATGAGGTAGGGCAGGCGCTAATGGGCACAATCACAACACTGAACAGCTCTAAGGCATCCTGCCTGAAGCATGGTGCTACATTCTCCCTTTGGCATTTTATTGCCATGGCAACCTTTAATGCTTTCATTACTCCTTCATGTGTGAGGAATTTTATTACAATTTCTATGTTTTTGACAAACTCCAGATTTTATCAAAATCAAACATCATAAATCAATAAATGAGTTTTGCTCGTTGGCTTGCACGACATGCGATCCTGAATGATATTTGTGTGCCAAAATTGTGCTGTTTTATTTACATTGATTTATAATCACCTCAATCTAGTACGTGAGTGCTCCTGAGTGCACACAAGCAGAGTAAACCTCTCTGTATACAATGACTCATTCATCGTAAAAATACTAATTTCAAGAAAGCATGCTTTCCTTGCATCCTCTATGTGCAAGTCAGCCTAAGATATTTAACTCACGCAACACAAGCCTCACACCCCTCCACCTCCCTGTCTCCCTCTGTTGATCCTCCTCTGTATCTTCCTTTTAGCTGAGATCTGTTTTCACAGAGCATCAGAGGTGTTTGTGGCAATCATTACTCATCCCAATACTCTACAATTATGCCGCAGCCACTGACACACAGTGAAGACTGTATTTCTCCAGTGTGAGTTTTTGAATGAATTATTTTTTTATGTAGTGAAAAACAGTTTTTGTACACAGTGACACATGTGCCAGATAACGGGATTGAAAATGTTGGGATTTGCAGAGGAAAGGTCTAGAATGTTGCATAATTAGTGTGGAAAATGAGAGGAATGCTGTTGATGTGATTCTTTCTTCTGCTGGCTCCCATAATGGTTTGGGCGCTTTTGTGACTGTAATCATTTTCAGTGACTGCAGTGCAGTGGCTCCAACAAAAAAAAAGAAAATGGCAAACAACCATTGGAGATTAGAATTTCACGCCTCCAGCGAACCTATTCATTCATTCACCATTCACTGGTGTTTTTTGGCTGACTCGAGGAGCACATTTACATCCAAATACGCACATGCATACACAAACACACTCATAGTTTCCTACACAAAGCATATAACTGTTGACCCATGCAGAAACACACACACAAACATACACACGCACACACACACACACACACACACACACACTATTGCTGAATGCATGACTCCACATGCAAAATACAGCCTCATATCTCCTTCACACACATACACACCCAGCCCACACACACACAGAAAATTACAAACTTTAGTCTACTCCATACACAAACACACACACACACAGACACACACACACACGTGTCCTACCTGTTTCTCTCCACTAGGGCGGCGGTAGGAGAGCAGCAGCTCGACGGCGCCCACCACCTCCTTGCGTATGGCGTAGAGCAGCGCGTCGCCCACGTGCACGCCGTGGCTGAGCAGCAGCTCCATCACCTCCAGGTTCTCGTTCTCGATGGCGATGAGCAGCGCGCTGCGGCCCAGCGGGTCCAGGCAGTTCACGTTGATGTTGTAGTAGATCTCGGCCTCCTGCAGCGCGTGCTTGACGCCGGCGTAGTCGCCCTTCTCCACCGCCATCAGGTACGCCCGCTCGGCCGGCGACAGCTCCGCCTCGGCCCGCACGATCTGCAGCGGGATGCGGTCGCGGTACGGCGAGTAGCTCGCCTTCTTGTAGTACAGCTGCGCCATGGGGTTCATGGTGGTGGCGCTGTGCTCTCAGAGGGACGGGCAAGGCGGCACTGCAGAAGGGAGACAAACAGAAGGACTTTGGCTTCGTTTGAAAAAGAAGGCAGCAGGAGTCTCGATCACTCCCTGCTTAAACAGAGAGGTGTATAATTAGATAGAACTATGTTGTGAAGGTCACTTCTGTGAATGCTGGTTTGGGACGGGATTTTAAGACGGCTAAATTTACAATATGATGTTTGCATGTAACAGAACTTGAAATTAGCTTGCTTAAGGCAGTTAGCTAATGTTAGACAGTTGACTGACGGACAGTACATATATTGTACAACACGCAATGAATAGTCAAAGTGGTGGAATATTTAGATGGTACATTTTTTATTTCTCATCTGATTTGTAAAAATCCAAGTGGAAAAGTGCCAAACAAAATACATTTCGATACGAACAGCTACCATAAGATTAATTTCACCCACCATCTTTATTTACTCTTCACAGTTATTTGGAAGTTAGTGCACAGCATTCTGGGTAATAGACTGCATTGAGGGTACATCGAAGCTGCCTTCAAAAATGACTGTTACAGGGTAGTTCGGAGGCAACTCGGTAGACAGGAAAAAAGAACTTTATTTGTTTGGAACGGCACTTGATGACTCGCTGCCACATTAGGCAACTGCTTAGGCAGCAGATGAACTCATTTGGAGCGGGGCCTTTGAGAACAACGATGTTTTGTAAAAGACAGAAGGATTGAGAGAAACAGACAGACTGAGGAGTACAGGAGCATTCCAATGGAGACAGACAGAAGTCCATCCAAAGCCAAATAACACAAAACCTGGTTACACTTTATTTAAGAGTCCCTGTTACACTGTAAAATCTTTATAGCCATTTCATCATAATGTACAGTGTAATAACGTGTGCACCAGTAACATTATGTTCTTAAATTATGCCTTAGGGTTATGGTAAAGGTTATGATAAGGGTTATTTACTGTGTATGTACATACTTTTGTTACATGTAGATAAAAGGCACCATTAAAATAAAGTACTACCCAAAATACTTTAAATTGACATTGGCCTTTTGGTTGTACCTGACCTAAGATACAATTCACTGGGTTTTTACATAATGTTCTTTATTTGTTCGTGCACAATGTTACATGTTACTGACCAAAAGCCTTACTCTACATTTCACTTATTCCTGTGACAACATACAGTACATTTTCATAATGAGTGAATTGTTCATATGTTTGATTATTGATTATGTAAGGCTTGATTACATAAGGAAGACATGTGCATTATAGAGCCATCCTCTGGCTATTTGAAATGTCGTGGAAGGTAGAACAAATGGCCAAACAAAGAAAAAAAAGATCGGACTGATGTAGGAACACACGCAGCCACAGTGCAAAAGGGAAGGCTGAAGAATGAGCTCTGCTTTGCCTGCACTCCTCATTATTCCTCCCACAGGTGTTAGCGGCTTTCTGGGCTAAAATGGAGTGCTGCTGCGTAGGCCAGCTGACACTGGGATCTGGGTTAGAGCCCAAGCCTCGGCTCACTAGCGCTGACTCCTCCTGGCACGCTCAGAGCTCGGCAGAGACAGAAAATTATGCGTGGGGCTAGAGAAAAGCGGACAGAGACATTTGTGTGGTCAACATGGCAACAGTGGATGCGCTGACAATACAGGCTAAATTATCATGTTTGACATTGTATGTAGGTCAATTACTGTTGTTAATGGTTGCGGGGGGAACAAAATAGCTTCCATTGTGTCTCAGCCTAGCTTACGCCTCATGTGCCAAATCACTCCAGAATCCATTTAAGGTATACTGAAGAAAGTCGAGAATTTTTTCATTTTCTACATTTTGCCATTCCTTTTGCCTATAAAATGTGCAATTTACAGCACCTAAAATAGTGTCTGGTTTATCCACAGAGTATGTATGTTTGCTGGATGTTTGTATGTCACAGGTCTATGAAGGTTTTGCTGTTGAATTGCACCAGAATTGTTGCAGCACTAAGACTTGCATCTCTACACCCATGTCTCACTGTGCCCCTATGGATTTGAAGAATTCCATTAAGGCCATCTGACCTTGTTTGCTCCTAGCGCCTCAGATCAATGCATATTTGATTAATCAATTGTAATTAATGCCCAGGAGAACATTAAGGAGGGCTTGTCCAAGCTCTGAAATATAATCTAAAAGAAAGACAGAGTGCCAGAGGGACCTGCCATGTCTAGTCTCAGTTGAGAAATTTGCTTTTGTCTGCTGATAATGAAGAAAAGTGCATTTCCACAAATTACATTTTCAGGCAGTTTCCGGGAGGCATTTGGAAAAAAAAAAAAAAGATTTATTGTCCTGAGTTTTCCTCTCAGAGATGACAAACAAAATAAATAATCATTACATTATTTATGAAACATCTGAAGGACCTGAAATCACATGTCAACATCATCTGCTCCTAATTAGTGAGACTCTGCTTGCTGCTAATTCAACAGCATGGCTCTCTAGGGGACTTCCAATGAGGGGATTTTATTTTCCTGTCAGAATCCATTTTAGTTGTACTCAGAAGTGACCTGGTGAACTGTCTGTTCATCAAGGAAGTGAAAAAGTCGCTCCATCAGTCATTGTCAGAGGGAAACTGTGGAACCTTAAAGACTTTCTTGGCTTGCCCTGGCTGTTTCTTTTCCTCCACTCTGCCCTTCCTCATGGTTCTCCAGAAGGCTGAATTAATCAGAGGCTGTAAACGCTTGGTGAAGATCTCCCTTTGATCTCTGTATGCAAACACCCCTACCTCCCTCCACCCCACCCTACCAACCACCCTACTCCTGACTCCACTCACTCTCTTCCCATGATACTGACACACAGGGGGTAAGCAATGGGTGACAGATCTAACAGTCCCTGTTTGCAACTCTCCACACACACACACACACACACACACACACACACACACACACACACACACACACATTCAGATATGCATGCACACACACACACACACGCACACACACACACAGATCTGCATGCACACAAAAACACACACACGCACACACAAACTCATTACAGTGCTTCACACAGGGCAAACAGTATGCCTCTGCAAGAATACCTCCAGGCTTCCTAGCTAGGTTTGCAGAGACAGACAGAATGCAAGAAAGAGAGAGAGTGAGAAGGAAAGAGAGAGCGAAAGCGAGAGATTGAGAGAGAGAGAGCGTGAGAATGAGAGAGAGAGACAGAAAAGTGTGTGTGTGTGTGAGAGAGAGAGATGGAGAGAGAGTGAGTGAGAGAGAGAGAGAGAGAGAGCAAGAGAGAGAGAGAGATGGAGGTGCATCCATATTCATGCCTCAGTACTGCCATCAAAATGGGGGCCTGGAGGAGTGCCTATGTAGACCCCTGCCAAGCTTCCCCTTTCCCCCTAACTGGTACTGGGACCTGAGAGAGAGGGAGAGAGAGAGAGAAAGAAGCAGAAACAGAGAGAGAGAGAGAGAGAGAGATAGACAGAAAGTAAGGGACAGAGAGTGAAAGAGAGGGAGAGAGGATAATAGAGGGAGAGGTCAGGGAGAGACTGAAAGGAAGAAGGAAAGATATCGAGAGAGAGAGGAGGAGAGAAGGAAGGTGAAGTTGTGGAAGTGGTGAGCAGTGGCCTGTATTCATGAAGGGGTGATGCCAGGTGGATGGCTGCGGTGCTGAGTCAGTTTGGAGCTGCGGTGCCTGAACACATGAAGGGAGGTGGAAAACAACAGTGGAGACCACCCGCTGATGGCCTATAGCGCTGTGTGCATGCAGTAGGGCCAGTCAGGGCCTTGCAGTCCCCACCACTTCAACTCGTCTTCCCACTAATGTTAAACCACCCTGTAGCTTTGTGTCATTTAAACCTACAGCTACACCAACAGTATTGCAGCCTTTTTGAGCTCCTAAAATGGAACAATTTGGAAATGCTCTGAATTCATTTAAAGGTGCTTGCTTTGCTTGTTGGTACTGAAACAGTGAAAAAGAAAACTTGCATGATACGTGGACTTAGCAACCCATATTACTGTCCTGATTGGACCTTCTCAGGGCTAGATGTACAAAGATACTAGCGCCCACCTATGAAGTACCTAAAAATAGTGCCTAAAAACATGGCGTAGTACGTGCAAACAGGGCGAACACTCCAAATACCATGCGGTATAAGCAGAGAAGCACAAATACCGCTTTTCTGTGGCATACACATGCAAACCTGGGAGTGTCCATGGGAATGTGGGCATTAAGCGTAAATTATAGGAGGTGAGGCGTAAATAGTTTCTAATTATTTAATTATTATTTATGTATGAAACCTGCCGGTGAAAGCGCACGTCTAATTTGAGGTGAGAATTCTCCACTCAGTGCTCAGTTGGGAGCAGTGCAGAGAGCTGAGAAAGAGCTAAGAAGATGCAGGTAGCGAAGATGATGCAGGAGGCTAAGATGATGCAGGAGGCTAAGAGGGGGCTGAGATGATGCGGGGAGGCTAAGATGATGCAGGAGGCTAAGATGATGCGGGGAGCTAAGATGATGCGGGGAGCTAAGATGATGCGGGGAGCTAAGATGATGCAGGAGGCTAAGATGATGCAGGAGGCTAAAAGGGAGCTAAGATGATGCGAGGGGGGTTGAGACGATGCGGGGGGCTAAGATAATGCAGGGGGCTAAGATGATTCATGGAGCTGAGAAGGAGCTAAGATGATGCAGGAGGCTAAGATGATGTGGGGAGCTGAGAGGGAGCTAAGATGATGTGGGGAGCTAAGATGATGCAGGAGGCTGAGATGATGCAGGAGGCTAAGAGGATGCAGGGAGCTGAGATGATGCAGGAGGCTGAGATGATGCAGGGAGCTGAGATGATGCAGGGAGCTAAGATGATGCAGGAGGCTGAGATGATGCAGGAGGCTAAGAGGGGGCTAAGAGGATGCAGGGAGCTGAGATGATGCAGGGAGCTAAGATGATGCAGGAGGCTGAGATGATGCAGGAGGCTAAGAGGGGGCTGAGATGATGCGGGGAGGCTAAGATGATGCAGGAGGCTAAGATGATGTGGGGAGCTAAGATGATGCGGGGAGCTAAGATGATGCGGGGAGCTAAGATGATGCAGGAGGCTAAGATGATGCAGGAGGCTAAAAGGGAGCTAAGATGATGCGAGGGGGGTTGAGACGATGCGGGGGGCTAAGATAATGCAGGGGGCTAAGATGATTCATGGAGCTGAGAAGGAGCTAAGATGATGCAGGAGGCTAAGATGATGTGGGGAGCTGAGAGGGAGCTAAGATGATGTGGGGAGCTAAGATGATGCAGGAGGCTGAGATGATGCAGGAGGCTAAGAGGATGCAGGGAGCTGAGATGATGCAGGAGGCTGAGATGATGCAGGGAGCTGAGATGATGCAGGGAGCTAAGATGATGCAGGAGGCTGAGATGATGCAGGAGGCTAAGAGGGGGCTAAGAGGATGCAGGGAGCTGAGATGATGCAGGAGGCTGAGATGATGCAGGAGGCTAAGATGATGCAGGAGGCTAAGAGGATGCAGGGAGCTGAGAGGGAGCTAAGATGATGCAGGGAGCTAAGATGATGCAGGAGGCTAAAAGGGAGCTAAGATGATGAGAGGGGGCTGAGATGATGCAGGGGGCTAAGATAATGCAGGGAGCTCAGAAGGAGCTAAGATGATGCAGGTAGCGAAGATGATGCAGGGAGCTAAGATGATGCAGGGAGCTGAGAAGGAGCTAAGATGATGCAGGAGGCTAAGAGGATGCAGGAGGCTAAGATGATGCAGGAGGCTAAGAGGGGGCTGAGATGATGCAGGGAGCTAAGATGATGCAGGAGGCTAAGAGGGGGCTGAGATGATGCGGGGAGCTAAGATGATGCAGGAGGCTAAGATGATGCAGGAGGCTAAAAGGGAGCTAAGATGATGTGAGGGGGGTTGAGATAATGCAGGGGGCTAAGATGATTCATGGAGCTGAGAAGGAGCTAAGATGATGCAGGAGGCTAAGATGATGCGGGGAGCTGAGAGGGAGCTAAGATGATGTGGGGAGCTAAGATGATGCAGGAGGCTGAGATGATGCAGGAGGCTAAGAGGATGCAGGGGGCTAAGATGATGAGAGGGGGGTTGACATGATGCAGGGGGCTACGATGATGCAGGGAGCTGAGATGATGCAGGGAGCTAAGATGATGCAGGAGGCTAAGATGATGCAGGAGGCTAAGAGGATGCAGGGAGCTGAGACAATGCGGGGGGCTAAGATGATGCAGGAGGCTAAAAGGGAGCTAAGATGATGAGAGGGGGGTTGAGATGATGCAGGGGGCTAAGATAATGCAGGGAGCTGAGAAGGAGCTAAGATGATGCAGGAGGCTAAGATAATGCAGGGAGCTGAGAAGGAGCTGAGATGATGCAGGGAGCTAAGATGATGAGAGGGGGGTTGAGATGATGCAGGGAGCTAAGATGATGCAGGAGGCTAAGAGGGGGCTGAGATGATGCGGGGAGCTAAGATGATGCAGGAGGCTAAGAGGGGGCTGAGATGATGCGGGGAGCTAAGATGATGCGGCGGGCTAAGAGGATTCAGGTGGCTAAGAGGATGCGGGGAGCTAAGATGATGCAGGAGGCTAAGAGGGAGCTAAGAGGATTCAGGTGGCTAAGATGATGCGGGGAGCTAAGATATTGTGAGGGGGCTGAGAGGGAGCTAAGATGATTCAGGTGGCTAAGATGATGCGGGGAGCTAAGATATTGTGAGGGGGCTGAGAGGGAGCTAAGATGATGCAGGGGGCTGAGATGAAGCATGGGGTTAAGGCAGTTCTGTTGGTGTTGCCTCAGACATTACAGGAATAAGTGACAGATAAGGTGGTCTCAAATCCGACAATGTTCTTGCTTACAAAACTAACAAGAAAAAAGCTAAATGTAAATTAAGGCCAAATTGAGCCTTATGCCCCCAACAGTGTGTGGAACAAACTTTAAAGTGTCATACTTTATAGTATGCTAAAACAAACCGTTAAAGGCCTGCAACTGTCAATGACAAATTTGATGACAATAAATAAGAGCATTCATTTTGTTGGTAATGGAGGCCCAAATACATTTTTTTTGTGTGGGGGTTAAATTACGTCCCAGTATTGTATTTAAATGTAAGGTGACCTCATGTACAAGGTGCCCGACTTCTGCATCGCTGAATTTTTGCTTCCTTTTTCATTCTATGATGGCCACACGAACAGACTCTCAATTGAGCCTTGTTAATCAGCGCTAATAACACTAGAAGGCGTGGTAAAGCACTGATTATGTGATTAGCTTCAGACATGATACATACCATGCAAAACCAAGGCAAACAGCGTGCAGTTTCTGCGAACTTATGAGGGTGCAACATTTGTTGTGTTCACAAATATATGGACATCTATTCCTCTTTGTGTTGTGTGCCTTCCTGATTTGTTGTGCTTATATCCCGTGATACTGTAGCCTGGTAAACCCGCCCCTCATACTTCATTTCATTTTGTACAGAGGGTCTGGACCGGAATCTCTTGAGGGTCATTTAGCAAGTCCCAGCAAGACCGATCCAATCAGCGAACAGAGGGTGTGTTCGTTAGCCGTGACGTTGACTTTGTGTGCTATATTTGAATTGTAGTGCGTATGTAGGGTAATTGCATACGTGACGACCAGGCTTTAGCGATTGGGTAAAGGCAGAGGCACTTTTTTTAAACTTCAGACTAAAGAGTCCACGCCTCCAACAAATCGTTTCTGACAGTCTCTGTTCCAGACCCTCTGTACAAAATGAAATGAAGTACGAGGGGCTGGTTTACCAGGCTAGTGATACTGATCATCATGAATTAATTCGACCACCACTATTAGTTCTGTATGCACAATGGAAAACCAACTAAAAACTGTTCACCTTGTTGTCTTTGCCCTACATGCATCAGTGGCCATGTGACACCTGAATGGTCGTGTGATTACCTTTTCAGGCATTCTGTCGTTTCAGTGTGGGCAAAGGAAGGTTTTGTTTTCAGAAGGAAAAAAGGGTGACACGCTATCGCTGAGTAAGCAGAAAATGTATTGGTTGTGATATAGTGAAATTGACGAGGCTAAGCAGCCCACCCCACTCTGTCTCACACACACACACACACCAACCCCTCCTGTACACACACCTCAAAGCCCTTTGCACATTTCCATCCTGATTTTAATCTCAGTAGAGTGACCCCTAACCCGTGCACATCCTCAAGGTCATTACGTGTTACATCTCCGTCATACTAACACCTTGTGAGGCCGCACCTCATTAAAGCAGCGCAGCACGGTGACTGATGAGTCTCGCATGTCTGTCTTTGTTGCTGTGTAGTAGCCAGTAATGCAGTCGCCTTGAGGCCTAGTCATTCATGGTAAAGTGCTGTGCAATGGAGTTGGCAAACACAAATCATTCCGGAGGCTTTCTGCGAGAGAATATGGAGAAATCAATATGCGGACACGGCGATAGCCATCCTGTTCATCTTTCAAACTTAAAGTATTACTAGCCAGTGATTTACGGCTTCGGATGTCCCAAGCCGAGGTATCGGGTAATGTCACCACCGATAATTGACGATGATAATTAGAGTCGGAGGAAGGATGTGGTATAGCCCCAACAACACAAAACTGAGGCGGTCTTTTTTGTACAAACATTGATAGTACAATACTGTGTACGTTAATGCCTAGCTCAGGCAATGTTGAGGGACCCCACACACACACACACACGCACACACACACACACACACACACTGACACCGGGGGCAGGGAACAGACACTTGTGTGTGTGGCCCACAGGTTATAAAACCAACTGTTCACTCCATCAGTTCCACCTTGCACTGACTAATCAACAGGCTGACCTCACCATATGCCAGCCACACACACGCACACACACACACACACACACGCACGCGCGCACACACACACACACACACACACACACACACACACACACACACACACACACACACACAGACAAAAAGACAAACAGACAGACACACATGCACACAGGATACATCCTCTCTGTCTTTCTCTCTCTCTCTCTCTCTCTCTCTCTCTCTCTCGCTCACTCACACACAGACACACACAAGCACAGACACACACACACGCACACCCATCCTTAGGGCATATTTATACTCATTTTTAAAAACAGACAGAAAAAGAGCCTTCTGTTTGTAAGCTGCATTCATTTGATCTGTTTGTTTACATATATTTGTCAGAGACAAATGCAGTTGCCGTGTTTTCCACCTTGACTATATTTCTCAGAGACAAATATGGATGAACCAAAAGCAATACCAAAACAAAAGCAATACCACAGTAAGGTCCAATACTGACTAGGGGGGCAGTGTCCATTCCAGTGTAAAGAATGCGCGGAAATATGAGCAGTGACAAAGAAAACAGACAGGTGCTTTTCGTATGCAAAGGCAGCATAAATGAAGCTGCAAATCAGCCTTTACACTATTGCCCCTTTTCATAAATATTTATACCTAAGACCACTAAGACCTATGGCCATTTTATTTTTATTTTCCAACCCTTGCAAACCCACAGGAAGAAGGATACAGTGATTTTGTTAAAATAAATAAATAACTAAATAACTACTGCTCATTTATAAAGTGTGTAACGCCAAAGCCATTATTCGTATCATGTGCATCACCCTGTCAGGGCCAAACATGTGATTTGTGTCCGGAGCTGGAATTAAAACCCGTTAGCAGCGAGAACTATTACACTCATTGTATCTCAATCCATTAGTCAGTAGCAGTGTGCTGCTATACACTTGCGGGCCATTAAACAAGACCGGATCCTGAATTATTCACCAAACAAAGCACCCCTCGGAGGGCAGGTTCATTTCTAGAACATTCTGACAGATGCGGCATTTCCCCCCCCCCCTCTTGGCAGCAATCACAGCACAGCCAGCATCCCCTGCAGCAGCCTACAGTACCCCCCCCCCCCTCCCAGTCTATGGCAAGATCCAACCCCAACCTTGTTATCTGATCCTTTGCACTTTGCAGTGGATTTTTTTTTTTTAAATCCGTGTCACTGTGCAAAATGATCTGTATCTGTACGTTCTGTCTGTCAGCAATGATGTTCTGTGAGCCAGTCACAGCATGACTGAGACCCCAGACTTTTCTCTGGTGGAGGTGTGTTGTGTTGTGTTGTGTTGTGTTGTGTTGTGTTGTGTTGTGTTGTGTTGTGTTGTGTTGTGATGTGTTGTGTTGTGTTGTGTTGTGTTGTGTTGTGTTGTGTTGTGTTGTGTGACGTGCATCGACGCATGTTTTATTTAGAGCATTTGTAACCGGGCGCTAACACCTGGGCTCTTCAGACAAATGCCTCGGCAACAAATGAGCACCACTGTAACTGCAAATAGCCACCGCAGGCTTAAACACACACACACACACATGCACACACACACACACACACACACACACACACACACACACACACACACACACACACACAAACATACT
>CM050214.1:12857706-12860206 GCA_027475355.1 Coilia nasus
TTATATGGCTTGTGTTTTGAAACAATGAGCCCAATCCTGAAATATGTATGTATTCAATCATAAAACATCATTCTCGAGGTCTCAAGAATCTACCTGCCCAATACAGACTCAGAAACAGCACAGATATGCAGAGAGGACAAAAACAGTAACTTACTGTTCCGTGTCCAGAAGGAACAACAAAATTGTGTTAGGAGTCCCTGTGGAGATGGGAACCGCACAGACACATACACAGGCACAGACACATACACAGGCACAGGCACACAGGTAACGGTACACTGATGGAAATGAGAGAGGCTAATGGGAAATAGCTGTGTTTGTTTTGTTTAGTGGGAGCGCAATCTCTGCTCTGCATTCAGCCGCGCTACACTTTATCACTCGCGCGTTTATCTCACTAGAGAGGTGGAATGGATCGTTTCTTGTCACAGGCTGAGTTTTCTTCTCCCTTTACTGTGTTCAGTTTGTGGGGAAATTTAAATATGTGCTCCAGGTTTCTTATCGAGCGCTTCATGTTGCATGTCTGAGGTAAAAGCAGTGTAGATTACGAAGCAACAACAACACAGAAACAGGGGGTATAAATGGATCATCCTCACAACTACCACAAAGAAATGATTACGTAATATTATCATGCTAGTTCAAGCACAAAGACACTTAAGTGTAATCTCTCCTCTCCCACATCAGTTATGGCTCATAAATGAAATATGCCGTATGCGGGCACTCATAAACTGTGCATAATGGCTCTTCATGGTCTGTCGGGCATCATCGTCAAACAGCAAACTATAAATTCATGTTTCATTCTCATCAATTAAATACACCAGACCATTTTCCAATACAGCTCTCCCACTGACACAGATGCTTACGCACACACACAAACACAAGTACACACAGACACACACACAAACACACACAGGCACACATGCACGCACATATACAAGCACACACATACACAGATATACACACACACACGCAGACTTACACACACACAAACAAGGCACAAATGTAACTCATGGGAGCCCCCATATTGCCAGTAATGGCTGTTTCCATCTGAACACCGAGTCTGTAGCAGCAGCATCACTGACATCCCCAGAGCTTTACCAGGAAGTGGGGCGAAGGGGAACAGGGTGGGAAGAGGTTCACCTTCACACTGCTGGTGTTGTGTGGAATACAACATACTGACAACACCATCAGACACCAACAACAGGGAGTAAGGTAATGGAGTAAGGGAATACACTGACAACACCATCAGATGTCAACACAAGAGAGTAAGGTAATGGAGTAAGGGAATACACTGACAACACCATCAGACATCAACAGGCGGGAGTAAGGCAGCGAGTGTGTTGTTGGAGAGAGAAGCCTGACATCCTGGAAGGCCCCAGTGGCACAGTGGCACTGCAACGCTCGAACAACTCAGCAGCTCCCTCACAATAACACTGTACAGAAACAGGGCTTGCTGTGCCATACTGTATGATTCTTATCTGTGTTGTGTGTTTATTTGTTTTTGGACAAGCATTTGTTTCTTTCTGTTTTTCTTTCTTTATTTCCTTTCTTCCTTTCTGTCCTTCTTTCTTTCTTTCTTTCTTTCTTTCTTTCTGGAGGGGAAAATTGACAGGACTGTGCCTCTAGAGCCTACAGTGTCCTTCACTTTAGGATTGATTTTTTTTTTCTGTTAACACCTGCCTATTAGTGCCAGCAGACAAAAAAAGATAGGGGGAGACAACTGACAGAAGGAGAGATTTTGCGGAAGGAGACATGGTGACGGAGTTGCCCCCCTTTGGATGGTCTGCTCCCCTGTCAGAGTGACTCATGCCCTGGTGATGGATGATATCCAGCAGTGCTAACACGCCCCCATCCACCGCTACCATCCACCTTCACACCTCCCCCCCTCCATCTTTGGTGGGCGTAGGGGGCTGGATTTGAGAAGGTTGTCGGTGGCGTCATGCCCAAGATGGCATTTGCACCCCGGGTTCTCTCCTCTCAGACATGCTTGTGTCGGGCTGCGAACCTGGGCTGCTGTGGCATCACGCAGCTTTGTGCCGTGGGCAGAGAGCTCACTGCTCACGTTTGCGGAAGCATTCATCAACTTTTGCGTTTGTTCACTCAAAACACTCTCTCTATCTCTCTAACAAAACCTTAAACAAGTCAGCAGCATACCTGGTAGATGTGGCACACTTTTGATTTCAATTATATAATTGTTTAATTTTAAAACTACACTAGGAATGTCATGCTTCTTTTCTTCAACCCACTTGGTATAGTGAACAACATGTTCAGAATAGGTCATATTTCTTAAAGGACTCATTTCGCGAGAAACCGTTTAGTACTTTCTCTTTTTGAAATACAACAGGTCACTTTGAGTTGCATATGCAAGCTGTACGTGAAAATATTCTACCCCGATTGCCTCCATTAGTCAATGAAAGAAAATAGGAGGAAAAACGAGCGAATAAGGAAAAGGCAAACAAAGTGACGTAATTTTGTTAAATAGAAAAAGCCATACCGCAGTTGTGAT
>CM050214.1:12867706-12905206 GCA_027475355.1 Coilia nasus
ACGTAGACGCGAAAATACATATAAGAGAAACTGACCGAATGGGCTTTAAATAATGTTAGCCTGTTTGACTGACTCGCATAAGATTAGCAGGCTAGTTGAATGACTGAACTGCATTTACCGGGCACTTGCACTGTTTTGTCATGCAAATATTACAAACGGTCAGGAAGCGACTGTGCTTGTGCCATCTCTCCTTCCTCTTCGGATTCAGGATCAAAGACATAAGGCTGTATCTCTGTAGACATTCTGTGTGCAGTTTTAGCGCTGTCAAGTTGACTTTTCCCCTTTACCTTACTCTGCTATCAAGTTGACTGTGGGGTAAAGGAAGCTGCAGGGAGCGTGCCTCTGGTGAAATCGTGTCGTTCTCCCGGCCCCACCCCCTCTACCAAACTAAAACAGCCTGAAACAGAAGCACTAGAACATTTTTTTCATTAAAACCAGCGCACAGGGCAATTATTAATACTAGAGAACACCGCAAAATTAATGAAAACACGATGGAAGTACACCTTTAAGTAAGATTCCAATCAGCAGGGAACAGAAATACTCAGTTTGAAGGGAACTGCACAGGGTGTAGGGAGGTGGGGAACATGGATACATCACTTCACAGGAAGAATGACTGGGAAAGGTAAACCATGTGAAAATACATACTATCACTGAAAAAATGTACCTCTTAGGCCTGATTCACACCGACTTGAGCGTGTACAGCACATATCCGTATACAATGTGTTTGTATAGGGACAGAATACGCGCAAATCACGTGTGCGGTGTGAAGAGTCTAATTTGTTAACATGCATTCTAAACGAATACGGACAGAAAACGGGTGTTTGGTGTGAATGAGCCCTTAGAAACTATTTAAATGAGGGAAATGTGTTGTGATGTTTTTTTGTTGTTCATTTACCTTTTTAACACTATTTTTCTTGCATTGTTTTTTTTTTTGTTTCTTCACCATATGTTACTTTAATGGTGCAAGTTAAACCAATGTAAAAAGATCCATGCAGCACGTTAGATTCATATTTTTTATTATTGTATTTTTAGGTATTTTCAGCTAATTCTAAGCAGCCCTTTTTTAGTATAATTGATGTGAGCAAAACAGAGAAACTGAGTGCCATCTTAGTTCCCACAACCATACCCATCCTAATCCTTAGCTACACACTCTCCTGCTCCAGCTGTGGTCACACACAGTACACTGGTCAGGAAATGGGACCCATGGTGGCTTCCTGCGGCATCCATTACTATAAGTAGTAGTCACACCACCCCAGAACATAATTACAGATATGAGATCATATTTAGTGATAAAAGACAACAAAAAAGCAAGTGCATGGATTGTTTGTGTTTTGTGAACAAAATATAATGAAGTACAACTTTATACATGAGATAAGCGCTACCTTTCAAAGGAGATAGGGCAAGTTATACTTTGCCACAATATAGGTTATATTCCATTTGAGAGCAAATATAAATATGGATAGCCTGGCTCTATTATTGCTTCTAGCTCCGTTTTTGCTGAGATTGCAGTCTGAAATTGCCTTTGTTGAAATGAAAGCATCTAAGGGCTAAGAGTAATGATGGTGAAACAAAGCATTTGTGTGAAATGTCGCCCCAATACAGTAAATGCAGCAGTGTTCCATCTGACTAGAGTTGGCTAAAGTACAACAGAGAAGTAGTAGCAACATCAAATATCAAGAACTTCAGCCTGGTGCAGCACCAGTGTATAAAAATATACATTAAGGGACATTGTTGTCTCATTGGCAATGCGGTTTGGGGAAAGCCTTGAAGGGAGGCAAGTCAATTTACATACAATTATAACAGCAATATTTTACAGCATTTCAAACATGAATAGGGAATGAATAGGGATTTTTATTGAGGCTAATATCTGTACTATAGCGCAATGCATGGATGCAGTAATTGATGTAGATTAAGTGATTCTGCTAAAAAAGTTTAACTTGTCATATGCCCGTTTCATTAAAAATCAGCAAAGTGATGTGCTTCTATGTGTGTGATCTGTCAATTTCCAATGCACCAGGAGACAGAAAGTTTGTGTGTGTGTGTGTGTGTGTGTGTGTGTGTGTGTGTGTGTGTGTGTGTGTGTATGTGTGTATGTGTGTGTGTGTGTGTTCATGCATGTGTCCATGTGTGTAGTTGTTTTTGTTTTTGATAAATAGAAATGGAATGAGTGAGTGGGAAAGAGAGACAGGCAGGCAGAAGATGGGGTTGTAAATAGTGGCCATAAAACAACAGAAGCCACAGAGACAATGGGAGTACATTTGTGCCATAATTTCAGCCTGCGTTCAACAAGCAAGGCTCTGTTTTCATCATAATGGTAGATGGACCCAAATAGAGCGACACTGTGGGAGCAGTTTGTATGAATTTGCAGTGTGTCCACCAGACATAGCCTGTACAATGTGTGGGGATCCTGTGGTAGTCAGCAGAACATTCTTACACAGCAAATGCTCCTGCTAGACTGTTGTCTTCATTTCATCTCATAAACTGAAGTATGTAGATGTGATAATTAAAATGTAAAATTTGACATGTATAACATAAGTTATAGGACTTGGAAATGATTCCCATTTATCATTGTGATCACACAGCATGAAATTCAACCCATCACATGCATGAGCAGTGGGCAGCCTTGAGAACGGCACCCATGGGAACGGTACCATGCTCAGGGCACCTCAGTAATGCTTCTGGCAGGCGATGGATCTGAACCTGCAACACTTCAGTCACAGGTCCGTTACCTTACCTGGCGGATTCGAACTTAAGACCCTCCGGTCACAGGTCTACCTTACCTGGCGGATTTGAACTTGCGACCCTCCGGTCACAGGTCCGTTACCTTACCTGGCGAATTCGAACGTGCGACCCTCCGGTCACAGGTCTACCTTACCTGGCGGATTTGAACTTGCGACCCTACGGTCACAGGTCATTTGCCGTAACCTCCAGGCCACCACTGCCCCTTAGTGAATGTACAATATATTTCTTTTCTCTATTTTTCCTCTGTGATATTCTTTCTTTTCCTGGCCATGTAGCATTTGCAAATACAGGTATAAACAGCTCTGCAAACCTCCACCTCTCACTGTTACAGTAATGTTGGAGGGCTGAAGGAAGGGTGATATTCAGTTACAGTTACAGTTCATACAGGAAACTCTCAGGATTAATAACCAAGATCTTATTAGCGTAAGTAGAAGGTAGTATGCTTGGTCGTGGCGGCCTACTGTAGATCTGCTCAAGATGCTGCTGCGAAGCTGCTGGTGTGAAAGCTGTGACGCTGCAAAATGAAAGCTGCATAAGAAATACAAATTACACTCAAATTGCTGCCAGGGAAAACAAACATACTGTACAAGCGAGGAATAACACACCCCCCCTTATCCTAAGCAGATATAAACAGGTGGAGCCGGGGAGGAGGAGGGAGCAAGGAAATGCTGCCATATTGCAGGAGCTGTCAGATTGAGCCCAGCAGACCATAGATTTGAACTACTGTAGGGTGGCGTCAGGGGGCAAGAGCTGATTGATTTACGTCACAACCAATTAACAGTGTCACACAAGAGTTTCCTGTATGAACTTAGTCATTTATGGTATTTAGCACACGCTTTTCTCCAAAGCGACATACAGCAAAAATACTTTTAACAATTAACGTGTAGTAAAAAATAATAAAAGGGATTACAATTAAAACTTACACAGACTTATATAGGTTTATGCACCAGTAGTCAAAAAACTGTTAGCCTGATACACATCCAAAATAAAATGGCACATATTTAATCAACATAATAAAACCAAAAAGATATGTTTTTAGAACATTATATGCTTTCAGAGCAACTAGTGATTGCGTCTAAACTATTTGTCCATTGAGACACCAAAAAAAGAAAACAGTCTAGACTGAGAACACCTGGCACTGATAGTTAGCTGACACAACAAGCGGTCATTGGGTGAGCGAAGTGGTCTAGTATCAGTCTGTACAATATCATTGAAACAGGAAGGAGCAGGTCCAGTAGTAGTCTTATAAGCCAATGTGATACTCATGTTAGTTTTGTCATCAAGAACCACCATATGCAGTAGCTGATATAGTGTATTCTAGTGGCTACTGGTCTCTCACTGGATTTAATGGATCTGTCAAGCATTTGCCCCATGATGACATTTGAATGACATTAAGATGACATTTCTGGGGACAGAATTGACAGCAAAGATTCTGGTGGAAACATTAGCATATCAAAACATGTTAGATCTTCCAAACACGCACACACGCTTTCACTTTCTTAAATTTTAACTCAATTTTGTTGCCTTAGAAGAACTCAAATACAGTGCCCTCCTTCCCCCTACACACACCTTAAGTCCAAGTCTGCCTTTATCTGTGTCTAATATTTCATTATCCTTTTTTTCTCATTTTACAAAGTCATATGTACCACATGGCTTCTTTGTGTTTCTTTTGCTAGTTGGAAAATATTAGATGGTATTATTGAACATAAAGTATTACTAGTGTTTGACTTCACTAGTCAAAGTTATGGTGCGCCTGCACAGAAATGAGTGTCATATGTTCACATGGCATAGTGTTTTACTATTGTAAAGGTTTATGAATGGGTATTGTATTAGAAAAGATTTGCCAGTGTCATTAAATGCCACTGGGAAAGATAATTATTGCCAAAGAACTTTTAAAATGTAACACACATACACCCACACACACACACACGCACACACACACACACTCACACATGGTCATGGGGTTATGATTAGGTACAATTAACATCAATCAATTTGATTCATTATGACAAGTGCTACTTAGAGGTTGCTAAGGCATCATCTCTTGGACATAAAAAGGGACAATCACTGCGTGCACATGGACGAGTTGAATCCGATTGGAAATGGTTTGGGATCGTATCGAATTCATGTGCACAGGCTAAAGATCGTATAGGGATTGGTTTCGCGAATCCGATTGTCACCCCTGGCGATGTTAATCCGCTTGGTGCCGCCTTGTGCACGGTATTGGTTTGGATTCGCGTACTGCGCATGTAAGACCACTCGATCCCAGAAGCTTCTGTCCCTGATTTTCATCCATACTGAACTTCGAGGCTTTCTAGCAACAAGTCTCGTTGTCCTCAATTGCTTGTAATATCAAACGCCGACGGCACAGTTCATGTGGTATCAAGGAAACCAAAAACGCTGTTTGTTCTTTCATACGGACTTCCAAACAAAGGAGAATGCACAACATGCATGCAAATGCTGCTCTGTCAACCTCCTCGAGCGCTATCTTTGTTTTGTATGCCGCCAGATAGTTTGTTTATTTTCTTTTTAGCAGCCGTCAACCTGAAGTAGTTCTAACACCACTTGTTGAAAGGAATACAGCGCCATCTAGCGTAGCGGAAACGGCCAGATCTCTGACCATTATCCGCTTACACGAACTCTCATGTGCACAGGGATTTGGGACAGACCACCCGTTGGGTAGCAACACCCAATCCAATACCAATCCAATCCGATCCTACCATGTGCCCGTAGTGAATATCCACAATAATAATAGCAATGTCCTTGGGTACCCTGAAAGGAGCTTATAAATAAAATAGTTATTATTATTATTATTATTATTATTATTCGTATTATTATTATATAACATACATATAACATAATCTTCTCTCCCTCTCTGTTACTCTCTCTGTCTCTCTCTTGCTTTCAATCCATCTAGAGTGGACGTGATTAGTTTGTTTGAAAACTTCGCCATTAACAGTAACAGATGGAATCCAGGGTCATGTTTTGTTGTGGGGTGTAATGACTGAGCCCCCAGAGGCCCCTATCCTGGATCCGCTAATAGCCACCGTGGCCTCTCCAGCCCATCTGCGCCGTATGTGGTAAATAAAGAGCATCACGCCATCAGACACTGAGTGCCTCCCCCTCTGGCTTTCAGCGTGAAGTCATTTCATGAGCCATAATGCTTTGTCACCACCGCTCCTCTGCTTCAGCCATTCTTAACGGTGTTTAATTAATGACTCCACTTTAGACTGGGCAGGGTGCTATGGGTCAGATACACATCCTGTACAGGCTGATGTCACTAAATATCTAAATGTGAGCATTCTTAGTGGATCCCAATAGAAAAAGAAAAGTCAGCAGTAGAGTCGAACAGAGACATGGTAGTTCTTAAAGCAAGAATGTGGAGTTCTTAAAAACTAGTGGACCAGTTACCTAAAAGGCACAAAACATCCAAAACATTTTCAGAAGTCTTATTGGCACTGCTACAAGATGCTCGTTGGTGTTTGATGGCAATACATTCAGCAATGTTAAGCTGTAAATCTGTTTTATATTGTGGTGGTTTTCATATCCTCCACCCAGAATTGTACAGTGCACATCCTTGACAGCTGGTGGGAATAACATTTTTTTTCTTCACCACTGTTTATCCACCCTTCCTTTGACTATATACCAAACAAATGACTTTGGAGATGGTGCTAAGTCAAATTGTGCGCTAAAAAATTATACCTCAAGTAGTGGGGAGAGGTTACATAGTGTAGCTATAATGAAAGAGATCACGAAATGATCACAAAATGCTCTGTCAAAAAAAACAAGTGCTATCTCCCATATTTTGAAACACAGGCCTGTGAGGTCATCTCAAAGGGTAGCCTGTAGCGAGGTCCTCTGCTTAACTCCAATTTGACACCTCGTTCTGGCGGCAGCTGTGTCTAGACACCAGACTCCTGCACAGAAAGTAGAGCATTTCTGTACCCTGGTCTGTGGGCAAAGTCACCTCGAGCAGGAGGAAATGGAGCCTGTCACACTTCTCATCCTGACAGCTTGTCCTGACAGTTTTCTGCATTGTGGGTGACAGAGCACTTTTTGCACTTTTTTAAGATGCGTCAGATTTTGTGCCATAATCAGTCGCCAGGCAGACACTTTAACAGATAAGTCCTCTCTCTCACTCCACACACACACACACACACACACACACGAACACATACACACACACACACCATTCTCCATTTCCCACCCCACCGCGAGCATAAATCCGAGTCAAACTGGTGTCAGCGTCCCCACGTAGCCTATCTGCAGAGGACGCCTGAGGAATAACACAGCCTGTTTTAAAGTCCTGGGTTTGAAGTCCATCTGGGTTGGTGGGGGGGCGGGGGCGGGGGCGGGGGGGCTCCATAGTCATTATCTTCCTCTGCTTCCCCCCTCCCCTTCATGGAGGCTCATTAGCGACCTTGGCAGCAGTGCAGAAACACACACACACACACACACACATACAGACACAGCACGGGCTTCAACATGTGATCAGAAGTTTGCTTGGCTCATATTGTGTAAGCATTGGGGGATCCATTGGAATTTACAAATTGCTGGCGTTTTTTTTTTTTCTGTGTGTATATCTGGTAAAGGGAGAGAGTGGTGGCTGCATTTGTGTATGTAAACACACTGAAATTGTTGCTGACAGAATATGGGTCTGTAGGAGTAATTCTCAATAACCAAGTTAAAAAAGATGTTCCTTGATCCAAAAAGATTGTTTTAAACTTGAATTATAATATTAACCCATTTATTTGGATAGAACATGGGGTAGAGAGGATGGGGTGGTGGCTGCATTTGTGTATGTAAACACACTGAAAATGTTGCTGGCAGACTATTGCGCCATGGTATACTCAGGTACATGTATATTTGTGGACTAACTGAGGCCATGCAAACAAATGCAGTCATAAATATTGAGGCTGGAGGATGCTACTGCATACTTGTAAGAGTGTTTATATATTTATATATAGACAGTACAGGCCAAAAGTTTGGACACACCTTCTCATTTAATGCGTTTTTTTTTTTTTTTTTCATGACTATTTACATTGTAGATTCTCACTGAAACCATAAAAACTGTGAATGAACACATGTTTGATGGGTAAACAAGCATTCTGAGCATTATTTGTAGAGTTATGAGCAAAAATGTCCAAATTGGCCTGCAATCTCGCAATGGTAAAGAATCCTTTAAACGAAATCCTTAATCCTGGTGGTGATCTGGATCACCACCAAAAACTAATCAGTTGTAAGTTAGCCAACTTCTGATCTATCCTGAAAATTTCGTTAATATCCGTCCAGAACTTTCTGAGTTACGCTATTAACAAACAAAACAAGAAACAAACAAACTACTGTACAGACAAACAAACAAACCAACGCGGGCAAAAACATAACCTCCTTGGAGGTAATTATGTACTTAACAAAAAAGTGTGAAATAACTTAAAACATGTCTTATATTCTAGTCATGAAAATAAAGAAAACGCATTGAATGAGAATGAAAATGAGTATATATATATATATATATATATATATATATATATATATATATATATATATATATATATTCGCTACTATAATTTTGTGTGGGTGGGTGTTACTGCTCCAAATCTTCACAAAACGAAGCAGTGGATATACACACGTAGGCACAAACCCAACACAGTGCTGGCAATCCAAATGGTAGCTTTAGGCTGACTATGAACTCGTGCCAGATCTAGGTCCATTCATGCATGTTTGTGGCCTGAATGTGAATGTGCACACAATTGAGTCTTTGGCTCTGCTTGCACCTGGTATTAGCATGCGTCTTGGGGGATGTGATCAAAAGTGGATGGCACTATGCACAGGTGTGGATGCCCCCAAAAGGCGTTGAGGTCTGGATCAGATATGAGCACATTCTTTAAGCAATGTATAGCCTACAATGTAGGCCCTACATGAACAACGTGCCCTGAGCCATACCGAAGGACCGCATACACATCTTCTGCTTGACTGACATGCATTTCTGAAATCCCCCAAAGATGGACAAGCTGGCTTGAGGAAGTAAAAGCCCTGCCATATATTCCTTCCTTCCTGCCTGTGCTCCTAAGTAGGTGACTTCACGAATCTGCTAATCTACTTGGCTGAAGAGTTGCGGTAATTGGGATCAGCTGTTTCAGTGAACTGGCTGAAACACATATATGTGGCAGGACTTTTACTTTCTGAACCTGGGATATCCACCTCTGCCTGCTTGTAATCTCTGGTTGTTTCTCAAATCACGTACGTCAGCTCTGTCTGACCATGTTGGAAAGCCCAGAGATATACTTATACCATCGATGCATGAAATAACTGGGTTTTCTTGGAACATGCAAAAGAACAGACGAAGGCTGCAGTGAAATTGCAATTCATTTATCCTGTGCCTTACGCCAATCACCTTGCCTTGACCCTAGTGGAAACCATTATGAGGTCAAGGAACAATATGAAATATTCATCAGGACCCAGGACAAGACTTGGTGCTAAGGTAATATAATGGCACTTACGATAGCAAACCCAATAATGTGACACGGAATGATAATGTGTTCATGTAGTGATGGTATTTAAGTTTTCTACATGACTTGTTAAGGCATTGCAGGAAGTTAAATTGAATTGTAGGGGTTTTGTGATCAACCATATTTATTGAGTACATACATGTAAAGGACAAAACAGCAAAAGTAAATCTATATTCAGTAGGAATGGTGATGGTGTTTTTTGTTTACTAACCATTTTGCAGTCTGCCCCACCACTCTGACATGTTCTTAATGGTCCTAGTGCCAGATGTGACATGACATACTGGAACGGTAGATCACACAAAACGCATGTTACTAGCAAGTGTGAGCTGAGCTTTTGATGTGGTATCTGGAGGGACTGGGAGGAACCGTTACTTCATCCATGACATCGATCTTCTTTACATTCAACCATAGCAGCATGTGTAGATGCAATCCCACGATTTATGTTTACAGTTCTTTTTTCTTTTCTTTTTTTTAACAAAATCAACCCTATGTACGCACATATTTTCAACCGCATCATACATTTTTATATTCGTCATATCAGTATATATTCATGTTCACATGAGCGTACTTTATGTCCACTGTCACAATTACAATGGTAGGGGTTGTTAAACATGTTAAAATGCTTAGATTGGGACATGTATCTTCCAGGCATACCTCCCAACAGAGGATGCTCCTGTGGATGACTATACATCTTGCTTAGCATGTTTCAAGCATATCGGGAGAATCAGCTGCCAAGTATGGTGTTTCTATGCTTAAACTTACCTTAGGACAAATATTTATAAAGTAGGTGGTTATTGAATATACAGACAGAACAGATTAGATGTATTCTTTGCACGATTCATAGTGCAGTCCAGAATATTTGAGTTATTAATTTAAAGAATGTAGAAGTAGACTTTTCTTCAGTGTGCAGTGCACAGTGTACTTTGTCAAACACTGCTGTTGCTGCAGAACTCTAGGTAAACCTGGCCTCCATCCTCGGTAAATATACCTCGTTAGGCCACAGGTGCTCCCCTTCCCTGGTCCGGTGGCTATGCTGGAACTTACACCAGTTACACCTGCAATATGCTTACACAATTAACAACATATGTAGCATGTTTTCCCAGCAGATGTAAATAAACTCAAACTAATGTGTTGAAAAAAAGTGGCTTGGTGCAGTGAGTGGGTACACACAGCTGATACATTTGGCCCTGTGCAATTGCAAAGTGTATATATGCATTTGGACTGTGTTTGCACTGGACGGTCCAAATTCTCCCTCGCGTGGCTGGGCTTGTTATGGCTATCCATGCCAGGTTGAAGCCAGGTCTGCATCAGAAGAGTTTTGGCCAGGGCCACATAGCTACATCCCTTCCCTGCAGTCAGCTGCTGTTTTAGGATAGCTTCTGGCTGCTGCACCCCAGACTGCAGCAAACTACCCTGCAATCAATGAAGCAACTTCACACCCAGGGCTTGTGGGGGATAACAGCAGAGCAGAGAATACACACACACACACACACACACACACACACACACACACACACACACACACACACACACACACACAGACACACACATGCACAAACACACACACAAACACAGACACACACACACACACACACACACACACACACACACACACTTACACACACACACACACACACACACACACACACACACACACACACTCAGCTGACACAAACACTTCCCTCATCAGACACCTAGCCTCCGTGTGCACCCCAGAGGAGTAAAAGACTGGTCACCTGGAGTGCTGTGCAGTGTGGCTGATTTCTTATGGTGTTATTACTACTCTTGAACAAAGCATCCATTGGCACGTTCACAGGAGGCCACCTAAATGCTTGGTTTGGTTGTTGTGGCGTGGATTCGATGTTGTTGTTAAGCTTTGTTAGCTTAAAGCCACAAATTTAATTAAGCTGGATTTAAGAATTGTGCAATGAGTCTTGCTGATTGTGTATTTTGAGTAATGAAATTATACAGCATTTCTGCCAGGATTTGCTCAGATATTGGCCTTACAATTATTAATCTGTTTTCAATAACACTTGGCAAGGCCACATATCTTTTATGGAAAGTGCTGCCAAGAATTGGTGAATTTGATCTTATCGAGGGGGGGGGGCGCGATGTGTGATTTTTCTCCCTTGATTATGAGACGATGGTGCTTGCGCCCTTGCTGCCCCTGTGAGACGATGACTAAGAGGTGTGACATTAACATAAATCAATGGGAATCCATTGGGCTCCAGAGCCATGATGGATCAGTTTTGGAAAACCCCAGGAAGAGACCCCCAATGCCATGGCAACCGCATGCAAACAACACCCGGTGCGTAAGCCGCTGCAACTGTGACTATCCATCCATTTTGTGCAGTAAGTGGTCGTAAAGAACAAACAAAAGCACCTCTGTTCCCACACAATATATTATTATTATATTACATTTAGCCAACGCTCTTATCCAGACCGACTTACAGTTATTTAGGTACAGGGTCGCAGTTACAGTCCCTGAAGCAATGTGGGGTTAGTTGCCTTGCTCAAGGGCATTTCAGACATGGATGAGGGATCAGGAGAGCACTAGTTGTTTACCCCCCCACCCCATTCTTCCTACTGGTGTGGGATTCGAACCTGTAACCCTCCAATTCCAAAACCAACTCTCTAACCACTAGGCCACAGCTACCCCACAGACCCAAGACATGCACTATGTTACTTTAGTTAGCATGCTAGCAGATGTATTAAAGTAAATTGTGTACTATGGGTGATGTTGAAAAGAATTTTGCATGAATTTAGTTTGTTTCCTGGTGTAGGGCTGATGAGTTTTAACTAATTACTACTGCTTTAATAGCACTCATAAATATGTGTAATGACTACATGCCATACAATTAGGTATCCTGAAGCATGATCTGCTGACTACGTGCCTGTGCTGCTCTGAGAGGATGTCATTTTCCACTGGTGTGAAACATTAACACAATGCTGTGCTTTAAATGGCGCTGCTCCTGGGAAAGCTGTGATGAGGAAACACCTCACTGCACACCACGCAGAGTGCAACCGCTGTGACACTAATGTGACTTTTGCGCTTCCCATTGCAGTGGCATTATGATGCAGTGGCAGTATGTTGCAGGTTCCCTGCCTGGCAGTTCTAGTTCCCTGAGCGAACCATCACCATCACCACCTCACCCTAACCCCTACAATTTGAAACTAACATTAAATATTACTATTGTAATAGATGGTGGCATGCCATTGTACAAAGTTGTACAAGGTACTTGACAGATTCCCCTGTTAACACTACCTAACCCTTCACCCCAGCGGGTGCACACACTGATTATTTACCTCTGGCTAGCTCACTAATTAGATTCAGTCTGCCCTCTTCAATATGCTGGACAAACATGGGGACACAGTATGGCTAGTCAGGTTACCATTCAACTTGCACACTCAGAGTAATTTGGCTTAACAAGATGGCCGTCGGCAGCTGTTTTAGACCATAAATATTAATTTGCATGTAAAGTGTTTCCAAGCCAGGATTTATTTTTCAAATCACTCAAATGCACATGAACCGTTAAACTGGAAACCTGGTTACTGACATGATGTGCAAATGATCAATAGATAACCAGTGGCACAAATGTCCCCATTCTGGTTTGTAATTTGTGCAGGTGTTCCATGACACTCTCATTAAGATGTCATTTAGGCAGCTGCACACGTCACCCATACACCTCGATCTACCACTGTGCAGGCTGAAACGCAGAGTCAAGCTGTAATTCTATTCCAGACACTGAAACTGCGTCAGAAATATGAAAGTGTCTGGATTTTTTCTGAAGAGGACGTGTTTGGATATCTGTTTACAGGTGTCATTGCATAGTTTTTGTCATTGCGCTGGTCTCTAGTATTAACGAATGCCCTGTGAGCCAGTTTTGGTGAAAAAATGCTTTAGTGCTCCTGTTTCAGGCGGTTCTAATACGGTGGAGGAGATGGAGCAGGGAGAATGACAGGTTCTCGGCTATGCTAGTCACAGGCTACAATCATTGAAAGCTTATTTGGTCATAGCACACCAAATAGAAGATGTAAGCATTTTAAACATGCCCTTGCCCTTTTCTTATTCGCTTGTTCTTCCGCCTATTTTCTTTCATTAACTAATGGAGGCAATCGGGGTAGAAAAACATTTTTACGTGCAGCATGCATATGCAACTCGGAATGACCTATCATGTTTCAAAAAGAGCAAGTACTAAACGGTTTCTCGGGGAATGACACCTTTAATAATGATCCGAATTCACTAGTCATCAAATATATGACACACCCCTCTAGTGCCTCCAGTGCTGCTGGTACTACCATTTTGAACATTTAGTGTGTCCCCCACAAAATGGCATATAAACGATCAACACTGACAATTAAAATGTCCCTCATTAATCATGTAGATTGATTAAGATTTAGGGGACACAATTATGGACAGATGTGTGCTGGGATGTTTTAGCCTAAGAGACAACAGGTTGTCCATCATAGAGAAGCAGAAGAACTTGCTAAAGAACAGAAAAAGGATAGATTCTGCACAATAGATGCCTACACACAAAACGGCATATATCCCCTCCCCATTTCAAACAGTAACATATCCAAAGATATGACTGTGACATCTCATTCGTATCAGACAGCTGTAGGAACTGGGGGAACATAAAATATTCATTTTTAGATTTATATCTGAACAAACAGCAGATATGCTTCATTTCTGGACATGTGCGTTGTGCGTTGTGTAGAGGGACATGAGGAAGGGGGTGGAGAAGGAGGATGAGGATGAGGAGGAGGAGGAGGAGGAAGAGGGGGAAAGGAATGATAAGGGCACATTTGTTAAGGCTGCTCCAATCTCACGTCTGTGCTGTGCAAATGATGAGAGAATCCTAACACAATCCAAATCTGATTAGTATTGATACTGAGCATGGGAGTGATAGCTGAGTTTAGCAGCGGCACAGCTGAAAAATGCTCTGCTGAGAGTCGCACATCTGTGGTACGTATATAGTGATGAGTGGCTTCATTATTTTCTCCATCGTCCAAAGCAGTTACAGTAATTTCATGCATTTCTATCCTTAACAGTTTGAAGGGTGTGGTGTGTGTCTGTGTCTGTCTTTGTATACAGTTTAATTATATGCACATACATGTCAGACATATATAAGCTATTCATGCATATGTAAATGAAGTTGTTGACTATTGGAACAAAAAGATTTGTGTGTGTGTGTGTGTGTGTGTGTGTGTGTGTGTGTGTGTGTGTGTGTGTGTGTGTGTGTGTGTGTGTGTGTGTGTGTGTGTGTACACGTGTGCGGGTGCATGGAGTTGTTGCATGGCCATCGCTGTTGAAAGGCAGAACAAGATCAGGAATTTCACATGGCTCTGGTTTGCCTCTTGTACTTGCTGGTGTCACATTGCCACACACACTACAGCTGCCACATCATATAAAAAATGCATAATTCAGATGTTCAGATGCACAGAGGGCCTAGGGGGGAGGATCGCTTATTGCAGCGATTGCTCTTCAGAATTCTGATGCATCTGTGCAAAAATCCTGCTACAATCCAAAGGTCCATGCATCACTATAATCTGATGGTAATGCATAGCAGAGTGAAAACACATCTGTTACTTTCTATACTGAAACAGGGGGATTATTAAAGTAGTCAGATTGTGACCTTAGCTACCTCTTCATCCTTTGTGTGTGTGTACATCAAGGACATATCATCATCCATACAGACCTCAGCCAATCAGCCAATGTGAAGCCAATCTGATTTGTTAATAAATTATGCTGATCAATTATACGCTCTCAAACGTCAAAAAGCATTCAGATTTGTTATGTTTATCTGCACTAGCTCAAAGCAACTATGAGAACCCCTTTTAGGTAACTATTTATGGAGTAATAGACATAATGTAATTTATATGATGTGGTTATGTCCATTAGTGATGTGTAATATAGGAAACAGAATAGCATATTGAATAAATAATCTTATACACTATATGCAGTAGGTATGTAGGGTGTGCCCTCTCATGTGTAATTTGTATTTAACAAAATGTACATAAATAGTAAACAAATACGATAAAACAAAAAGACTAAAAGAAATAAAGTGTTAAATAAAATATCACATTTTCTTCAGATGTATTTTCTGAATACACATGTACTGAAATGACTAAAGTCACACCTTTGAGATGAAAGAGTCCATGTTTTGTAATTCCAGGTAGTATTTGGCTAATGGGTAGGATTAGCATTAGGCCTAGGCTGTGTTACAGTGCCAAATGGGTTATGAAATGACGCTGAGTAAGAAAGGGGGAGGGGGGGGGGCAACAGAGTTACAGCAGAGGTTGGTAATAAGGCCTGTCGTAGCTGGCATCTGGTGGTAGCTAATTAATTCAGTTGGACGACACTAAATATGATAGATATAAGAAGCTTTTTTTTTTTTCAAAAACAGATGAAGTCTAGGCACAAACAAGGTTCTTATTAGGGGAGGACAGAGAATCTCCTATTGTAATACCTACTAATACCTTCCAGTTTAAAATCAGTTCTCTAAGAAGCACTCTATCTAAATCTTGGATTACCAAACAAAGGTAATGTCTTTCTATTAAGACCTTTTTACCCGGTCCCCCGAAGGGGATTGACCAGGTATTGCAATGATCCTGTCCGTGTGTGTGTGTGTGTGTGTGTGTGTGTGTGTTTCTGTCTGTCTGTCTCTGTGTCTGGTGTCTGTCTGTCCACATGGGGGACCAGGGTGCCATCTCTGATATCAATCATATCATTGGGTATGCCCTCCATGCCATGGCATGTCTTTATGCTTAGCCTATGGTTTTTCTCAATCTCTTTAAAAGTGATGCATCTAGCTGACAGATTGTTTTAAAACATTTTCCGGGATGCAGGGAAGCATACCCTGGCACTCCCCCACAGGTTTGGTCTAAAACAAAACAAAGACCTGTTCTTTCGTAGAGAGATGAAAGACAGACAATCTTGTGGACAAATTAAAGCTGACAAGTTAGAACAGACAGACATCAAAGAAAAGGCAGAGGAAAAGGGAGGGATAAGTTGTATGGCTTAACTTGTGAGAGGTCATTAGCAGCCCATAGGCTCACAGCACCATAACTAAGGGATGGTGCAGACTGTGTCCAGCTCCTGCACCTGGATCATCTGGGGATAATTATGCCAATCACACCTACTGTAGCAGGCCAGGGGCAGAGAGGCAGCAGAGAAGGCAAGAAGTGCTTGACCTCCGCAAACTGAACCTACCTGGGCACTATAGTTTCAAACCTAGACATCAGTACTGAGGTTGTCTAGTCCACTGCTCAGATAAAGGGGATGAAGATGATTTTCCTCATGCCCCCCGATGCAATCTATGAAATGAGAATCTGGATTTGCAAGAGGGCAAGGATTGTTTTTTTATAGGGCATTTTCCATACACAGAAGGAACGCAATGCATTTCACACATGCAAAACGATCAGATAAAAACAAAGAAGAAACAATACTATAATTTGAGAAAGCAATGCCCCTAAAATAGGATAAAAACACAGAAGTTTAAAGTTTAAAATATTTCATATGAATGTGTAATACAAATGAGTAACATGAATAGAACAACGTCACACGAATAGTATAAAAGTCTTTGGGGTAGGTTCCATCCTTCATGGTTCAGGAATTAGTAAGTCTTGATCCAGCAGATCCAGCCTGATTTCAGCTGGAATGGGCAGAGCCTGTCCCCTGTACAGATGGACAGGGACCCAACAGGCAGTGGTGAGAAGGAAGGTGGGGCAGAGCACATAAAACAAGGACTGAGAGACTGAGGAAAAGTTTTTATTCTCAATCTATAAGCACTTATTAATAAAATCTGATATCAAAATTTGATAATAACATTTGAATTTGAATTTAAATAAGGTTATCAGCTTATTATTAATTAGCTAAATCTGAAAAAAACAACTGGACATAGTTTAATTGCTTAATTGTTACTGCTTCTTATCTTCATCAGGCTTTATAATTAATTCCTCTGCTAGCATGATTTAGAATTGATTTCTGAAACATTTTGAGTGTAGACAGTATGCGTAGGCAGTGGCGGACTGGCAGAGATCTGTGTTGGACTGCATTCCTGCCCCTTTTAATAAACTCTGGTTTATCAGAAACCTGCCTCAGTGAAATGAATGTTAGGTTCCTAGAAAACAGAATGGCACAATCAGTTGAGCAATGAATGTCAACTATTCTGCAGAAGACCAGGCTACTCCCATACAGATTTGCAATTGTCTATGAAAGCCACAGTCAGGCCACAAACAAATCGTGCAAAAACTCATCAGGCCCCAGCTAAAACGTGTGGCAAGATGAGTGTAAGTAGACAGATGTTGCTGGGGCTACACAGCTGGATATTGTTTTCAACACTGCACCAAAACGATATGCTTTTTTCCCCCAATTTGAGTCTTGGGCCCACTGCTGTGCCTGTTTGGCACACAAGTGCTCAGTTCTTTGTTGTCTCTGGACCTGATGGTAAGTTTTATACCACAGGTAAATTTGGAGACTCAGGCCTCATTTACACCAACTTGACCGTGTACAGCACGTAACCATGTACAATATGTGTGTATGTGTGACAGAATATGGTCAGATCACGCGTGCGGTGTGAATAGTCTAATTTGTTAACGTGCATTCAAATATGGACAGAAAACGGGCACTTGCTGTCTATGCACTGTATACAGAGTCGTTGGGGTGAATGAGGCCTCAGTCAGGATGGTGGTTGGAAAAACAGGAACAAGGTTTTATTAACAATGATGCATCAATGGACAGAGAGACATAGTTTGAGCAAAAATTACCCAGCGTCACTCCCAGAAGGCAGAGGCCTAGGGCCTCGCCTTGCCAGAGATCAACCAGCTATCCAAGGCCTAGCCATGCTTCTGTCCAACTAACAATAATCTAAGCTTAAATGTCCTATACAGAAAGTGGGTGTACCCAGTGGTACCTGCCCTAAATGAATATGCAATAAGCAGTTGTGTGTGAAAAGGGGCTTTGTTACATTTGTGTATGTTAATTAAAAGACAGGGACAGTCTTCATCAATTCAACCATCTTCAGACCAGACAGAGTCAACTGACAACAGAGAGAAATTTATAGGATAGAAGAGATAGAGGAGTCTGTCTGCTTAATAACTCATATGGAGCAACAGAGCAAAGTTTACAGCTCCAATGACATTGCGTCACTGGCTGCACCCGCAAACACACAGAGTAAAACTAATTTGTTTGAAAAACATGAACTTGCCTGTGTGGTGATGTTCGCAGATTCAATGAAAAAGAAAAAATCAATGTCCACACCCTCAAACACAAAGCAATACTCTGATGTTCGAAAAACCACAAAAACCCTGAGCAAGCTGTACCTGGGTGGTAGGTACTCCTCATCATTCCCCCGCTTACGCGCTAAGCTCAGTACTCCCCATCGGGCTTGAAGTAGGCTACTGTAGCAGAAGGACACAATTCACTGGAACTGCAACAAGAGAAAACTGGATTAAGGGGAAAATTTTATAAAAATCAATTTTCAAAAGTAAAAAGAGGCTCAGATGTATAATGGTTTCCTGTACTAATGCAAGCCAGTAATTTTCTTTCTTTATTAGCCTCTGTGGATGCAATTATGAGAATGACCAACACAATTACACAATACTTCTTCAGATTTTGTGACCCCCATCAAACATTGAACTCTATGAGAGATGAT
This sequence comes from Coilia nasus, assembly GCA_027475355.1. NCBI lineage: Eukaryota > Metazoa > Chordata > Actinopteri > Clupeiformes > Engraulidae > Coilia > Coilia nasus. Next base: position 12,886,614 of record CM050214.1, read on the forward strand.
ATTCTCTATGAGAGACACACACCTGAACATGCATCCTCTTAGCATGTTTTGAATGAAATAGTAAACAGCAATAATAGTAAAATAGTAATACAGTAAAGAAATAAACACATGAGCCAGAAATTCCTGGAATCAATAGAGTATTTTCGTAACTACTCCAGGTAATCTTGCTGTGCTGGTTAATAATGCATTTCCTTTCCGGAAATTTCTGTCCCTCTTCCCTCTCCGCTGTCTTATGTGTGTGGCCCTCGTCCTCCCATTCCGACATGAAGAGGGAACATCTTTAAGGACAACTCTTTTCCTGCACCCCCCCCCCCCCCCCCACTCCTGTCTCTATGACAACACACACACATGTCGGTGACATAGTAAATCAGTATAACAGCACCCCTTTTACATAACATTTTCCATAATTCATTGATACCTTTTGGGCAGGAATTGATTTATTCATTTGCTTACGTCTCACTCGATATATTTATCTCTTGGTTTATTTTGGATATTTGTTTGCTCGGCTTTGTTAGGTGCTCTGCGGTGCCACTGAATTAGTCCGACCTCTGGCAGGGGTCCAGCTCCAAGCGTGCCGAGGGAGCAGCAGAGGGAACGCTCGCTGGCCGCTTGTGACCTGTGCATCACTGCAATGAGATTATTGTCAGGGTGATTGGCTGAGAGCAGCCACCCCCCGGCCCACCCTCCAAGGCCAGAGAGCTCCCCATTTCCCAACAGCGATCCATACTGCTGCTGCCCGCATGTGTCACTCTGTCACTGTCATCTCTTCTTCCCGTGTCATTCACTCGCTGCCTTCTCCGCTTGCTGTCCAACCGCCCACCCACCCACCAACCCCCTCGCTTGTAAGCCATTGTGCTTGTCAGTTCTCAGGGTTGACCACTGTGTGCAGGTGTACGTCTTTATATATGTGTGTGTGTGTGTGTGTGCGTGTGTGCGTGTGTGTGTGTGTGTGTGTGTTCGTATGTGTGTGTGGATGTGTATATGCGTGCATGTCTGTGTGTGTGTGGTTTTTCAATTAATTAGCAGACCTAAAAGCATCTTCCTTTGTGGTATGTTTGAAGACTCAGGACAACAATCCTCTAGGGGCAGCAATTTCTTTGAATAGCATTCCTCTCTGATTGACAGCAAAAAAAGCTTTCAGTTACTGAAGACCCTTTTGCTTATAGTTGTCATAAACATATCAAACTGTACATTTAGCATGAATTTTTGTACAAATAAAAAAAAAAACTTACAAGAGCCACAGGCCATGTACACCAAAGTCACTGCATTAGCAAAAGACCAAACGTGCAGTTTCACTGCAAACATAAACAAGCGTAGCTTATGGCACCGGCGAGAATTCCCTCTGCTCTTCTCTAAACCACTGAGAAATTAATTAACTTTGGTGTATTGTGCTAACACAGCAAAACCATCCTACATCTCACGCTTTTTACTTCCTCCTCTGAAAGCCGGCGTCATCAGATCTTCATTCAGATCTTTATTAGTCAGGGAGGGGGGAGGACAGGACCCAGAATCCAACACTTGGCAGCTCTCCCCTCCTCCTCTGGATTGGGAGCTTACAACTGCACAGCAGCTCATGAAGATCATGAATACTATTATACATTCTATCTTCTTATGCGCCATACATTTTAAAACTTAACTGTGTGCAATTTCAATTCATGCAATTCAAATTAGAGTGCCATAACAACGCTTTATGACACAATCTTATGAAATTACCTGACTGGATGTGGATATTTGTGTGTTGTTTAGTACACTGTAAAAAGTGAGGCATAAAACCAACCCTAAAGAAAAATTAAGCAAACATGCTGCTTCATTCTATGTTGGTTCAACTCAACAATTCCAGGTATGTTATTAATGTACATGGCTTTGTTAAGTTAAATCAACTTACAAGATCCATGCAGCACGCCGCTTTTGTTTAAGCTAATTCTAAGCAGCACTTTTTACAGTGTGGAAACTCAGATATTGAAGCTTGATAGTTTAAATGCTTCATGATTACTTTATGAATGTTATTTGCCAAAGAATACAAGCCAGTATTCAGCCACTAAATATCCTTCAACAACTCCCCATAAACACTGACTTTGGTAATTCATGCTGCAGAATTGATGATTCGGCTAGGTGGCTATAAGCTTGCATTGGGTAAAGAAAAGCTCGGATTCAGTCAATAAGGCCTGGCACTGTTTCTGTCTTCTAAGTGGATGAGTAGCCTACCAGCAATACTCTACAACACAACAGAGCTAGTGGCACCTCATCTGTGCTAAAACCCATCATCCCATCCTTTGGGCTGCCTCAACAACATAAACAACAAAGACAATTGTTATGTTTTTGTATTGGAAACGCATGTAAACAAAGAATTCAGAACAGACACGCCATTAAAATCCACTGCCACAGATATAAACTTAAAATTTATTGCAGTAAAATCCACAGAAAATCCATTGCAACATTTCTTCCCGATATCTGTGAGGAGAAAATTCATTATGTAGGACCAATTTTGTAGACCTATAAAAATTATAACAGGGGTATCACCACTGGGCAAGACCATCAAATACAGTATTCTGTCAGTATACATACAGGCACAAGGCTATCTTTGTCTCTCTCTTTGTCTCTCCCTCTCTCTCTCTCTCTCTCTCTCTCTCTCTCTCTCTCTCTCTCTCACACACACACACACACACACACACACACAAATGACATTTAACAATAATATTTTGACCGTCTGCCTCCTTATTCCTCCTTGTTAAGTTTACATCAATAATATTTCAGTGTAAAAAAAATGACTGGACAGACACAGTAGCCTGACACTGCTGCACCAAAGCTCAGCATCACACTTCCTGCTACTACTGCCATCCATGGCGTAACTAATGTCGAGCGACCAGGATTTTAAGTAGCAAAAGTAATGATTAAGTCATGATGAAGTCACGACATCCTCAGTCAGCACTATTAAAATACAATTTTCGCAGCGTGGCGCTCCCACCCCCACCCTAAGCCCCAGAAGTCATCATCTGAGCATATCTAAACCACTGATCGCTGTTTGCAGACTGAAACAGTGGTGAACCATTTTGAAAATGAAAGAGTATGAACACAACAAAAACAGCACTTTTTGCGATACAACTTACCAGATCCTCATCTGTTTATAAGAAAACAATAACATGGAGTGCTGTGGTTTTTGTATCATCTTTACATGTATCTTGAGGCTATTTAGCAATGACAAAAAAATGCACAAAACCATTATTCACTATAGTAGTTTCGTAATTCAGAGGAAAGGCTGTGTACTGTAGTCCTGCCATCCTGTAATTGCTCTTACCACCTACTAATGTTAGAAACTGTGCAATCACCTACAGTGTTGTGCATAAAAGAGTTCAATAGAACACCTTTAATGACTATGTTCATTTTTCTGCACACAATGAACTGAACGCAACAGATGTGTAAATAAAGAATTTGAGTGTTATCTCCTTCAGATTATATGAGGTTCCGCACCATGCTCAATCATGTTCATTTTATGAAATGCTGTTGAGGTGGTGGAGGCCATGGAATAACAGAAGAACGCCATACCTCCACAGCGAGCGGGCAAAGAGTCCTTGGAATTGATTCACTGGAGGTACGACACTGACAGAGTTCATGGGCACATGTGTAATTTATCCCATCAGCTGCCATGGGGTGACAGTAAAAGAGACAGGGGAAGATTATGTTAACAGGTTAATCAGAGTCAAACACCATGTACCAAGTACCATCGTGTCATGGTGGGCTGTAACTGTTTAGACATAACGTTTTCTTAAAGGTGTCATTGCATCGTTTTTTCATTCATTTTGCAGTGGTCTCTAGTATTCATAAATGCCCTGTTCGCTTGACTGCTCCCGTTTCAGGCTTTTCTAGTTTGGTGGAGGAGATGGAGGAGGAGGAGAATAACAGGTTCTCAGCTATGCTAGTCACAGGCTGCAATCATTCAAAGCCCACTCGGTCATCACACCAAATGCAAGATCTAAACATTCTAAACAAACACACATACTTACCTATATTTTGCTAGGTGAATGTGTGCTGCAACGAGACTCCTCCGTGAATCACTATGGCATGTTTTTTTTTCCTAATTAGCAACCTTACGTCACTTCATTTGCCCTTTTCTTATTCACTCGTTTTTCCGCCTATTTTTTTTTCATTGACTAATAAAGGCAATTAGTAGTGGAGTAGATAAAGATTTTCGCATGCAGCATGCATATGCAACTCGGAGTGACCTATCATATTTCAAAAAGAGCAGGTACTAAACGGCTTCTTGGGGAATGACACCTTTAACAAACAATTACATTCATAGCTCAAGTGTGAGATTAAAACAGCAGCGCTTATCATAATATGGCAGTCACTTTATAATCAGACGTTAACCATTTCCTGACTAAGGAAAATGCCTTTGTTTACAGTCCTCTAACCTGTAACCTTACCCCATGACTACCAGGCCACTTCAAGGTTGTCAAGTATACCTGCAGTGAGTCAGGTGAGATGAATGCAGTAACCCTGAGAAGTCTACACAGGCGTGTGTGTTTATTTGCATGTGTGTGGAGCGACTGAAGGAGAGTAAATGGGGAATTTGACTGTGCTGGCTCAGTGCAAGAAGGGGGAGGCATGTTAGCCGGGTCAATGTGCCTAATCAATTTAGAGGAAATTGACTGAATTAAGCATGCTATCTTGTTTTTTTCAGGCCTTAATTACAAGGCCACAAAGTGATTATCCTAACCGAGCATGGCTAGTCCAGTTGGATGTTAATCCATGTTCATGCATCACAATCCACATCACACACACGCGTACACACAAGCTAACAGTTACGCTGAGCTGAGTCATGTTTTATTTCATTGCTGATTGCTCTAAATTATGAAAATAGTTTGTGAATAAGTGTAATTCCTGGAGTGATGATATACAATTTGTACCCCTCATTTTCAGTTTCATGGTCTGAAGCGCACTATTTACGTTTTTTTCCCCAGCTCAATGTTACCAAAGTTAATAAGCTCTACACTGGGGAGGAGCTGCTGGCATTAGCATTCACCACTGCAGAGCAGGCCAAGAGCTGTAAATTTCCCCACTACAAACTCTCCCTGATCAGCACAATGCATTACACAGCCACACCAATCATGTTACTCACTGGACAGAAATGTCTAGAAATCCCACAACACACACGGCAAGCATTCTCACACTTGTGGTACATAACTACAAACCATCAGTACTTACTCATTACAATACTTGCGTGTTCTGTTTAATGAGCAGTGTTTTATTATTATATTATATATTGTAAAGATAATATTGGAACTATTTTACTGCTGATAAATCACATAAAAATCAATGCAATAAGCATGTGTGTAGCATTACATTTTGGAGCAAGTACTTGTCACTTTTGAGTGAGTGCCTTGGTTAAGGTTTCAACTTTGTGCCCTCTCTCATCTGAAAGAGCAATACCAGCTTTGCAGTCACACAGTGACCTTTACTGTTTACACAGACACATAAGTATCCCTTTGGATTCCACTGACCCGTATTTATATGCTTGCTGAAATGAGTTGTTAAGCTGCTCATTTCAGAGTAAATGCAAACAGCCACGGTGGGCGCACTGAAAAGAAGATGTTGTTATGGCTGGCATAACATGAAGGCCTTTAAAACTATGAGAATTTACGTCTCCAAATCACACATGCAAAGCTTGTTTTTCTTTAGAGTGCACTGCCCTCTAGTGTAAAGAAGAGAAAACGCATGTTCCATGATTTACATGACACATCTCTGACCAACAACAAATATTCGTAAAAAGCGTAACTGTTAATGCTGCAATAAAACACATACAATAAATATTTTACTTAATAATGCACTTTTTGGCAGTTTCATTCAAATTACAGTTTTTCTCAGTCGCTTTGGTGCTTTTCTCAGATCAGAATGAAAATTCTCATAACTATTAGTTCAACCTCCACAACATTTAGTCATTTGTGCACATCATAGTAGCAATTTCTCCTTCCTCTGAACAAATTGCAAATGCTTTTGGACATGTATCAGTTGCTTTCATACAATACAATGTTGTTTTATAATATTATCATTTGCTTATGTCATGTCAGTTAAAATTAACTATACTTATGGATGTTGAATAGTCATTCCAATTAAAACTAATAGTCTTCATTTCATTGCTTAAGTCATGACATACAAAATTGTTGAACTAGTTATCTGTCAACCAAATGTTATACCGTTCTTTATCATTGTTTGCTGAAAATGTCTTCTACATTGAACAATTGCTCTCAGGTGAACTTCAGCTGTCTTGGTCCATATAATACACAACATCTGCTGACTTTTCTAGACACTCTTTACAGGGACATAGTCCCTGAGAATGAAAGGAGTGGGGGCTAACTCAACAAGTATGTTGTTGTGTGGGATAATGTCTGTTTTCACCACTCACATCTGGTCAGACAGTGGTTTGCAGCACATGACAGGATACTGGTTGAATATCTACCTACCTACTCCCCATTCCTTAATCCGATAGAGGAGATTTTCTCTGCCTGGAGGTGGAAGGTTTATGACCGGCATCTACATGTGCAAATGGCCTTGCTAGCAGCCATGGATGCAGCATGTGACAACATCACACCAGAGTCATGCAGAGGGTGGATTCGCCACTCCAGGAGATATTTTTCTCGCTGCATTGCAAGGGATATCTGTTGTGATGTAGATGAAAATATATGGCCAGACAGACAGGAATGTCTGGATGTGCCAGAATGATTTACCTATGTTCAGTTACAATATGTACTGTTATATTGTTACCTGGTACCCTGGAGGGAACCGACCAGGTATTGCAATGACCCTCTCCGTGTGTGTGTGTACAGTATGTCTGTGTGTCTGTCCGCATGCAATGACCCTGTCCATCCACATGGGGGACCAGGTTGCCATCACTGATTGTGCTTGTTCACATTTGTGCACAGCTGTACCAAAAGGGTGTTACTTATGTTTGTTCTAAATAAGTGAGTGTAGTGTATTTTTCTTTTGCCCAATGCTGTAGAATTGTAAAGAGCATATACACTAAAAATGTGAAACATATGTATTCATTGTCTTGTTCTCACCTACTCCCGTAACTTCAGCAATGTGTAACTTTACTGTAGTTTTCTAATGGCTGAACAAGTAGTGTATGGTGCTGTCTTGAGCATTTTCAGGCCGTGTCACAGAGTTCGACCTTTTTTTGCATTGTAAAACACTGAGAGAATAAACTGTCATGATGAAAACATGACAAAGCCATTTGACTATCTTGTTCCAAAACCATGGTGTCAAGACTTCTCATTTTGGGGACACTGGCAGTTTCATTGACATGAATACTTGCTTTTGAGGAATGGACTATCCATTTTGAGCAAGAGGCATGCTTTTGCAGGTTATCCACTAGGTTTTGCAGTTTGCACTAATTGTTTTGAGAAATGCACTAACTGCTGTGCAAATGTAAATACTGATGTGAGAAAAGCACCAAAGCGACTGAGAAAAACTGTAACATTTAGAAGAAAGACCCTTGTAGCCAAAGTCAAAGAACATACAAACAGAAAAATAGCGCGTTAGTTTATCTGCCTGGCTGAGGACCTGGCAGGGCCTTTTCTAAAGCCAGACTTTTCCACCTCTGCCAAAGGTGAAATACTAGGCAGGATAAAAGCGTATGCTAAGTGTAAGGTAAGGTAATGTAGTCACTATAGGGTATAGGGTGTCCTAAGTTTTCTCTCGGTGGGAATTCACAGGGCTACAGCAGCTTATCAATGTATGTACTGACTATGGTGTGGAATATGATAAACAGTTTAATTCCAGCAAAAGTGTTTTTTCTAATATGTCAAACCAAACAGGACAAATGATTCGATTATTATGTTCAAATTGTCCAGTAATAATCTTGAGTTCTGTAAAATGATTAAATACCTTGGTAATTGTATTACTGGGGATATAAATGATGATGATTTATACAGACAAATATATGCTTGTTGAAAAAGGTGTTCAGACATTTGGCACAGTTTATGTAGTTCCATTTCTGTTGGTGTATGGCAGAAGATGCACCAGATAGCATGAACTGTACTCCTTTGTCATGGTTAATAGCAAGACTCACCTTTAACTTCAGCGAAAAGAATGCAGCTGGGGCAGTTGGTTTGGCAGGTTTTCACTCATCTGCGAGTTCATTACAATGGGAATACGTTAAGGAAACGTCACATACTGTAAATTACTGCATTCAGATAGTGCACAAACACAACACATAAGACTACAAAGTAGTCACACTATGTAGCAAAGGGGAGGAGAAGTCACCCCACCCGGCTTTGAACCCAGGTCTCCAGGGTACCAAACAGGGGCTCTGACCGCAACGCCAAAGAGCCAGGCTCGTTGGGATGGCAGTCAGAGCACACCCACAACTCTGATGGTCACTCCATCACACACTAACTATTTCTACTGTTTGTTTCTGACCCAGCTGGTAAAACTACTTCACGATGCGCTTTTGAAAAACATTTACAAATATGTACATCAAAGAAAAGAAGGCATGACAAATTAAAATAAACAGTTCCAGTCGTAAATGTACAAGTACAAGAAGGCAAATATATAACAAACAAAGATGCATCATGAGGTCACACTCAGTTGAAATACAAATAGAAGCTTGGTATCTATTAAATAATCGGATGTCATTTTCATTTAAAGAATAAACGTGTAAAAACGTTTGCCTGTGTCTTTCTTGAATGTGAGACCAGGTCAGCCCACAGAAAACTTATACACATGCATCTGTACCTTAAAGGAGAACGTCGGTGTAAAATGAAAATTGGCATGTTAAAACATCATACCGAGTTGGTATGTGTACTGAGGAGCAAAACTGATTTAGCCTGTTGCATTCGGAGTTTAACTATTTTTTATCGTTTGTCCCAGAAGGCTAACAATGGAAGTGGTAGGTGCCATAGACGAAGCATGATGACTATGCTATTTGCTGTAGTTTCTCATCGCCGCCATGATAAAAGTCCAAACAAGTCGATTGTACCACCTCTCTTCCTATTCTTCCTGCTGGTTCGTGTTTGTCAATCGACTGGTGCGGACTTTCATCATGGCGGCGATGAGAAACTACAGCAAGGTACTGCTTGTCAAATTATTAATAAATGTTGTGTACACTTACAAAGTTCTCAGTGCCTCGTTTTTAATGTCAGGGCCTTTGTTGTACTACCGATGGAGTGTGGAGTTTCTTCGAGCTGTTTTAATGGTTTAAAAATAGCGTAGTCATCATGCTTCGTCTATGGCTCCTACCACTTCCATTGTTAGCCTTCTGGGACAAACGATAAAAAATAGTTAAACTCCGAATGCAACAGGCTAAATCAATTTTGCTCCCCAGTACACATACCAACTCGGTATGATGTTTTAACATGCCAATTTTCATTTTACACCGAAGATCTCCTCTAAATCCTAACTGCACAAATTCCAATATAAAAAAAACATTCATATAATGCGAGATAACCTATTTAGAGTATCATAAGCTTACACAGTGGTAGTTGGGCACTGTTGAGGTGTGCATCCTGAGAATGAATAGATGACCATTCAAAGTCCACACGAGTCGATTGACGAACAAAAAAACAGCTGGAAGAATAGGAGGAGAGGTAGTACAATCGACTTGTTTGGACTTTCATCATGGCGGCAACAGGAAACTAATTCCAATATAAAATTCCAATATAAACAAATAAACAAATTCCAATATAAAATAGCATTAATTTAATGCGAGATACCCTATTTAAAGTATCATAAGCTACCATTTTTTAGCAAACTGGACCGACTGTCCAACAAGTTCTCTTATTTCGCAAATAATGTTCCAGGCATGTAATTGTGACATCATCCACTTCTGGATCAAACTTGCTGGCAAGTAGGTGCCGTTGTTGTATTATCCATGTGAGATCCCCGGCTCCATATACACACACTGCATGTCTGTGCCTACCAGTGCAAAGGGGATAAGGGGCTCCCTTCTTTACATCTCCTTCAAGATAGGACCACTTCACCAGATGGGAAATAGCAATCATGTCAGATGTGTGGTATTTGTAGCTGGGAGGGCTGGAGCCTGGCATGGTGGGCATGCGCTGAAGAGTTGCCCAGAGGTGCTCGTCCGGACTGTAGGTGTCCTTTGCCCACTCCAGCAAAGCCTTAGCCTCTGGGATTTTATACAGCTGCTGCACAAACTCTCTCGTAAGCACGAAGTAAGCGTTCCCAGAGAACATGGGTGTGCTGATCGGTGGAGGAGATTTTGTAGTGTTCACCCGAACAATGCGAGACCCATTGACTACATGCTTGTACTTCCAGCGAACCTTTTTGTAACCAGGAGGTGCCTCAGACTCCAAGCTGTTTCTGCCGTTGAGCTGTTTCAGCGCTTGCACTATCTCCGCATTGGTTTTGATGGGAAAGTCAGCTCCACAGGTGTTGAGAAGGTACCGCCACTTCACTGGTGAAGCAAGCAGGTCTCTCATGCAGTTCAGGTCAGCCTGGACTCGTGACCAGGAGGCATAAACTACTGACTCCAGCTTAGTTGCAACAAACACATTCGGGAAACAGGAAGTGATGGCCTCCACTGCCTTCATGAAAGGTTCCGGTGCTTTCTTGTCCACGTGCACACAGTACACATTCTGTGGTGTGTAAAGAGCTCTGAGGAGCCGCTCAAACATCTCGATCTTCTCATGGATCACCATGGAGTAGGCGATGGGGAAGTCCCTCTCCTCTTCGCTCAGAGCTGCAGTAACATATCCCCTATCTGCTATAAAAGCACTGCAGTCCTCTGTCGCATTGAGGTAGAAAGACTCAAGTAAAGCTTTATAGCCTTTCTTCTTCTTCAAAAGCCTGCTGAGGTCCTCATGAGAAACTCCTTCTACATCTCCCTCAATGACCGCCAGACATGCCTGCACTTCCCCCAGATCCTGAGCTGGTGGCTTCTGTGAACACTTCTCTTCAGTCCTCCGAAGTTTGGAGATCTTCAATAAAGCCAAACTTAGATACACAAATAGTAATACAATGTACAGACTTTTCAGTGTGTTTTGCCTGAAATGCAGAGCCATGGTGCCTGGAAGTATGTAACATTGAAAAAAGTCTCTTTTAAAAACAAATATAAATGGAAATGTTCCTCAGGAGTGTTGTCACCTGCCTTTCTGTGCATAGAATGGTGGAGGAGGAAGTGTGGAAGAATATTTTTAATGACCTGGTGATATAAACGTTTCTAAAAGATAAGATGGTTGGAAAACCTACTAATGGCTTACTAATGTAAAAGATAAGACAGGTAAAAAGCCAACTGATGACCTAGACAGGACAAAAGAGATATTTCTAAGGTCTTAACAGTTAGTTCTATGGGCATGACATAAACTCTTCACTAACAAAAAAAAAAACCAGGAAGCAGGGGTGTTCTGTTCTGGAACTTAAGTGATATGTAGTTAGCAAGGATAGATAAAGATGTACAAACAAAACACTTTGTACTTTGTACAGGGACAAAACACATGCTACAACTGCGGAGGAGTGTGGCACTTTTCCCGTGACTGCTGTAGTCAGCGAAAGGGGAAGTTAATGTTTATATATAGTTTAATGACTGGATACAAGGCAGGATCTTTTCTAAAGCCAGACTTTTCCACCTCTGCCAAAGGTGAAATATTAGTCAGTGTGAGAATGGCCCATCAGCCGCCCCCAGTTTTGGGATGTGTGGCACTGGATGGGTTGTACTGTATGAGGGAAGGAGGCAGCCAGAGTGAACATTTCGCAGAATTTTTTTAATTTATTGTCCAGATAAACCAAGAGAGATTACCAGGAATCCATAGCTTCAGCACCAATCACTACTATACAGTATATTTAAACTGTACCCACAGCAGCTAGGCACCATGTCCTGGGCAATCCCTGCCTTTGTTTGGACCCACAGCAAGCAAGGTTAACTACAAATGTGACAGCTCACTCCGGTTTGCAGTTGTCTTCCCAAAAGTCCTGATTCCTTAGCTGAAGCTCCTGGTTCTTCCTCCCTTGGCCCTTGTTGCTCTGTCCTCTATGAGTGCAAAATCACCAATCCCTAAGTAGGCTGGCCAGTTACCATTAACGATGTGTAGGTGAACTGATCAGTGAGCAATTGAAACAAGTGCTGGAAACCCAAAACCGAAATCAAACAGTTAAAAACATCCACTTAGCACAGGTTTCTTACTGACAACACAAAGAATTTACATGACAAACACAAAACAAAATACAAAAAGAAAACATGAAACATGGCAGGGGAAACAAAATTAGTCCATAAAGTACCAAGCAGTAAAAAAGGAGGTCACCTTTTCACAGTCAGGATAAAAGCGTCTGCTAAGTGTAATGTAATGTAATGTAGCCACTATAGGCCATAGGTTTTCTCCTGTCCTACGTTTTCTCTTGGTAGGAATTGACAGGGCTGCAGCAGCTTATTAATGTATGCACTGACTATGGTGTGGAATATCATAAAAAATATAATTCCAGCAAAAATGCTTTTTTAATATCTAGAACCAAACAGGACAAATGACTCGATTATCCTGTTCAAACTGTCTAGAAATAGTGTTCAATTCTGTAAAAGGATCAAATACTTTGGTCATTTTATTAGTGGCAATATGAATGATGATCTACAGTATACAGACAGTGTTGTAAGTTATATCCACAGGCAAACACCACTGCAGTTTAGCTGTGTTCTACTCAAGTTAAAGTGGCTCTGTTTAAAGCGTAGCCTACTGTACACGACTCTACACTGCCCTCCTGTGGTGATGTTATGAAACATCCAGCATACAGAAGTTACAGGTTGACTACTATGATGCAATGAGAATCCTACTTAAGATTCCCAGAGGAGGGAGTGCTGGTCAGATGTTTGTGTCTGTAGGAGTGAGCAGCCTTAAGGCACTATTAAGAAACCTGATGTTTCAGTTTGTGACGTCTGGATGAGTCCACCAACAGTATCATGATTGCGCTCTTAAATTCTATTGTGAGTTGATACCATCACACATCCAGACTGAGAGTGCATTGGCTAAAATATCTGTCTGCAATTTAATTCCTTGTATTGGTGGGTTTTTTTTAAATAATTTTTATATGTCTGTGTGTGGGTATGGACATGCGTCTGTCAAAAATGAGTCTGTTAAATAAACTAAATTAGTAGTAGTGGTAGGTAGTAGTAGTTAAGTATTGTCATAAATGTGTGTATATGTGGTGACATTTTACATCTCAGCTTTTCAGTTCTTGCATCAGAACGGATATGAAAATTTAAATTAATGTGTCATCACTTACTCTGCTCAATTTTGAATTGAATTGAATCGACATGGTCTTTTACAGGCTTGAAGCACTTAAAACTCTCTCCACAGATAAGGGAAAAGAATGGGCTGATGTGTTTGTGCTAGCTTAGTAATATTTGACATGGATAATAGCTTTTTACACCACCTTACCACTCTCACTATGTCTACAACTGCCAACAGAACTAGAGCCAAGGCTAATCTTCATCAGTACCACATCAGACCTTATTGTTTGGTCATGTTTTGTTCCTGTTTGACTACTTTGTGAGTCTAAATTCCAAAGTGAAACAATTCCACACAGGCAACGTGATGACATGGCTGACACTGTGTGAGCATGAAGTGCTTGTTGAAAAATGTGTGACATTTGACAGTTTATGCTGTTTCCCACCTAGTCAGACAGGAGACACACCAGATAGCATGTACTCCTTTGTCCGGAGTGCAAGGTGTACTTTTAACTTCTGACTTCAGTGAAAGGAATGCAGCTAGAGTAGTTTGTTTGGCAGGTTTTCACCCATCTGTGGGTACACGTTGTCTTCTTTTGAAGGCGAAATTCAGGGTAAAATGAAAATTGGCATGTTAAAACATCATACTGAGTTGGTATGTTTGCTGAGGAGCAAAATTGAGTTAGCCTGTTGCATTCAGAACTTAACTATTTTTTACCGTTTGTCCCAGAAGGCTAACAATGGAAGTGGTAGGCGCCCTTAGACAAAGCATGAAGATTACACTATTTTTAAACCATTAAAACAGCTTGAAGAAATTCCACACTCCGTCGGTAGTACAACAAAGGCCCTGGCGTTCAAAACGAGCCACTGTGAACTTTGTAAGTGTACACAACGTTTATTAATAAAACAATTTTGACAGGCATTACCTTGCTGTAGTTTGTTAGTCTTATAACGCCATGATGAAAGTCCACACGAGTCGATTGACGAACACAAACCAGCTGGAAGAATAGGAGGAGAGGTAGTACAATCGACTTGTTTGGACTTTCATCATAAACAAATAAATAAACAAATTCCAATATAAAATAGCATTAATTTAATGCGAGATACCCTATTTAAAGTATCATAAGCTACCGTTCTCTGTGTGTGTTTTTTTAGCAAACTGGCCCGACTGTCCAACCAATTGTCTTATTGTGCAAATAATGTTCAAGACATATAAGTGCGACGTCATCCACTTCTGGGTCAAACTTGTTGGCAAGTAGATGCCGTTGTTTTACCATCCATGTGAGATCCCCGGCTCCATATACACACACTGCATGTCTGTGCCTACCACTACAAACGGGATAAGAGGCTCCCTTCCATACGTCCCCTTCAAGAGACCACCACTTCACCAGACGGGAAATAGCAATCATGTCGGATGTGTGGTATTTGTAGCTGGGTGGACTGGAGCCAGGCATGGTGGACATGCGCTGAAGAGTTGCCCAGAGGTGCTCGTCCGGACTGTAGGTGTCCTTTGCCCACTCCAGCAAAGCCTTAGCCTCTGGGTTTTTAAACAGCTGCTGCACAAACTCTCTCGTAACCACGAAGTAAGCGTTCCCAGAGAACATGGGTGTGCTGATCGGTGGAGGAGATTTTCTAGTGTTCACCCGAACAATACGAGACCCCTTGACTACATGCTTGTACCTCCAGCGAACCTTTTTGTAACCAGGAGTCGCCTCAGACTCCAAGCTGTTTCTGCCGTTGAGCTGTTTCAGCGCTTGCACTATCTCCGCATTGGTTTTGATGGGAAAGTCAGCTCCACAGGTGTTGAGAAGGTACCGCCACTTCACTGGTGAAGCAAGCAGGTCTCTCATGCAGTTCAGGTCAGCCTGGACTCGTGACCAGGAGGCATAAACTACTGACTCCAGCTTAGTTGCAACAAACACATTCGGGAAACAGGAAGCGATGGCCTCCACTGCCTTCATGAAAGGTCCCGGTGCTTTCTTGTCCACGTGCACACAGTACACATTCTGTGGTGTGTAAAGAGCTCTGAGGAGCCGCTCAAACATCTCGATCTTCTCATGGATCACCATGGAGTAGGCGATGGGGAAGTCCCTCTCCTCTTCGCTCAGAGCTGCAGTAGCATATCCCCTGTCTGCTATAAAAGCACTGCAGTTCTCTGTCTCATTGAGGTAGAAAGACTCTGGTAAAGCTTTATAGCCTTTCTTCTTCAAAAGCCTGCTGAGGTCCTCACGAGAAACTCCTTCTACATCTCCCTCAATGACCGCCAGACATGCCTGCACTTCCCCCAGATCCTGAGCTGGTGGCTTCTGTGAACACTTCTCTTCAGTCCTCCGAAGTTTGGAGATCTTCAATAAAGCCAAACTCAGATACACAAATAGTAATACAATGTACAGACTTTTCAGTGTGTTTTGCCTGCAATGCAGAGCCATGGTGCCTGGAAGTATGTGACACTGAAAAGAGATCTCTTTTAAAAAGCACTCCGACTGGAAATGCTCCTCACCTGCCTGTCACCTGTCACCTCCCTTTTTTTTGCATAGAATGAGGAAGACACTCCCTGCTGCATGCCCTCCAGGCTATCTTGCATACAAAAAGAACCAGCCTACATTTTGACCTCAAAAGAATTTACATGATTAAAACCCACATTATAGAAATGTTAATAAGTCTCTGAAATACCAGATTGTTGTGGGCTCAATACTACAATTGCTGTATACAAATGAACATGTATGGATTTTATGTTACTCACCTGTTTTAGGTGAGTAAAGTAGGACATTCAGATTTAAAGTCATCAAAGCAACCAGCCAGTATCTATGTGTAGAAATGCAAATCTATCTGAAAAAATATAAAATACACATACTTTATGTGTTTAACTCTGCCTGTAACTGTGCAATTTGTTATAAGTATCTAGCCTCAAGTGAATCACAACAAGACTGTTTTTCAATGCCATCGACCAGACCAGTGTCTGGCTTTATATTTTATATGATTTACTTTACAATACACCACAGGTTGATCTCCAAATCCAGCTCTAGCCTCAATCAACACTGTGGTCAGATCTGTCTATGGATCAAGACCTTTTCCTGTGTGGAGCTGAAAAATATAATTCACACACCCATTTAGTTTATATTTCTATTACTGAATCATACATATCATAGGAAAATAACACAGATAATATCCATCAATTAATATATTCTTATTACTTATTATACTACTAATTATAATACTTACTTAACTACTTAATATATTCGTATTACTTATTACTACTCATTATAAGAACAAGCACATATTTACATACTTTTGTAACACTTAAACCAGTGTTTCTCAATTATTTTCTGTTACGCCCCACCTAAGAGGAATAAAACATTTCGCCGCCCCCCTACTCTCTGACACAACTAGATAATAGTATAATTTGTCTAACAAATTGTTATAACTACACCCCTGCATAACATTTTGTCCTTATTAACAATAAAGAAAACAAAAAATAAAGAAATATAGATTACCTTATAACAAAGAATAACTTTATTAACATTGTTTTTTAGTCTGTACTGTGGCCGATGTTGCAATTACACTTTATTGTAGTACGGCAAAAAATGTTCCCCAGGGTCACACGCGCCCCCCCTGGCATGGCACTGCGCCCCCCCAGGGGGGCCCGCCCCACTATTTGAGAAGCACTGACTTAAACCAAGGAGCAAAATCAACTTTCTATTAGTTTATAGAACCAACGGTAAAGACATATAAATTGATATGTAAAATTTTGAGTTTTATTTACATATGTTGCCAGATACAACAAAACAATATTACGAGCAACTAAACTAAGTCATTCATATACATGTTAAGAGATTTGTGCTCTGGCTACTGTTGTACAGGGTGGGCCACAAATACAGGACACATTTTAAATGCTTATATCTTGGATTATAAAAATGGTACAGAGTACCAAAAGTAATTGTTGTAAAGCTGGAATTTAGGAGGTTTTGATACATATGTCAATGTCTCTGGACACCACTCTGGAAGCGAATTAAAGACTAAGGATAGATTTGGAAAAACCTTTTTTTTTTTTTACAAAAACACAGCCAAGAATGTTTCTAACTAGCTACAGACCTGAATTAAAAATTCTGAAGAATCATAAGCACGCAGAGCCGGCAGCACTATGTACGGTTTGCACAGTTTAATGACCTATAATAGTGTAGATAATAGAATAGTGTCTGTTTATGACTGTAACATACCTTTGTGCCGTTTGAACAACCTTTGAACAATCTGCCTTTTCTTTTAAAGTCACTACACAGTGGAATGCAATAACAGATGACATAAAGACCTGCAGTTCCATCAAGTGCTTCAAATCTAAATAACAAAAAATTACCTGGAGACCACTCACATCTGTAACCACTGATTTAAGTCACTTTTCCCCCCTCTAACAACAAAAGAGAGAGAGAGTGGGGGTTTTGGGGGCAGATGTAGATTAGCCTGAGGCTAACTCTGGTACAATGCATGAAATTGCAACATTTATGTTTAAAATTGTACTGTACACGGTCCCTAATGAATAAAATAAATTACAAATTATCTCATCATCATTTTTAGTTCAGGTCTATAGTCCAATACGTTCTTGGCTGTGTTTTTCTAAAATTAAATATTTTTCCAAATGTACCACATATCATACTCCAAGCTGCAATTTGCTTAATGGCGCTCAGCGTTCAACAGTGCACTAGGAAACGCACACGACAATAGAGACAAACAATAGTAATATCGTATGTAGCGCACAGGTAATAAGACCATTGCCATAACAAACAAAAAAGAGTTGAAGCTGTCATTGTTTGCAGACTGCTGTGAATAAATAAATACAAAATGCAGAATAAATAAATGCAGTAATCATAAGCGGTTTAAAAGTCTAAAACCTTTGTGCAAAAGCACAGCAATCTAACCACTTTGGTAGGTGTGTGTCACTGATTACAACAACTCTCAGGTCTGCATGGGTGCTGTTGTGTGTGTGGCTGAGCTGGGTTGTGCGTGTGTGTGTGTGTGTGTGCGTGTGTGTGTCTAGACTGTGGTATGCATGGGTGCTGTTGTGTGTGTGGCTGAGCTGGGTTGTGCTGACGAGGAGGAGGCGTCCCTCCGTAGCTCCTCTACTCTCCTCTCCAGCTCCACGCGCAGCAACAGCAGCTCCTTCAGACTCTGGTGCACTGGGACCTTAGAGAGCGAGAGAGAGAGAGAGAGAGAGAGAGAGAGAGAGAGAGAGAGCGACAGAGAGAGAGAGAGCGAGAGAGACAGCGCGAGAGAGACAGAGAGAGACAGAGAGCGAGAGAGAGAGCGAGAGCGAGAGAGAGAGAGAGTGCGAGAGAGACAGAGAGAGTAAGAGAGAGAGAGAGAGCGCGAGAGAGAGACAGCGACAGAGAGAGAGAGAGAGAGCATGAGAGAGAGACAGAGAGACAGAGAGCGA
>CM050214.1:12910206-12932706 GCA_027475355.1 Coilia nasus
GACGAATTACTGCACACTGCAATTTGATCATGGCTAAAAAAAATATTGCCTTTCACAAAATGTACAGGCTAAAAACCTCAGAACCCTACTGACAGATAAAATTCTTTCCTGTGGATATATGAAAAGTGATATCCAAACCATTTCAAATCATATCCATGATCACAACTCACCGTGCATAATAACTTGCTAAATTTAGGTTATACAAGAGGGGAAAAAAGAGGTACAGTATGTCCTGGCTTTCTACATTTCTCGCTCCATATGAGCTGATCAGCTTGGAAATTATACAAAAACTCCAGAATAAAAAAAAAACAAATGAAAATTGTCCCTGTTGGGCTTCCGTACTCACTGAGGCGAAGCGGTGGCCGAAGCTGAGCCACTCCTTCTCTATGAGGACCTGGAAGCCGCGGAGGGTGCGGTAGTGGCTGTCCAGCATGAGCATGGCCAGAGAGGTGAGCTGGGCCGTGCGGTCCCACCCATCGCTGCAGTGCACCACCGCCGACGTCTTACCGGACTCCAGCCTGTCAGCGATGCGCACCGCCCCGGCCAGCAGCAACTGCCACACACACAGGGGGGTTGGGGTGGGGGTGGGGGGATGGAAGTGAGGATAAATCCAAGGAAAAATTGCCACTTTTTTCAAAGAAAACTCAAGACGACAAAAGACAGTTGCTGGCAGTTGGTGTCATGGTCATTTGGCTTAAGTGTTTTTGGTGTGCAGAGGCTTTTAAAGGCTTTTTAACAGGCTCTTTGAGGGAACTATTAATATTATTATTAATGTAAGGTGGGACCCACAATTTTATTCCTCCATAGGACCTAACATTTATAGTGTTGCCCCTGTATGGACAGTGTTGAAGCAAACAGCTACTTCAAGACTTGACTGTTAAAACTGTGCCTTTTAAAACCAATAATAGACTGAGATTATATATAGCATAATATAAACATTCTGGAATAGTCCTACAGACAGTAGAGCTAATAGTGGAGTCAAAGTTGAACATGACCAAAATTACTTTAAAAACGCTACCTGTAAAAAGAGTAACTGTCATTAATAAAATCTAAAATATCTTCTAAAACGTCTATCGCAAACAAAATCTATCTTGATTAGAGGGCGTATACAAGGACATGTTCATAAATATTGCAACAATGTAACAAATGTAATGTAACAATTGAAAAGGAAAATATAGTGATCTGGAGCAAAAGGGAAAGAAAAAAACTAGAAATGGCCGTGATAATCCCTTACTCGGATGTACTCCAGCCAGTGTGTAGCATCCACGGCCGTGAGCCAGTGGGCCTCGTCGATAGCGGGGTAGACCACTTCCTTCAGCTTCCTCAGGGACTCACGCATCACGTGGATGTTGGGGATCTCCAGGAAGTTCAGCTCCACATTGGGGTAGAAGCTCTCACTCTCATAGCCGCCATCTTTGGCCTGCAAACATGTCAGTAGATATCATAGGTAGACCTCTTCTATATGACAAAACTGCAAATTATGTTAGGACCACAAATTAAACAAACAAAACAAAAATGATATTGTTACCAAAGGAAATGATAGCGATAAGTCACTCTATAAATCTGTAGAATGGGTGGCTTTTTGTCAGAAACAAACATTTGTGAACATTTTCTCTAAATCTCTACTTTAAGCTGCGATAAATCTGTTCAGAGTTCTTCATCTTAAGTATCTTACAATAATTTCCAAACTCTGAATGTCAGATTTTTTGAGACAGAGCACCAGATCTCAAACATCCTCTGCACCTTGTTGGTGTCAGCCACGCTGCTCTGCCGTGCGTCAAAGATGGTGAGCTTGTGTGATTGGGCGTTGGCGTCCAGTATGGTCTGCAGGTAGCGCTCGTCCTCCTTGCAGCGGCGGTCGGACGGGCCCACCTGAGGCTGGCCACAGCGGATGATGGCAGCCTGGCTCTCGGGGTGGATCCAGGACAGAACCTGAGGGTGAGGGAAGGCCAACAGCAAAGTCAGCACACAGATAAACTCAGATTTAACTTGATTTTGTTTTGCATGGTTTCTTTTATGTGTACAAAGGCAAAAACTTAAAGGTTGATCCAGACTATAAAAAGTGCTACTTAGAACTAACTTTAAAAAATAAGGTAATGAATGTGCTGCATGGACCCATTTAAGTTGCCATAAATTGCACAACTTTTTTCAAGTATCATGAACATATGTTAACTAAATAGTGCAAGGTAAACCAATGTGAAAAGATCCATGCAGAATGTTGCACGCTTAAAGTTTTTTTTTTTTGTATTTTTAAGTTGAATTGGTAAGCAGCACTTTTTACAGTGTACTGTACTTATATGTATTTATAAGGCCCCTTTTACAGTCCTCTGACTGCCCATTCAATGTTGTTGCAATGTTGCAATATTGTGTTACTACACAGTCCTAGCTCTGTAAATAGAAAGAAATACTGTGGATTTGCCTGAGCAATGAATAATCCAAGTCAATCGACACAGTGATTTGCTGTAACTTGACTGTTTTTTCTGAATTGTAAGTCACTTTGGATGAAATTGTAATGTAATGGTTCAACAGCACACAAGTGAGAAGTGAAATTAATTGTTAAGCTCAAATTCCAGGAATCTTTCATGAGATGGAAATGCATACTGAATCTTTAACTACAAAATTAAAACAAGTGTTAGATGAATTAATTATCTTTTATTCACATCAAGATGTACATGGCCACTAAGCCAGAGTCAAGTATGTGATCTTTGTGTATGTATGTGACATGATTTTGTGTACGTGTGTGTGTGTGTGTGTGTGTGTGTGTGTGTGTGTGTGTGTGTGTGTGTGTGTGCTCACTGGAATGCGGCGCTTGGCTCTGAAGCTGGCCACCTTCTTCAGGTCATCGTCACTGATGCTGGAGGGCACGACCAGCAGGGCAGGGTAGGTGTCACACACCTCATAGCTGCTGTTGACCTTACTGATGACCCAGCTCTCATTGGGCAAGCCCTGCCCAGCACACACAACACACAAACATTTGCATGGATTGTGGCATGTGATTTTAATCACACACAGATATACAGTACGGACCACACAAACAAATAATGCTTCATTTCCTCAAACTTTATTTATTATTACTGTTATTACAGTCATAATGTATTTGGTATATAATCCGATAAAGTAACTGAAAGAGTGCCGTTATGTTACTATAACACCTACTGTGAAACACTATGTGGAGACTGCCACATTAGGGTCTCTAACAAATGATATGCAGTGTATAAACAATTGAATTACTCAAATTAACACAATCCACTGATTCACAGATGTCTGTAATAATACCTGTCTTTTGTACTCGGCTGTAGGATCATAGACTTTCCAGCCATCTTCTGGAAACTTCTCTTGGTACAAGAACGCAAACAGTGGCTGCAAAGGGAGAGATGCAAAGATGAGCTGACACCAAGACACTGGATCAGTGAATATCGATGCATTTATATAACAAACTACCTGTACCGCATACAGCTGTGATGCGATAAGTAAACAGCAAGCGGTTTGTGCAGTCAGTCAGCACATCTGTCATGACAAGGCCAGGAGTATGCCAGCCATATATGGTGTTCAACACTGGAATTTCTGGCATTCTGACTTTACACTACATCAACGCAGTGGGAAGCCAGGAAGTGGAGACTAAAATGGCAATGTTATGTCCACTTACCAGGTCATGGGACAGAGGGAAAGCATATCTGGTCAACATCTCCAAAATCTGCAGCTTGCTCTGTTCCTCCTTTTTGTACGCAAACCGGGGGTTTCTCAAGTCCTGTAAGGAATAGTAAAGAAAGAGTTGTGGCAGTCATGAATCTCTTTATTCATTCATTCATTCATTCATATGTTCATACAGTCATTTATTCATCCCTTTCATCTTTGTTTTTTGCTTGTCTCCCTTAACAATGGAATTCTCTTTTCTGATTGGCTGATGAGGTGGAAATTAACTTTGTATAACTGGCTACGTTTGAAGTAGATCTCAAAGATTTGAATCACTGTTCCATATCATTGTGCTTATGAATGGTAACTATAACAACTCTCGTAACCAACAGTTAAATGACTATTCCATGCTCTACTTTTTCTTAACGGACCCTATAAAGCAGCAAATCAACCATTTATTTTGGTAGTTTATGCATATAAAATCAGACCATAAAACGGAAGGTAAAAGGGATAACGGCCTTCGAGGTGACCAGTTCCGTGGAAATAACGACTTGGTGTAGGCAACTCCACTCCACTTTGCGTCACAGAGTTCTTCACCTCCAGTTCTTCACCATTATTTCCACAGAACTGGCTACCTCGTTCCCTTACTTATTCATTATTGATTTGTTTCCTGGTCAGGTATGTCTCACTGACCTTGCAGACGATCTCTAGACCTCTTGTGTTCTCGCCGTGGTTCTGCACTCCAATGGTCTCCAGACGACTGATGGCACCCAGGTTGACATCCAGGATAAACGGAGGATCCTAGTACCATGGAAACGCAAAACACACTTTAACACTGGCTAACAATTTCATTTGAACAATGACTAACACTGAGTAACAACTTCACCTGAGTCAAAGAGAGGCAGACATAGAGTTTGTGTTTTACCCGAGCCAGGCTTTTGAAAAAGAGCTTGTAGTCCGTGATGGTCAGTGTGCCGCTTACAGCCCCAGAGAAGGGACAAATGTACATGACGTCTTTGGCTGAAGGGAGACCAGGTATTTCACAGTTAGACTGGCATAATGCAACGGGCTATATGTGTGTGTCTGTGTGTGTGTGTGTGTGTGAGTGTGTGTTTGTGTATGTGAGTGAGTGTGTGTGTGTGTGTTGTGTATGTGAGTGAGTGCGTGTTTGTGTGTGTGTGTGTATGTGAGTGTGTGTGTGTGTTTGTGTGTGTGTGTGTGTGAGTGAGTGAATAAATGAGTGAGTGCGTGCGTGCGTGCGTGCGTGCGTGCGAGCGAGTGTGTGTGTG
The DNA here is from genome assembly GCA_027475355.1 of Coilia nasus. NCBI lineage: Eukaryota > Metazoa > Chordata > Actinopteri > Clupeiformes > Engraulidae > Coilia > Coilia nasus. Next base: position 12,915,129 of record CM050214.1, read on the forward strand.
TAAGTGTGTAAGTTTGTGTGTGTGAGTGTGAGTGTGTGAGTGAGTGACTGTGTGTGTGTGTGTGTGTGTGTGTGTGTGTGTGTATGTGAGTGTGTGTGTGTGTGAGTGTGTATGTAAGTGTGTGTGTGTGTGTGTGTGTGTGTGTGTGTGTGTGTGTGTGTGTGTGTGTGTGTGTGTGTGTGTGTGTGTGTGTGTGTGACCTCACCTATGGCTTTGATAGACTCCCCTGGGATGCGTGGGGCCTCCTCCAGCTGGGCCTGCTTGTTCCCATCCCTCAAGGCCTACCACACAGAGCCATGCAGCAAGCTACCATTAGACAGCGCTAATAACACTGCCCTCCAAAGGCAAAGTGCTGTAACTACATCAACACAAACTGAGAAAAATGCCTTTAACGTGGTCATACTGCCCAGTCAAACATGCTGTATGGATAATAGTGGTGATGCTTTTATATGCGTTCTTAATAGCAAGAAGCAAGAGATTTAGTCACAAGACAAAGGAGGTGTTATAACGTTCATTTCCAGTCTAAACTCAGTTTGACATAATATGCAGTTACTGCCTTTTGACTTTGTTGGGCAGAACAGTATAGTCAAACTGGAAAGAAAAAATAAAAACATACTAACAAAATATGGCCATTCAGCCATTACCAATCATACTAAATGTGAACTATACCAATCTATATTGTTTTATGAAATCTGACAATGCTGACAACTACAAAATCTCAACACTAATGAAAAAGTAAATGAAATTACACCATAGCATATAGTGAGAAACACCACTGGGTTCAGAGTAGTGTTACTGTGGAAAACTAGATGTAGACAATGGTTTTCAACAATACCTAGACATCAAGAGCACATAAAATGTAATAAAATGTAATGACAATAAAATGTAATGACAAAATATAAAGTTATAGTATATATAATTAAAGTATATAGTTGACTAAACGAAACCTGATCTTTACAACATACATACAACAGACATGATGATAGAACACAGAACATGCAACATGAGAACAGTATGGTTAAATAAGAAATGCCAAAGAAACTTAGAGTTTGAGGTTGAGTTTCCTCCACCTCCTGAATAAGCAGAGCTCCGTCTGGTCCTGGAGCACATATATCATCTCACCACAAACTCATAACACAAACGGGGAAGGCACTGCTGTATGAAAGACTCTGGAATGTTGGTTAAGACCCAACATGCAATCATGACAGATTTACAGGCTATTTTCTAACTGGCCCTAAAATTAAAAGATAATTCTCCTGGCCATAAAAAAGAGCGAACGAGGTCCTGTGTAGGAGTTTGTATTTCTCAGGCTTATACCAGCAATGCAATGTACCTTTTCTACATGGAAAAGCAGCCCAACATGATCTGTTTCAGGCTATGTAACACTGGGTGTAGTAGAAAAAGAATTTATTATAGGCTGAAAGGTCAATTCTAAAAAAAAACCTGACAAATTTTTGTAGAAAAACTTGCAACTTTAATGTAGTTGAGCGCTGACTATCAATTAACTACTTTTAAAGGTTAGTGATAACGAAAAAGAAACTGTCTGAACAAATAATCTATCTTGGAAAATCAGTACAATTAGAGTTAAAAACAAAAAAGTCATCCTAAGTGTCTGGCCTGAAAAATGAGCATTCGACAATGACCTCAGGTGTGAGTAATGCCAAGTGGCAAGGACACATCTGTCCTCAGTCTCAAAAGGACTGAGTAATGTGAAGTAAAGCCTGGACCACCACTATTGTCCAGTCCCAGCCCTTCCACATGGGACCTGGCTGCAGAAAGTCAAACAGACCCAGCTGGCTCAACCCTCTCGGGGCCCACAGCTCCATTTGCCTGCTCCACCCAACATAACATACAATAGCACAGCACAACACAGCACGGTATAGTAGAGGGCTGGGTTTCTTCTCCAACCTCATACAATACGTTTCATGATACAGAGGACACAGTACTATACGTATCAAAATACATGACAACTGTCAAAAAATGACCATGTATGAAATAGAGTACTAATACCTGTTGTAACCCTATATGACAGCAAAGGTAAAGCCTAAAAGAAACACTTCACTTAAAGCAATACTAAGTAGTTTTCATCTTCAGTCGCCCTACAGGTTTTAAGTAGAATTGTGTCTCTCAGAGAACTACTTACTTACTCCAAACTTACTTAGTGCGGTTATAGCCCATGGAGGGCGGAAAAGCAAATTCAGAAGGGCCTTTCACCCTGTTGCAAGTTGATGAACCACTGAAATGATTTTGGAAACACTGTTTTAAGGTTGAAAAAATTACTTAGTCTCGCTTTAAGGCAACCTAAGATGTCAAATATCTATTTCATCCATTTATTTAATTTCATTCAGTTTCAATTCTGACAATGATAGACGATTATAGTTCAGCGGCAAGAAGGACTGACAGGCGTGTGGTGCAGGGGAGAGCTGGGCCGTGCTCCGAGGCCCAGCTGTGACTGTCATGCCGCATTGGAATGCTGAGCAAACACACGGCCAGTGGAGAGAGCGCACACAAAGGGCCCATGCATCTAGTTCCTGTTCACCACAGACACTAATGCTCACCAGAGGAACAGTGCGGATGTTGCTCAACAACGCTAAAATTGGTGAGGTAAAAATGGCTGTGTGGTAGATCAATTTAAAAAAAAGCTAGCAGTCTTTTTTGCAACCAGTTGTGGTCTTTACAGTGAGTTACAGTGCACTTTTGGGGTGCATTTTCAACAAGTACAGACTAAACTGTACATTTACTATCACTGTGACAAATATGAACTACCATGCAATTTACTTGATGCACATTAAATCACAGTGAAGGAAAGTGGGCTGTATGACTTTATATAACTTTGTGTTCATTTGAGTGAGCCAAATGCTTTACATATAGGGTACACGACCTTAGCATAATAATAGAAATTGACTTCTGGATTGCAAGGTCATTTCCAACCATATGGAATACAATATGTGACTAAAAATTATGTGTAAGTATGTAATCTAACATTCAGAATAATCTAAGTGCACAGTTGCATGCTGAGGTATGCACACTTATTTTGGGCTATAAAGTTTTGCAGCTGAACAGTAAGGACTTCAACAAAGTCATTGCACTGAATCAATTGAAATCATTTGAGAGACATTAGATTAGATGTATGAATTAGAGACACAATCATTTCTTTGTGGGTGTAATTATGTGAAATACTTGGGCAGCCATTTAACTCTAATTTAGTTGAGCTTTTTTATGTGGAGATGAATAGGACTAGCAAGCGAACATCTTTATTATAATAAAGCGGTATCAGGAGGCATGCAGAGGCCTGCAGAGTTACAAGTATATTGACATCATTTGAAAAATTTTAATCAGTGCGTCACTGAAATCAGGAACTGCATGTCCTTAAACATCTTTGCCTTCTTACTTGTATCAAAATCTGGTGTGTGGATACAGGGTTATATTTCAGGGCATCGCCAAAGACATAACAAGTTAAGGTAAACATAGTTATTCTACTTGGTGTGATGAACAACAAAAATGCTGGCACCAGGCTATTGAAGAGTAAACAGCTGTTTCACCCAGCATTTTACCACAGCTCAGCACCTGCAATCATGCTATCTAACTTTGCCAACTCTCAAAACAAGAGATATTATTAAATATCGTTTGGCTCGCTCTGACAATAGATCATCTATCCCAGTGATGAACTATTCTCTTCCGTACTTAGTGAGATCGGGGCAGCTGTGAAGCAGATCAACTGTTTAACCACTTACAACAGTCATAAATCTAGAGTTCAGGGTTCAGACTGTTTTTTTTCTTTTGGAATCCCACACAGTGGATGACTCTGGGATTCCAAGAAAACTGGGACTGTGGGAAAGACTGTTTAGGAGACGTGATAGTGGTGTTCCTACCTTGTAATCACGAGCCATTGGTTCAGGTGCCACAGGTCCGACTCCAGATATTTGGCTTGAGATAGTGGCTGCTATTAGCTGTTTGCACCATTCAACGTGTGATCCTGTAGGACTGGTGCAGAAAGGGACTGTCAGTGTATGCTGACCACTGACTGCTTAAACCCTGCTTTTCTCTTAATACAAATGCATATTGTTTTTCTTCTATGTTTATTTTACAGGTCAGTGTTGACACAATACAACCGAATAGGGTACACATTCAGAAAGAAAGAAAGAAAGAAAGTTCACTCTTGTTTGTTTTTTTCTTCTGAACAATGCAAATAAGAGCTACAGTAGACAAAGTCTCCAACTAAGACAATCGTATTTATGCAATGCCATTTCTGTAAAGTGCATTGAACTGCTGGATGCAATGAACTTTAGTCCAACAACAGGTTAGACCACACACCACTTGCTACTGCTTGAAATGATTGTCATGTGAGTATCACGCCAGGTTATAACTTTAAGTAACCTCTAAAAGAAGACTCGCCTGTCAAGAGCTTCGATGCTGGGTTGTCTAGAACCAGTTCCTAAGGTCCTCGGAGGCTTTCGACTCGAACTCGCCTGTGAAGTGCTGTAATCGGTTCCGTGACATCCAGTGCTGAGGTGTTTATCCATGTCAGTAGGTTCCCATTAATAGGTGTTAAACTACCTGGTGTATGGATTGGGACCGTCTGTATCTAATCATCTGCGCGTTAGTGTAGTCTGTCGCTTATGAAACGGTAGCAAGCGAAGAGCTGTGATTTTCTTCATCCAACCTCCAGACTTTTCTCAGGCTTGCCCACGTCACCGTGACTGATACAGCGCTACCATTTCCCAAAATGCATTGGACAAAAACAACTTAGGACCCATTTACTCAAGAATGCAAACGAACTCTGACAGCCTAAACTGCACTAACTTTTGTTTTTGTTCCTTCACTGTCCAACTACAGAATTCTTTGCAAACATTCTGGTTCAAACATTTCTTCAATAAAATTTACATTTGTATACAGATTATTTAGGAAATGTATAGTATTTCACCTTCACACTGAATATGTTCGAGCTCAAGGAGCAAATATAATATTGTTTTTATTAATATTTTGACTATTACAGCAATGTTTCAGTAGCCTGTTGATAACTGCAACACCGTACATAACTGGAAAACATTGCCTACTAGTGGGATGTAGTAGTAAAGACATTCCGGTTGGAGATGTAGCTGTTAAAAAGCCAGAATATACTGTATGGGTATAACGACCTAGGCCTACTCAGAAGAATGTGAAAATAAAATGGATTAAATTTAGCTCCTCATATGTCACCCCACCTGTTCTTCCTTTGGTAAATAAAAACCTAGAGCTGAGGAGGTGACCTTCAAAACATGCTTTGAGCAGTAAGAAGTTGATGTGTTCACCTTACCATTTCCAAAGATGTGGAATATCATGGAGAATCCAAAATATAAGTCAATTGGATGGGATGAAACTGGAATGCATGTCATAATTGATTAGGAACTTTTTTTAAAAGTGTCAGGAAAAGATGAGCCACCAAAAAAAACTGAAAACAACAGAATGTTGTATCCATCAGCTCAACATCTATGAGTTCAAAAGAACCTGTTTAAAAGGTGGCATTCCACTGAAACTGCCTCTTGTCTGAGCAGAAATGTGGCTATAAGGTACGAAACTACACTCTACACTACAGTCATGGTATAAAATGTCATGGATGTAATATACTACACACTTTTTCAATTGATTTGTGTCTTACAGCAATATCATCATTCCAACTTTCATAGCGGTTGCCCAGAACATTTATGCCAGGTCTGAGAAGAAAGCTGCCCTCTGAAAAAGTGTCAGATGAAAGTGTCACAAACAAAACTCCATTGGGCTCAGGCCAAAAACAGCTCAAGCCTCCTTAGGCCATGCCGGCTGCAAGGGGCACCAACCCTAATACATCCATCTCAGCTCAGGAGCCAAAATGCACTATGTACTGAGAGTTGGTGCTCCTTCAGGCTTCAAACATCTGAGTGAAAGTGATGGCCATCACTGCAGACTCCTTCAGTTTAGCCTGTTAGCAGATTCAATCATTTAGGATATTCTCATATTGTTTTACAATATGAGAATATTTATAATTAGATTAATAGTATGTTATGGAAATAATAATAAAAAAAATGAAGATCAACATTGCTAGCTTGTTTATTTATTTATAATAATAACAAGAAGAGGGAGGTGAACCAACATGATTCTAGGGAACTCAGATAAAAAATATTTAAGAAAACAAACAAAATGCTCCACTGCAATGAAGTTAATCATAGGAGGGGAGTAATTCCGAAGGGATGTCTACAGTCCACACGTCTTTACGTCCTCGAGCATAGAGTGGCTGTTGAAGCCAGCGTGGGTTGGAAAGGTAGGTGAGGTATTTCTGGGGGAGTCCTGTCAGAAGTGCTGCCCTCTCAAATCCCCTCAGCTCAGCCTCTGTTTGATCTTCGCCACAACACCAGGTGTCCCCCACATCCACCAAACCTGGAGCAACACAACAACAGACGATCATTCTGAGGTAACTCTATTCATGTTATTTAGATAGCCTGTCTCGTGTGTAATAAAAATATTGGGAAATTAGGAATCATGCTGATGAGGCCTAAGTATCCAGCAAGACAGCACAGACAACATTTATATGGTGTTATTTGATTTGACATGACTTGATCAAGTAAAAATAAGAAACAACAACGAACCTGCAATAATTCCTCTACCAAATCTTTCGCCAGAATCCAGAAGTTCTTCTATCTGTTTGTCAGACATTCCCAAAGGCCCTGCAAGCATTTCTCTCCATTCATCGCTTTCCCAGTCTTTCTGAGCGATGTGAATTGCAAGAGTACTGTTCTTCATCTCAGCCAAAAGAGGTCGCCATCGCGTCTCAATAGTTTTTACACCATTCAGTACGAATCCTGCGTAAGGTTGCCTGAATGACAGGCAACCTACTTGCAAAGTCATGTTACAAGTCTGTAATCAGCATTCACTGTAACTGTAATATAGAACCCTATTTTCAGGTTACCTTCATTAAAAGGCAGGGATAACACCGATATTTCTGCCTAGATGACGTAGCCCATGCTGGACGATTGTGCTCGATTGTGCACGAGGTTTTCAGGCTGTTTTGCTATGCAGAGGCCACGCTCAGACAAGATATAGAGAATTAAGTAATCGAACATAAATGTATATGCACTAATTATATAGTTTACAGATGTAAATCAATACACGACATATCACAACACAAAAATGAACCACCCCTTTATGTGAAGACGACAAAGGACTCCGACTTCCGAGTTTGTCAAAATAAAAGTTCTCTCAAATTGCAGTTTTATAAAACCAAAATCCTTCTGGTAAAGTATTCTAGACACAAAAAAATATGCTATATCCTACATTTAACAGCTCAGAAACATCACTCGCCTTAGTCGAGCAGATAGGACTCGAAACGCGCAACTTTATCTTATTTTTTCCCCTTTCTTTTCTGTCTTTTCTTTCAACAAAACAACATTAGATGTATTGCATGTACCATACCATACAAGAAACAAAATTCAAAACTGCTACATTTGAAGAAAAGACATCGAACCGTTACTTTCAATATGCAGCCTACGTCACCCTGCGTCCCGAGCTACAGGTCATCTACAATCTGCCTGCCCCAGGCGCATGTGGGTCGGTCAGTGGGGCATACATATGGAGTGAAGTGGACTGGTTCAGTAAATAGTTGTATTTGAATGGAAGGACATACTCTTATTTCTAGAGACCGACCTAACTGTAAACGTCAAGTGTTTGTGAAGAGAAAATTTTCTGCACTAAGCCAAGTGGGCAACATTATATAAGCGCCACTAGTCAAGCAAAGAATGGAACGTTCGTCATCGGCACACAGGTTTAGGGACTCCATGCACAGACGGGGTGAGTGAGAAAAGTGTGTAATAAAAATAAGAAGCCAACATTTGGCCACGGTAAATTAATAACAATTATTTTATAATATGGGGTATATGCATAGTTTTGCTGTCATTGTTAAATAATTCATGCGTAGATACCCACACTAGTTGTGCTTTGCTTTTTCTTTCTTTGCGACCTTATTTATTTCATCTGGGATAAAGCTGAGGTATGACATTTGCAAACGTTGTTTAGACTCTGTAGTTTTAGGCTTAGTAGTATTAATGTTGTTTTCTGCCAGACCGATTCGAGTCATTTCTCCACCCCATCCCCACCACCTTCGCCATGCTGCATGAGGAGATCAGAGTATTAGTGCTGGAGATTTAACCAGGAATGGGGTTGTGGGTAATTACAAGTGACAGGTACCACCACAGACTCACGTTGTGCTCACGGAAGAAAACATTACTCATCTGGTGTAATTTTACCCTCTAGTGTTCACAGAATAAGATGATGCCTTTCCCACTTGGAGTTCTTTATTGCGCACAGTTTGAGTATGCATAGCAAACAGTACAGCACATCTCACTATCTTAAATAGGAGAGTAATCCTGTCAATGTGTAGCAAAATTATACCACTAAGATAGCATCAATCCACTTTGCATAGGGCAGCACATTCAGATTAGCACTGGTGAACCAATTTTACATTTGGGCCTTTGAGTCCTTTCCTCCTTCTCACATACTTCCTGTGCTGAGGCTGTCTGGAACCTGTTGCTTAAGTTATGCCGTGCCCATGATTCCTGTGTAGGGACTTAATAGGATCACAGTTTGGAGGTTCACAAGGCCAGACCAACAGCGCTAGATGTGTTTGTGTCTCCATCACGTGTGTTTAGCCTGCTGTTGACCTACATGTGTTAATTTAAAAAAAAAAAACACCCCTGCTCTTTTCCACATACAGCATTAGAATCATAGGCTGTAGAGACTGCCCTCCATCTGATGTCCTTATCTACCAAACAGCATTGCCAAAAAACTGTCAATTAAACAGAATAGAAACGACTACAATAAAATAGAATAGAATAGCTTCTTATTATCATTGTCACAAGTGCAACAAAATTTAAACAGTACCCAAGTGACTATGTCTTTTGCTTATCAGCTGTCAAACTTATCTATTGATGATTCGGAGGATGCAGACCTGGCCTACACCATGCGTGATCTGCCTCCGCGTGTGGGGCACACGCTCCCCCGGGACGCCCCTGTCAGGGAGGGCGGCAGTCACCCCCACACCCCCGGGACCCTGACCCCTACCAGCGGCTCCATGGGCCGCACCTACCTGGATATGGAGCCGGAGAGCCTGCGCAGGTCCCAGCTCAGCTCCATGAACTCCCTCGACTCGCCCATGAGCCCCTCGCGCCCCAAAAGCCCCTGGGGCAAATTTGACCCCTACGACTCTGCCGAGGTATTTTTGCCCCTATATGCAGACACAGATTTTTAATCAGTTACATCACATTTAAAAAATAAATCAAAAAGGAGGATCTAAACAAACAAATGAGACAGAACATTTGATTTGGTGAATCAACCCAGTCAGCCATCTTGTGGCTTTGACTGAGTTTGGAAATGTCACATGATGAGTGATATACAGTACAAACTTGATACCTCACATTGACAAAACTCTGTCATAAATAAGTAATAAGCAACATTTGCAACATTTGAAAATGTGCTTAGTGACATTTATATCAAAACTATATTATGAAAAGATTATTTACTTCATCTGCACTACAGGTTGTATTGCCTGTAGAGCAATACCAAATATTTCCTCGAAAATTTACTGATGCTGTTGTTTCAGGACCAGGACAAGGAATATGTTGGTTTTGCTACACTGCCAAACCAAGTGCATAGAAAGTCTGTGAAAAAAGGCTTTGCATTCACTCTAATGGTGGCAGGTAAGCCAATTGTTTGACTTGACCTAGAAGACGTTTACAAATATACAAAAATAAATTATTTCACATATCTGTAGTTGTAAAACTGATACATACTTGTGGAAATATCCGAAAGGCAGATAAATAATTGTTATACTATTATTATACTATTTTTCTAATAAATCATGTGTTATGTCTTTTGAAGGAGAGTCAGGCCTTGGGAAATCTACTCTGGTAAACAGTCTCTTCCTCACAGATCTTTACAAGGACAGGAAAGTGCTGAATGCTGAAGGTGAGGCAGACCGGATCATTGTATAACATGCAAAATAAGGCCAAAAGGCTTCACTCAATCTATTTTTGATACTTTGCTGGCCACACTTTTAGTCAGGTAAAAGAAGGGGGAAGGGAGCCAGGCTACACATGTAGGATATAGGACTTTGTATTCACAAAGATGCATTTCCGCATTTTAGCTCCATTAATGTGCCCTGACATAACATGCAAAAGGCCATGGTCCAGGTTGTCATTTTTTTTTGTCAAACAACCACCATCTTATGTGTGTCTCCAGAGAGAATCAGCCAAACAGTGCAGATCACCAAGCACACCGTCAGCATTGAAGAGAAGGGGGTCAAGCTGAGACTGACTATTGTGGACACTCCAGGCTTTGGGGATGCTGTCAACAACACAGACAGGTATGTGTTCTCTGTCTTTGGATTCTCATTCGAAGCAAGTTAAATTGAGCCCCAGGGTGAGACTCTGCATGTGTTGCAGTTGTTCTGTATACTGTATATTAAAGTAATTCTGAGCCTATATAAGATAAAACAATATTAGGAAAGTGCAAGAATATGTGTTCTTAACAAGACCTCTCCCTTTGTCGCCCTTTTGATATTTTAAAACACTTGATCTGTATTTCTCTCTATCATCATTTTTGTCAATAATTTAATGACTTGCTTACTAAATGCATGCTTTTTACACGATAGTTTGATGGCCTGACATTCACTCACTTGCCAATTGTAAATTCAAACATGTATTAACCCCAGGATTTCAATCAGTGAGAAATGACACTTAAGCATGTCAGACATATTTGTAGTTTATCAGTTCATTACTTCTCTGCATTCACTCCCAGCTGGAAGGAAGTGGAGGACTACATTGACCAGCAGTTTGAGCAGTACTTCAGGGATGAGAGCGGACTGAACAGGAAGAACATTCAGGACAACCGCGTGCACTGTTGCCTTTACTTCATCTCTCCCTACGGCCACGGGTACAGTCTACCCGCCACACTCACAACATAGCAAACATTTTCAAAAAAAAAGAGTCCAAAAGAAAAACGGGCATCACAGGATTACTTTTGAAAAAGCTGACATTTCAATGCAACTACCAATAGGGGGAGTGACTTGAAAAATGTGATTTTGTGACTCTGGCCGTTTTCCTGTGTGCTCCTCTTATACTATATACTATATAATATATTTACTATTTTATTTCAGAAACAATTTTATTAGTAATCCCCGTAAGGTAACAACATTTAAAAAAAAGATGGCAGTATGTTGACTGTGTAGTTTGTCTCAGCATTGACTGTTGTTGAAAAAGACCAAAGATTTGTGTACCTCAGTAGAACCTTTGAATGTGTCTGTGTTTCAGTCTGAGGCCACTGGACATTGAGTTCATGAGGGCCCTCCATGGGAAAGTCAACATTGTACCTGTCCTAGCTAAGGCAGACAGTCTCACTCCAGCTGAAATCAAGAGGAAAAAACAGAAGGTAGTGTGTTAAAGTTTGTGTGTGTGTGTGTGTGTGTGTGTGTGTGTGTGTGTGTGTGTGTGCGTGTGTGTGTGTGTGTGTGTGTGTAGGTGTGTGTGTGTGTGTGTGTGTGTGTGTGTGTGTGTGTGTGTGTGTGTGTGTGTGTGTGTGTGTGTGCGCGTGTGCGTGTGTGCGTGCATGTGTGAGTGTATGTGTGTGAGTGTGAGGCTGCATGCACATGGGAGAATGTGCATGTTTATTTTTGGGTCATTGGTCTGAAACTCTGGCAGATTCAAGAGGAGATCGAGCAGTTTGGGATCCACATCTACCAGTTCCCTGACTGTGACTCTGACGAGGAGGACGAGTTCAAGCAGCAGGATCGAGAACTGAAGGTGCCTATCATGTCTTATCAAGGATGGGGAATTTTAGGATATTAATATGAATTCATATGAATTCATAATATGAATTAATTTTCCCAAGGTTGAAAATCAAAAGCTCCATTAGCTTTCAATGTTGTATGCTCTAACTATTGTAACAAGTATACTGTACATAGTATGTATTATAAATGTAGTATTTTTGTCCTGCAGGAAAGCATACCATTTGCAGTGATAGGCAGCAATGTGCTCTTTGAGACCAAGAACCGAAGGTTCAGGGGCCGCATGTATCCATGGGGTGTTGTGGAAGGTATGTCAGTCACTCATGTGCAACCAAATGTGCAACATCTATAGATCCAGACTTTACACACACACAGACACACACACAGACACACACACACACACACTGTCCTCACACATCCATGGAATTAAAATTGCATGCATTGTACATTTGTTTTACTCAGACATTATTGTTTAGTATAGGCTAAGTGTTGCCTTAAAATGAAAGCAATACAGCTAACTAACTGCTGACTAACCCAATTTTACCTCATTTGTCGCCTGCCATCGTCTGATGACGCCTGTTGCCTGCTTATTACCTGAAACAGTGGAGAATCCTGCTCACTCGGACTTCCTGAAGCTCCGGAACATGCTGGTGCGCACTCACATGCAGGACCTGAAGGACGTGACCCGCGAGACGCACTACGAGAACTACCGGGCCCAGTGCATCCAGAACATGACCCGCATGGTGGTGATGGAGAAGAAACGCAGGTCAGAGAGCGGGTCAGGGAGGGAGGTCGGACACTGACACTAGCCTTATGTCCACACAGACACATAAGTCATAGGCCGAGTCCGAAATCTGCACTTAAAGTTCACGATAAAGTTCATTAGTTCACATTGTTTTGTCCCCTACATTGCACACCACATAGTGAGCAAGTAAACATTTCCGATTCAGCATTAGTCATTAGTTTCCTATTGAGTTTCCTGTTGAGTTGAGGTGAAATATTCAGGGAGTACCAAACTTAAGTTGTACATCCAGATGAGCCTATGTACAGTAGCTCAGCAGGTGGTGTTTGTGGATTCGTCATTTTCAAACACCGTCCTTTTCCTCTCTGTCCTTTCTTAAACTCTCCATAGAACAATAGAACATATAACAATAGAACAATAGTTCCACAGAACAATATCAACACATATATCTGTGCATCATCTAGAGGACAGAAACCCGATTTTAAAAAGCTATATATATATATATATAGCTTTTTATATATAAATATTTTCCATAAGCAGCCCTATGTTGCCCTAAATTACTGTAAAGCGAAGTGAAGTAAGAAAGTAAGTCAGCCTGAGATTTTCAGGTTCTTACATATAATCGTCTTGGTTGATGTTGTGTGTGTCTGTGTATGTGTGTGTGTGTGTGTGTGTGTCCTGTAGCCTGTACAGCCGAATAAGAGAGAGTGCCTCCGAGCTGCCCATGCCTCTGGCGCCGGTAGACAGCGGGACCGAGCGGCTGATATGGGAGAAGGATGAAGAGGTATGTGCTACTCCTGCATGCACTGTGGCAGTTAGGATGAATGCCGTGTCATAAAGACACCGCAGAAATGGGCTTGAAAATGTATTGGAAGGCACAGGTTCAAAGCAATCAGGAGCATGTACTGTGGGAACAATGTCAAAAATGATGCGTGCTATTGCAGACATCTTTTTGTGAGTGTGTATGTTTGTGTGCTGCATTGGCCAGTGGCCTCTCGAAAGACATTAATATGACAGAGCTCTTTAAGCAACCCTGACTCCACCACCCTGACATTTAAAACAATGTATGTGTGTGCATGTGTGTGTGTGTGTCCGTCTGTGTGCAGTGCATGTGTGTGTGTGTACGTGTGATTCACTCTCCTAATCCGCCTTCTCTTCTTCTGCCGTGCAGCTGCGGAGGATGCAGGAGGTTCTGCAGAGGATCCAAGAGCAGATGGAGCTCGCTCACAAAGATGGCTTCTAGACACACCGCACCGCACAGCACCTTTACATTTACCCATCACCAGCTTCTAGACACACCACACAGCATCCCAAAATGTACCCATCACCAGCTTCTAGACACACCGTACAGCACTTACATTTACCCATCTCCAGCTTCTACACACCACGCAACACCCTAAAATTTATCCATCACCAGCTTCTAGACACTCCACACCGCACAGCACCCTTACATTTACCCATCAGCAACTGTCAGCTCACTGATGCAGTTGACAGATGTCAAGATAGCAGGAGTTTTAATCATTTCACCATTCGAGAAAAAAAAAAAGATCTTGCACTCTGACCCTCATACCTGAAACACTTGTTGTGAGTTATGAGAATACAGGAATCACAGTAACCTGTAGCTGAAGGAGCACCAATTATGCACAACTCTTAAGATACAGAAGGTATTTCAGTAAGGTTTAGTAACCCAGATAAGTTCACTCAAAGTGAGTGGTAAATCTAATAGAAGAGCCCTGTGTCTGAGAATTAATCCATAGGACCTCTATATTAGGAAGTTTACCATCTTGCTCTGAGTTAACATACTCATGTAAGTGACTCAACCTGCTTTCTGGACACCCCCCCCCCCAGAACATAAGGCCTATGCCTCAACCTAGACCAGTTAAAACCAGCCACAAGGTGCATGCTGAGGCTTTTTGGGCCTGGTGACTGTATGAATGATGCAGTCTTCTCACAAGGCCGTTCATGGTGATTGCTACATGCCCAGACACAGTTCCCACACTCCTGCCCAGGGAAAAGAAGGAATGAGCGAATGAACCAGTGCCAGGCTGCAACATTGTGGAGTTGACTTCTAGAAACATCTCAGCCATTTGTGACTCACAGCCGTGTTTTGCATTTGTCAGTTACTGATTTCATGTTCAAGAGCATGTGTGGCTTTCAGAGAGCAAAGTCTTGACTGCCTCCATTCCGACCAGAGCAGATATATGAATGTTCAGGTTTTCTATGTTTTTGGTCTGTGATGTTTTATGATTGAGATTTTATAAAGTCATTCGTAGTGTTGTTAGTTGGAGGATTATAAGAATTGTTCAACAAATGCAAATTCAGTATCAATGTTTTCTTTATGAAATAAACACGCTATTTGTTATGAACTGACTAGTGTAATATGATTAATGTTTATTATGTTAACATACATTTTTTGTCGTTCATTTTCACTGATTTACTTTTTTCAAAAATAGATCAGTACAAGAGCACCACTAAAAAAGATACTCAAAATGTCCAGTTATGTAAGTACTATTATGTACAATAACTCAGTAGGCAACTGAATTATAGTTGTTGTACATATGAATGAGGAAAGACTACAGAAAGATTGGCACAGACCAGGCAGAATTGTAAATGTCATAAGATTTATTATGAATCTTCTTTGCTTTTTATTAATTGTAGCATATGTTTTCTTGTTGTTACTTTTTATGATTGTTATTCTTTTTAAAACATAGTGGACAATTAGATCTAAATGCAGCCCAAAATGTACAGGCAATATATAACTTAAACTTTCTCCATAGGGAAAAACGCACAGTTTTTATATATAATATCAATGTAGGATGAGGTCTAGAGGTCCCCACACATCATACCATAGTACATGGTCCCAGAAAAAATGTACGGAAATTAAAACGAATCACAAATCAATATCTGAATGGAAAGAATTGCAATCTACATGCAAGAAAACAGGCAACAGTATAATCTTAATTATACATACATATATGTGAATGCGTGCATATACTCACATGTATACATACATACACATATTTAGAAAAACAAAAAAACCCTCACAAATAAAGTTCACAGACATCATGTTTTTTTCTTACTTTTGCAGAGTATGGAAAACGTTTTAGTTTTTTTTCTATACACTCACATTCACACACACACACACACACACACACACACACACACACACACATCCACATACATACGATGTGTCAAAGGGCTGTTTCTTACAAAAAGGAGCCCCCTTTGGATAATGGAGGTGGGGTTGGGGTGGCCTTCAGTGGGGTGTCACAGTGTTTAGGTTCAACCAAGAGCCTGATACTCCGTGCACACAAACACATACTGCTGCACATCACAGCAGCATCACAGCGCAACTGTGACGAGCAGAAGTGCGTTCTTGTGTTCACCTCCCTGCCACCAACACTCCAAAAATCACCCTCTTCAGAAGCAAAGAAGAATCTGAGACCAGTTAGTACAAACCAGCACCTGTAATTGCCACACTAATTACCAGAAGCCAGCACCTATATGTTGTTATCGCAAGCTTTCTGACATGAAGTCAGGGGTGTGTTTAGACTGGTGTCACGGAAGCAATGTACTATATGGTATAACAAGCTCCAAGTCTCTGGCATGCAGACACAGGAAACATGTTCTCAGAGAGCCTCCTCATCTTCAAAAAGTCACGGACAGAAGGGAAAGGGTTAAGCGTTGTGAGCATGCACACAGATGTGCATTTTCACACGGACTAATATTTCTACTTTGTCTGACTCTTATTTCCTCTCGAAAGCACACAGCCTCCATCAGGTGTCAACAGAAAAAACACACAATACAAATGACATCAAAGTTACACTCATTTGTTATGGAACTATGTGTTGGAATCATATTTTGTAGTAAGTGGCAACCTAATGAATTCCTCAGGACTATTGGGAATTGTTTGGACATGAGTGATCTGAGCTGCACTATATTGGATTCTGCACTCAATGATAAACTGCTACTAACAGTGGATGGGAGTTGTAATTTTGGTTGGCAATTTATTAAAAACAGTGACCAATCTGTCCGGTGATGCCGTGTTGCCCAGACATTCCATTCCTACATGCAGACAGCAGAGGGCAGCGTTGAGCTTTACAATTCTATAACTGAGGCACTTCAAGGATGTCAGTGACCAAATTTGTGTGTCTGTGTGTTTGTGTGTGTGTTTGTGTGAAAGAGAAAGTGTTACAAACACAGGGACAAGTTCAGGCTAGACTGTGCACAGATAACAGACACCAACCTCCCTGGACAGTGTGTGTGTGTGTTTGTGTGTGTGTGTATGAGAGAGAGAGATCAACCTCCCCAGCTCTGGCCCTCACCTGAATCCAACCTGGTACAGACTCAGCCACTCTGTAGCAAGAAGGAGTCCCTTAGATGTCTACTGAGTAGATCAATCTTTATTACTGGGACAAAATTAAAAAACAAGATTTTGTAGGAGCTTTTTTTTTCACTGGTACAAAACTGCTCTCTAGGGCCGACTACAGCGACAGTGTTACTGCGGCAGACACCTGCGGGTGAAAACCAGTTCAGCGTTTATTGGGCTTCAGACAGCTTCACACAGACTTTTATTCCCCTCACTGTGCCGGGACGACACTGATGCCGCCTTGACATTAAAACTTGCCATTCCGGTAATGCCAAGGAGTCGCCACTGGGCACCCATGGCACAGTGTTTTCTCAGGGTCTATTTTAGTGTGTGTGTGTGTGTGTGTATGTGTGTGTGTTTTGGGGAGTGTGCTGCCTTGGTAGCACATCTGTTCGCCACTTTGTGGGTACATTTTAAAAAGAGAGAGAGAGAGAGAGAGAGAGACTCAAACACAAACAGTGAACACCCATGAACATGTAAAAAGAACACGAACATGACACCAACAGCCCAACAGGCACACAATTTCCATTCTGCACGTCCACGACCACGACAGGGATCATTCAATGTCTGTCAAAGACATTTCAGGGGTGTATAGCGTACAGATCTGGTTAAGTAACAAAGCTGGTTTATTTCACCCAGAGGTAGTCATAAACCTGATCGAAGAAGAGCTTGTTGACAT
>CM050214.1:12940206-13045206 GCA_027475355.1 Coilia nasus
CAACCATGAAGGTGTGTAAAGGGGATTGAGAACAGAGGTGGAGATTATGACTTCAGAAGGTTAAAACCCTGTCAGGTATTCCTACTGCCTGTGCACTTAACACAGGTGATTTCACAAGGTACCTGATCTGATGACTTCTGTGCTCATTCGGATCAGCTGTTTCAGAAAATAGTTGGATCAAGTATGTAGCAAGGGTTTTTGTACTCTGTGAAGCTGGAATCTTTTGCATGTTTTGGCTAAGACTAAACACAAGTAAACCACGCTGCCCTACAAAGCCAAAGGCAGTAACTACATATTTTGTCAAATTCAGTTTAGACTGGAAATTGACTTCATAACACCTCCTTTGTCTTGTTACTGAATCTCTTGCGTCTTGCTATTAAGAAAGTGTAAAAAAGCATCACCAGTATTATATGTACAACATGTCTGACTGGGCAGTATGGCAACATTAAAGGCATTTCTCTCAGTTTCTATGTTCACATAGTTACTGCACAATTTCCTCCTCCTCCTCCTCATCCTCCTCCTCCTCCTCTCCCTGAAGCTGTCACTCAGTCAGTCAGTGGGTTCATGCATCCAAAGCGGGTGGGGGTGGAGGTGAAGCATGGACTTCCTGTAGACACGCATCCACCCGCAACCCCCAACGATCTCCATGGTTACGGCAAAATTGAAAAGACAGGTTGATGAGGAGTGGGGGTAGGAAATGTGCCAGCGACCTCTTACTTTTCTTTCTTTCGATGGCTCTCTGTGAAACTGGAGCAACCATAAAAGTGGTCATTGTCAACACTCGAAAATTAATTTCTTCTGTTTTTTTCCCTCTCTCTGAACTCATCTCTGCTTCCACATATCCCTCTCCCTCCAAATCTCTTCGCTTCCTACCTCTCTCTCTCCCTCCTTTTTTCTCTCATTCTCTCTCTCCCTTCCTCTCTCCTTCTCCCTCTCCCTCCCTTTAGACTAGGTTCCAGCAGCTGCGTCACAGAGCATGCTCAGTAGTGAGGGATCAGAGCATGCTCAGTAGTGAGGGGTGTGCTCTGTCTGGTATGCACGCAGTGAGACGGGGAGGCGGGAGGGAGGGAGGGAGGGCGGGCGAGTAGGCAGGCGGGTGGGGAGAGAGAGAAAGGGAGGGAGGGAGGGGGAGAGGAAGCAGGCTGGTGCTGGTGCTGGGGCGGGACCTACTCCGTGGAAGGAGGAGGGGGGGAGGGGTGACGTCACTGTGCTCGCGCTCGCCATGTGCTCTCCTCTCACGTGGACTACGGGCCGCCCAGACAGAGAGAGAGAGAGAGAGAGAGAGAGACGGAGGAAGGAAGGGAAGGAGGCGGAGGGAAGGGGAGCGAAAGCAAGAAAGAAAGAGAGAGAGAGACAGAGAGGGGAGGGGGAAGAGCGAGAGGGAGACAGAGAGAGCAAAGAGTGAAAGAAGGCGGGCAGGCGGGAGTCGAGAGAGGAGGCGGGAGGGGAGAGAAATCTCAGCAATGAGGAGGAGCAGAGAGAGAGAGAGAAAGAGAGAGAGAGAAAGAGAGAAAGAGAGAGAGAGAGAGAAGGCTGCCTGCTGCAGTTAGCAGAGCAGTGGAGCACACATTCCACAGGATTGTAATGGCTGCTAAACACAGATCCCACCCCACACAACCCGACAGCAAAATATGAAGAGCAATTACTAACGCATTCAGTTCTGCTTCTGTTCTCAGACTAAGTACCATTTATCCCCAAAAAAATAATGTAAAAAAAACATAAAATACTGCAGAAAAATCCATTTCTGATCAGCATAATTATGGCTATCCTGTAGGTCTAAAAATAAAGGACAAAATGATCTAGACGTTGGCCTGTACTGCCTCTACAAAACAGGGCTTAAAATACAAATAGCTGTTATCATCTTTTCTGATAAGGCTGGACAGGAAAACACCACCAGTGTGTTACTCCTACATGTATGAGTGAGTGAGAAAAAAACATGAAAATAATACAGAGAGAGAGAGAGAAAGAAAGGCAAAGAGGACAAGTCTAATAGTCACACCTCTTTATGGGTCACTCCTGACAAAGTAAAGTCTGTTTTCCAGAGAATGTGACTCACCGTCACATGACTAGCCCAACCAGCTTGATCTTGCTAGCTTAACTTACAAACTATTGTGCACCTAAACAGCCAATAGTGGGCCGCTGACATCATTTCTGGGCCATGATTGTAGTTTGAAAGACACCTGAAGAAAAAATAAGAAATCCTTTCCTACACCAAGCTGAGGCTTAGGGCCTATATAATTACAGGAGAGATGAGTCTGATGTTGTAGGGCATAAAGCAAGGAATAATTCCAAGCCCGAAATTATGAAAACATTTAAAAGTTATTATGACTATCTACTAGCAAATGTGAAATGTACCCCTACTGTCCCACGCCTGATTTCAGGCACCATGCCTGAGATCTTTCGGCCCTTATGTTGTCGAAGCAGATGGCCTTTAAGGCGACCACAGACTTACAGTAGACTAAACAATTCAACGTGGCCAGACACAGAAGAACTTGGAGGACATCCACAGAGGACCTTCGCGAAAGATCGACTTTCAGTACTTCTACTCGCCTCGCTCTTTTGTGTCCTTTGTAGCCTTTATCAGTCACCAATCCTGTTCACAAAGCCATCCGTTTTATTTGCCTGGGACAAGGATTGGACCACGTAGCCAAGGCCGCGCATACACACACACACACACACACTGCATGGGGCTTACCTGAATGTAGCGCAAGGCGCTCCGTAGGACGCTGAGGTTGGAAGTCTTCTTTTCGTCCACGTTTGGAACATTCCTCTTCAAGGTCTCGAAGCACTCTTTGAGATGGGCGCGTCTAGAGAAGAGACAGGGTGACAGAGAAGGAGGACGATTAAACTAACGCCTCACAATTCACTGCTGCAAAAACAGCCATGTAATATAGTTCATTTTGTGACAATGTAATGTATTTTGTTTTTGTTTGAATGTTTCGTTATTTTCATGAAAGTGCAATTAACCTCTCAATGTGCATTTAGATAAGATTTTAGATTAGGATTAAGATTAATGGCATATGGTCAAATATAGTACTGATAGACTTAGTTGCTAATGTGTTAGTGTAGTGCAGTTTGGTTTTAAGGTTTTCTAAGAGAATAATAATTTAATAATAATAATAATTAATTAAAATTAATTCATTGCACCTGAAAGTGTGATAGTACTGTTTAACTACTATGTGCTGCACTGTGTTTTGTGTATGGCTTATTTGCACCACATTTAACCATCCTTTAATGCAGAGAATTTTATATTTTTTGTATTTGTCTTGTAGTGTTATGTATGCTGGTCACTGGGGCTTTGTGTCATTGTTGTCTTGTATGACACAAAAAGCATTTCTGATGCGACTAAATAAATAAATATTTAATGTCAGTTTTGCATGTCTTTTTTTATGGGTTTAGTTCTTTGTATCCTAACTCCTTCCTTCACACCCTCTGCAAGTGTAGCCCCCCACAGAAAGGCAATTTTCACATCCGGAGATGGAGAACAGACTCCTGCGGGATGTGGCATTTTGCACCTACCTGTTCTTCTCCAATTTATTATGCACCTCTCTCGTTCCCGCTCTGCAAACACAGGAAAGGGAGAAAGAAAAGACAGAAACGAGTGTGATTACATTTCAATATGCCATTCACACCTTCGGTGGCTCACCGAATGGGCCGAATCACGCGGATCATTTCACTGGTACCATGGAACTGTGATTGTTTCACAGAAACCATCAATTGACTTTTTTGTTTCCCCAGCCGTGGCTGTACTTCACCTGATTAGTGAGTCACAGACCACATTCCCCACACAGCAGACAGACACACAGTTGTGATTGCACATATGCCGGCCTAGTCTCTGAATACATCCTACTGCAGCACTAATGCCACTTTCTCTGGGGCACAGATAACATCTGGATCTGGTATAGCTATGCTGATGAATGATACATCATTTATAACGGATTACAGATTATAATAGATGTATGGATTATAGCAAATACACTGGATGCTTTTTTATTACTTACCTTCCGAGCTTACCTACATACGATTTGTGACTCATAATGTGACGCTGATTTTTAGTTCTGCATGTAATTTAATATAACACAAAAGCCTTCACAGAGAGGACTCCTACAGTTACTGTTTTTAGATAATTAAATGCCAATTTAAAACCAAACACTCCTTTGTTTTGCCAGTTTAACAGAAGGTAATATAAGAGTCCTCATGCCCATTCCACTTGAGACACAAGCACTCGAGACTTGAGACATATTGAGTTTCCTCCTTTGTATGAAATGTGCTACACAAATGCAGATTATTAAACATTATAAACAACCCCTCACCCTCCAGGTCTCCTCTTGCCGTCGATGCCCCGGACGTCCTCCAGGGTGGCGCCGTTGGGGCGTGCCGTCACCTGTCCCAGCTGGCCGTGGGGGTGCGTGAGGGCGGGCTGGGGCAGCAGCGTGTGCTGGGGGGCCGTGAGGATGGGGCCGGCGTACGGCTGCAGCAGCTGGCCCGGCTGGGCGTGCGGAGAGGGCTGGGGGTGAGGCTGGGGCTGGGGCTGGGCCTGGGGGTGGGCAGGCTGTGGGCGCTGTGGCGACTGCTGCTGCGGTTGTACTGCCAGATGCTGCTGCTGCTGCTGTTGTTGTTTGGGGCTGTTCCCTGCATGGGTGCTGACTGGCTGGGGCAAGATGCTGGTTTCCGCCTTCACGGCGGCCACTAGGTGGCGCTGGCGCGGCGGCGACTGTCTG
Source organism: Coilia nasus (assembly GCA_027475355.1). Taxonomy (NCBI): domain Eukaryota; kingdom Metazoa; phylum Chordata; class Actinopteri; order Clupeiformes; family Engraulidae; genus Coilia; species Coilia nasus. The sequence goes on from CM050214.1 coordinate 12,944,928, forward strand.
TCCTTCCCCACCGACGGGGCCGCGACTGCCACCGAAGACTGGGAGGGGCTGGCGAGGAGCGCTGTGGGCTGCGGGGGGGACAGAGCGGTGGCCAGGGAGGGCACCACAGGCACGGGCACAGGCACAGGCCCCGCCGTGTGCAGGTGAGGGGGAGCGGCCGTGGCCCCAGCGGCGGTGGCGATGGTCTGGGGGGCGGCGTTGGCCTGCACCATGGGGATGGGGATGACGGTGATGGGCACGGGGGTGGGCAGCGGAGGGCCGGTGGCCACGGCCTGGAGGTGATGCTGCTGCGGCTGGTGTTGCTGGGGGAGCCTTGGGGCCTCCACGCCCCAGCTGACGTGGTTCACCTGCACGGCCGTGGGCAGCAGCGAGGGGCCCGCCTCCACCATGCGGTGCTGCTGCAGCTGATGCACCAGCTGTTCGGCCTCGCGGGCCACAATGGCATTCTCCCGCTTCTTCTCCTCCTCTGTGGGGGTGGCGAAAGACGACAGGAGATTTAACTTTCAAAACAACACAAAACAATAGAAGCTTTAACCTACAAACTTCAAACACCACAAACAAAACCACAGCAAGGTGTCAGAAACCACCTCACTCGAATATGTGTATTTAGTAACAAAGCAACTGAACTTAAACGGTCCATGTAGATTTCTATCATCACTTACAATATGCTTGTGCATACCACACATACCATGGTTGGCATGTATACGTACGTGTTTTAGTTGAGAGCAAGTCTGGACAAACAGCCTCAAAGTACCGCTTTTCTCAGAATGATGACGCAACTTGCTTCACTACCAGTCCTGAGAAAACCAGGTCCGCGTTTAAAAGGCACGAAGGGCAGAAAATAATCTCTTTGCCTATTTTTTTATTAATGAAAGCCCCACCCCTCCTCTTGTCCTAAGTAATACCTGCTTAGGGGAGGGAAAATGCAAAAAGTCTGCAATGCAGACCGGATGCTTGCGCATCACAGCTCTGGGAATCTGGATTGGGGCTTGCAACACCCACTCACCAACTGTATTGGAAAACAAATCATACCCAAAGTAGGTAAAGTATGGTAAAGGAGAGTAGGGTAAAGTAGTGCTGATACTATGCAGTCAAAAAGCGTTATAACTCTTAATCTTTCTCTGTTTGCATACTCACTCCTTCTCTCTGTCTGTCTTTCTCTCTCTCTCTCTCTTGCCCACTGACTTATTCACTCTTTCTGTCCGTCTGTCTTTTTGTGTTTCTATCACTCTCACTCACTCTCTCTCTCCCTCTCTCCCTCTACAGCGTAGTCTCAGAGAACACGTTTGCAGAGACACAGTGACTCACTAACTGCTCCCCTTTTGACTGTTTGTCAAAAACAATCCTGCTCGCCTGGTAAATCATGACAGTGCCCTCATCTTCACCACGGCAGCCTAACAGGGCACGGACTGCGTTGACAAGTCCTTTTGAGCTCCTCTGGCAGCACAAAAAGCAAGAAGCAATATTACCATCACTGCTGTCAGTCTATTAGTGCTCCTGGCTTTTAGGCAAACCGGTCAAACCTGTCTAGTCTTGTCGGGGGGAGATTCAAACTCTACCTCTGTGCATAATGAATTTGGCCAGAGCTGGGTGTGTCTGAGTCACCTTAGGGGTTCTTTTTTGGCCTCATTACAATGTTTTTTTTGCCCCCCTCCCCTCTCCTGTCCTTTCCTGTCCTCAGCGCGGTCTGTCCCTTTAAGAGAGAAGCCCAGGGAAAGCAGCTGGCGTAGACCCAGACGATTTAGGGGATGACGTCACCCGGGAGCCAGCCGGACACTGACACTGCGAGACTGTCAGGGTGGGTGGAGGGGGAGAGGGGGGATTGGGTGAGGTGGGGGTGGGGGTGGTGGACGAGACTGACGCGAGCAACGTTTGTCCGAGTCTTCGAAAAAGAGCATAGTGGGAATGCTCCATGCAGAAAATGTGTCTCGTGGGAAATGTGTTGCTTTCGGTTAAAGCTGCACCAAATAAGCGCGGAGGAACTCCAGCAGATTTTACGAGATGATGTCATCTGCAAGGTAAAACTTGTATAGTGACAGCTGATGTCGCTGCAGACTCCCGTATGTGTTCTTATATAAAAAAAAAAACACTCCTCAACACAAACAAACCCACACGCACACAAGCAGACAAACATACATGCACACAAACACACACACATTATTTATAGACAGGGGATTGCAAAAGCCCTTGTCATACAACAGCTGTTACTATGAACTTGATGGAGTGAGATTTAAGAAACACATGGGATGGCTCATCTGCAGTCCCAAGTACAGTCCAGTGACTCCCTAATCCTTCCTCATCACAGCTAAGAGACGCCCTGAGAAACACCAGTAATACCAGAGAAGGGGACAGAGATGACCCAATAACACACTGTCCCGTGTCGTAACATATGGGAATAACGAGACAGCCAACAAGCCAATCAACATGCAGCACACACATAACTCAAATGTGCTCATTTGTATTCACCCATACATGCACAGAGGCACCTTGTATTGTACAGTGCACAGTGCTGTATCAGATATCACAATGTTACACAACCTGTGACATTGTTTTCAATGACCATGACACAGCACATATGTCTAGCAGTTCCACAGGAACTGGTCAGTGTTGTTGACCTTGAAATTCAACCACAAATCTATACATGTGCATAATCACAAATCACATACAAAACAATATGTGGCTTATTCAAGCATGACTCAACACAGACTGGTAGACTAGCATGCACACAACTTCAAAACCCCAAGCCATGGAGCGTTAGTCAGATCATAAAGATAGCAAGGACTGCTGTACAAGTCCAAAGGCTGGGCCTGCACACGCACTCTCATGTCCCCGTCATATGACCAGGAAGGGTAAAGGCCCTCGCACTAATTATGAGTTCTTCTTCTGCGATGCATTACGCTGACCAACTGTGAGTTTTATCTTCAGCGTGATTTTACAGTCAGTTTACGGGAGCAGGGTAAGAAGTTTGCCAGAAAAGGCTACAAGAAGACACCTAACTTCAAAGACACACACACACAAACACACACTCTAATCACTTTGAGAAACGTCACCACATGTGGGTTTTAAACTCCATCTGAGGAGACAAGTCAGTCACTGGGTTGTGAAATCAGAAACACTGTTTGTACATGACATGACCAACTAAGCACTGGTATGAGTACCTGACAAATTTTGCAAAGTGTGCAATCTATTTGAAGGACATGAAACAGGAAATGGACATCTAGCCTATCACCACACAATGAATCTCTGTAACAGAGAACACACCTTCGCACAAAAAAGTGACCACGTTTGGAAGGGCTGGTAAACACTTAACCAGCCGTGCAGACAAATATGGGACTGAGGTGAGGGGACATTATCTTACTAACCTAGAGATAAAACCAATCACAATGAGGTCATATATTTGTAAACAGGTCACCGGTAAATTCTGACACTCGCATGAAACTAAATTGACTGGATAAGTTGCTCATGTAGATCAGAGCTAAGGCCTGATAAGGCTAAAAGGACATTCTGAAACACCAATGTTCATTGCTGCATAAAAAGTTCCTTCAAATAACAGGAAAAATACAATAAAAGCAACCCATGTGGATCTAAGGGTGGGTTTAGTGGTAGGAGAAAGGGAAGTGGGGCTTTGTCTCTGTTCTTCCAGGCTCTCGTCTGAATTTGCACAAAAATGTACATTATATAACTTCTGCATTGAAGGAGGGGGAGGGGGGGCACTGCCCTAGTTTTTCCCTCACTGTGACCTGCACCAGTCGATGGGACGTCTCCGAGGGGGAGGAGGGAGTCTGGTGCGCACGTGGTCGATAAGGGCGGTCTTTATGCACGCGGTATTTGCTAGGGGTGTGGATTAACTGACACGTCACCAGAGCATTGAAACAAAAAAACATTGCCAAAATGTAGCGATGATCACGTCTTGTCGACGGAGCCATAAAAAACCGAATGAGACATGTTCTTGTGGGACAAGCGCATTTTCTAACCGACAGCGGTACACCAAACTGCTTATTAATGTATAGCTCGAAATTCCACGTCTCCTGCCAAGTAGAAGCGGGAAGTAGGCTGGCCTCGAGTGTCATAAGATAGCTGCTCGCCAGTATCAGGTCATTATGTAAAAAAGAATGTCGTGCGCTGCCACCGCCCTAAGGTCTTCCATACTTCGTTCTGCTCGCCAGAAACAATACGATTTGACCTTTGAATGATATAAGGCATGCGACTGATTAATATTATTTAGACGTAAGTATCGAAATACTTTTAGAAATTTCTAAAACCTTAACATCGTTTAAAACTGTGCATGGTATTGCCCAGTTCAGCAAACATAACGATGACCGGTCAAATTTGTTCTAAACCTTAAATAGGCGCTTCTGGTCCGACACACCACTATCTGTCACGGAACGAATGTACCACCCACAGCAGAGAGCACATAGTAGCAGACTAAATATAGAATGGATTTAACCCGGAAACCGAGTTAGCGAAATGTCCTCACATACCGAAACAATTCAATAATGCACCGACGACACTGTAATACACACACATTGACCCACGCAGACTTATTGACTAAATCCATCATTTCCATGAAGGTTAAGTTTTGAACCGCAAAAATCACAAGTTTATACATTGTTTCAAGCCATGATCTGAACTTAATTTGTGAAGTTAAAGGCAGGCATTGCCCAAATAAGTGAACCTATGTGTGTAACAGCCATGTTACAGAATAACCCCACCAGCCTCGCTATCCGGTACCCCCGCCTTACCACGTGTAATCTGTTGTTGCTGGGCTTGCCATTCCAAATACCTGGCGGCTTCCAACAGTGTATCGATGCTCATCTCGCGCCCTGATACCTCACAGTCGCTTTTCCTGAATGCGAGCGAGTAAGCAGGTACAGGATCGCTTAATAGTTTTTCCCAGTGCTGAGGTCGCAATTGATGGGGAAAAAATTCCAAAATGCAATATCCGGATTACTTTCGTAAATCCTTAGACACAAATTGAGTCATGCAACAAGATGGCGATGTGAGTAACAGCAAACACAACACGACGAAAAGCATACCACTGAAGGGCCGCCCTCTACGTTTAACCCACCCTTTTTGGATTAGTCTGAACTACTATAAACATTCAAAGGATGGCACGGCGTTCGTCAAGGATTAGGAGTTGGTGTACCATGACTTCTAAACTGTCAACTCCGATTTTAAACCTCACTGTGGGAAGATAATGTTCTACAGACTACTACAAAACTTGCATTTTAGAACGAGACTAATTTGATCGATAAAGTGTTTGGAGGATATCAATTAAGAAGAGTTGCGTAAACTATCAGTAGAATCATTCTGATGAATCATAAAGTGACACTGTAATTATAAAGTAGCCTGTATAATAATACAATTGTTATAAATATAATTATTACAATGTTTGGTATAAAGTGGCAAATAAATAGGTAATTGATGCTGAAGTGCCAAGGCGCTGACTCTAAAGAAAATAACATTTTAAAAGATCCATACTCCGGGTTTTACTGACTTCCTACCCCGCAGTATATTTGCATCTGATTAAAATATGTCGATGCGAGGGAACCAATGGGCGTGGAGAACAACAAGGCATGGTGCCTGTCCACATGGGCGACCGCTAGCGCCGAGTCTTGCTTATTTGCATGTGTGGAGTGTGGGCACAGCCCGCTGCTCTGAGACGCGTCAATCACAGAGAACAGGCGGTCTCTTGGTCACGCCCAAACGACGTATTGAACAAAAAAAATCAAAATAAGACCAGTCGAAGTAAGAGTAGTTGATGTATGCATACGACGTGTTTTATTCATGATCTACAGTTGCCACAACAGTGTGCAAACGCGCGTGCATGCTAACCATTGTTCGTTCGAAAATTATTCAACCAGTGGTATTTCAGATATAGACCGCAGAGGACCTCTCTGGTGTTATAGTAACCTATATTAACCAGACTACGTGTCGTCGTGTGTTCCCTTCCAAACTGTCAAGGAATGGCACTCTTGCGCAACACAGGGCGCGGTGCGCCCCAAGGAGGCTGGAGTCATGTTTCTGTAGTAAGTTCCTTGTGCATAGCCATACCCTGCCTTTCAGAGTACTTCCGCGTAAGGTAGTCTACGTTTGACTGGCGAAATGCACTGCACGATTTGAAAATGAAACTCTGTTTTTATAAGTATCAGGTATAATTCAGGTAATATTCTCTTTTTACAAACGGTTTCCTACAACTCCTATATAAAACGCCCTGATAAAATAAATTTAATTTATTAAGTATTAACGTCGAGAGCTCCTGCAGTATGCATAATTTCAAACAGATGTTGTGATGCACCATTACAGTGTAATAGAAGTCCTCATTTGCCTTACACAGATGTATAAAATGTACGAAGTCTTACAGTTATGTGCACAGGCCGGCTAAAAAAGCCCCTCTGAAATGAGATGTCATGCAAGGCGTGTGTTGAAGTAAGCGTGCCCCTGCCATCACATGCACTGTCTTCAGTCGTTTTTAACAAGGCACAGGAACAGCACGATAGATGCACCTCCCGTACTCCCTCCCCCGCTCAACTGACAATGCATGATTATTTGACGTAGACGGATTGGATTTCCATGAAATATGCCATACTACTAAACCCCCACCCCTTACACACACACACACACACACACACACACACACACACACCAGAAGCCTGAAAGCACACTAGGGCAGCTGGTACAGTTGTGTAACATGCCGCCTCTTTTTCCTCTCAAACACCAAGCACTAATAGATTTCCCAGAGGTTGGATAAGTTGGAGAGCAGTTAGTCAGTAGACAGTATCTGCGACAGTATGTTTGCTGTGTGTTGTGTGGATTAGGGGCAGGATGAAGCAGAGGTCCTGCGTGAGACCACTGTCCTGTCCTGCCCTGTCTTGTGTGTGTGTGTGTGTGTGTGTGTGTTAGGGGGAGGGGGTCTAACACACATTGCATCAAACATGCAGGTCATGTTATTGGGTGCATCGGAGCTATAGAAAGCGTGTCTTGGCGTATGAATGAGCGCTTGCATGGTAACATGGCTCTGATTGGGCAGTATAGGGGAAAACCCTGATCTGCCATCACAGTCACAGAGCTCTCCTCCAATCAGCAGCCAAGCCTGGAGTTCGTAAGGTTTGAGATCACTGCACTGCGCAGACACAGATACTAGCATGGATGTCCATGTGCGTGCCCGTACACACACACACACACACACACACTCACACTCACACACACTCACACACACACACACACTCACACACACTCACATACACGCTCATATTCACACGAACATGCTGACACATACACTCGTGCTACAGTACATTCTTTATAAATGTAGACAGCACACAGAGATGCTTGTAGGTGCAACCCACTTGCACTATGCAAACACTGACAGAAGAGAATTTACACTAATGCTTTCACACACACACACACACCACAGCTACATGAGGAATACGATTAATGTGGCTGGAGACAGTTCATCTTTGCTGGTATTCCTCACTCGTATGCAGATTAGAAGAGTTCCTTTTCCAGGCTCCCATTCTTCTGTCAAGCCTCCGTTTAAAAATACATGCATCATAAGCAAGTACAGAGGCTGCACCGTCCTTTGTAGTAAAGCTGAACATGTTCTATTTTTGCTTTTTATTCCTTCCACCATGGAGGTTATGTTTTTGCTGGCATTCATCTGTTTGTCTGTTTGCTAGCAAAATAACTCCAAAAGTCATAAACGTATTGGTCTGAAATGTTTACAGTATGTCGGTATTCTCACTGGCTTGAGGTGATTCGTTTTTGGTAAAAATTGGTTCATTGGTTGCCTCACAAAAAAATTAGAAGATTAACATGGGGAATCCTATTGACAGAATAAGAAGGGGGTAGCTTTGAATGGTTTTCTAGTTATTATTATTATTATTGTTATTATTATTAGTAGTAGTAGTAGAAGTAGTAGTAAGCACATAAAAAATAAAGAAAACTGAGATAATCCTAATGGCAAGGACAGACTATAATGTATACTGATGAGGATGATAATAAAAATCTTTCTTGAGAAAGAAACTAATGCAAGCATTACATCCAGAAAACACATTTCAAAGGCGATTTATTACGGTTTCACTTCACTGTACACATAATGTGCAGTTGAGCTCCCCCTTGTGGCAATTAAGAATGCTTGCACTTACATCTGTCCTGGTGTGTTGTATGGTAGAAGTATGCCAAGCCTGGTTCATAATCCTGCTCCTAGGTTACAGAGGCAAAGTCAGTGAGGTCTGTATGCACACAGTATTCAGGGTAATTACCTTTTCAGTAGTTCTGTTAGTAAGTCTAGGATTTGGAGTTTTTTTAGCAGATTTCTGCTGTTACCACAACAGGAAACCCTTTTGAAAAACAGTAGATGAACGTTCAGTCATATGGATATTCAGTTAGTGTCCTGTGCCTGAGGTAAAAATGCATGCATCCAACATATTCGATAGTCTCATTATAGATAATCTCCTTTTAGACCATTTACCGGTATCAAAATGTTAGACTCACACTACATTTAGTATACTGTATACAACATGCAAAATGCATACCACTGCCACAGTTGCATGAATGACTATTGCATTTCATGTCCTGTAGGTTTCATAGTAGGTTGATTTGTTCCTCTAACAAGCCTGCACTTTTGGCTGGAGGATTGACAGGTGTTGATTCACGGAAAGTGCTATACAGTGTCCCCATTCCGTGGGGTGTAGACACTAATGTGTGCCCTGTGGCCATCAGGGATACCACTTTCATCAAACCAAAGCTGCACGTTTGTCTGTTTGTTTGGTATGTGTCCAAAATGGAGAAAATACCTTAAACACCTGTGGTTTGTCCCCCTCAAAAGGGGAACTACATGGATGTGTGATCACTAATGAATCACACATTTTAATTTTGCAGAGTTGTATTAGTAGATTATTTGATTTTTATTTTTATTTATTTTTTTTATTTTTTTTGAATAGGTGACAGGTCTGTATGATCTTGTAAGAGGTTATCTTGTTTGTTTTACTTCAGCATGGCTTTTCCCCTAGTAACTGTTTTGGTAAAGAGATCAGCTGTGACTATTCCATTCGTGGGATTATTTCCATACCTGTTTCTAAACCATTTGTTCTTATTTCATAATTCCAGTTAGGCCTACTGAGTAAAAGAGACCTCGGGTGCATATATGTTCACTGTTCCTGTTGTTCCTTTTGTAGGTGGACTAAAATAATTAAATATTTTTCCAAAATACATCTCTCATGCTGTACAATTCTATGCAACCTGTAATCTGTTCTGATTGGTTAGAAACGCAACAGTGTCATTTTGCTACAAGACTAAAAACTAATGTAAAGACTTAAAGACTTAAATTGGTCGTGGTTTATTTCTTGTGTTGCCTCCTCAACTGTTATGAAATCCCATGCTGTTTAAGGACAAGGTCACCTTACCCTGTGCCAGAGGAGAAGGGAAAATAATGAAAGTGTAATGATGTATTTGTAGCTAAGGGAGAGAAAGGACGCCTGTGGGATACAGTTATACTCCCTCTGCCATTCCCTTTTTTTTAATTTCTATAACTGTGTACCATTTACATGCACACAAGGGCAGGCCAAGTGTACAGAGAGCTCAAGAGGGCAGAGGTGTGCAAAGCATTTCAAAAGAATGTTCTAGAAGCACTAAGCTTCCACTAGAACCCACAATACGGTTTTTCAGTGGAAATCTCAACACAGCCCATTCGTCTTGTTTAGATGACCTTTTAAACAGGCAGTAGAGTCAGTAGAGTAGAGTATGTGGTAGAAATGAGTAGCCTCCAGCCTTGCCTGTGCTGGAGAGATGAAACAGCCAGACGGTTTGAAGCAATTAATCTCCCTGAGCTAACCTGACTCAAACCAAGGCAGCTCATTGCAAATTGAAGACCGAAGATAATCACTTTACTCATGACAGCATTTGCCAAAATGCCACCAGCAGAGGGCAGTCCTTCCCACTTTTCAAGATCGCTGACATCACAGCAAGAAGAGATTACCATGGTGCCTCTTCAAGACAAGGTTACTGGTGCCATTGTACCGTAATTGCCGTATTGGCTTTTACAAATGGCCACAATTGTGATACAAACCCAGTGTAATGAAAGCATGGATTGGTATAGGTATTTCAAGGTGTAAACAACACGCGCACCCTTAGGCTGTGTTCTGGTATGGAGATACCAGCACACTACATATCTGCTGTCAGTGTGCAAAGCACTCCCCTGATAAATGGCCTCTCCTCTCTGAGAGCAAACAAGTGGAAATCAATACGCCTCCATAATGGAAAATGGAGACCAGATTCAGTTTGTGTGTGTTTGCACGCTGGGCGCAGCACAGGTCAGAGCCGGCCCTTCATCTCACAAAGCTGACCCTCTTAGCCCACACATGTCAGAGACACCGAGGAGCAAGTCACAAGATTGGAGGCTGAGACAGAGAGGAGAAGAAGTGGGCAGTGAAATATGACCTGGGTTTCAAAACAAACATCTCGAGGAGAGCCTCCCCGTGTTGCTTTTACATGCATTTCTGTGAGACTGTAAATCATACAAAGTACCTCAGTGCGCATACATGAATATCAGATGTGTAAGGAGAAGGGTAATGAGTTGGGGTATGAGCATGTGTGTTTGTGCGCGGGCATAGATGTGCATGTTGAGTTGGTGTGTGTGACTCTGTGTGTGTGTGCATAGATGTGCATGTTGAGTTGGTGTGTGTGACTCTGTGTGTGTGTGCATAGATGTGCATGTTAAGAGTTGGTGTGTGTGACTGTGTGTGTGTGTGTGTGTGTGTGTGTGTGTACACATGCATGGTAAGAGTTGGAGGCAGATCACGTATGTGAAGTATGTATGTGGGTCAATCTTTCTGCCCCACTGCTCCTGTGATAATGTACTACCACTTGCACGAGCCTGGTTCAGGAGCAGAGCAGGTGAACTCAGTGTCCCATCCCTCACACACACACATACACAGATTGACTGACAAAATCATACAATCTCTCTCTATCTCTCTCTCTCTCTCAAACACACACACACACCTCCACTCTACCCCTTTGCAACTTACACAACACTACAATTGAATCATCTTTGGTTCCTGGAATGGACTCCCTCCTAATGTAATATTCTGGTCTCTCTTTGCGCCCCCTTGGTCAAGCAGCGTGGCTTTGCAGACGTACGACACATGTCTGCACCCCCCTGGCGACCGTTGCCAGGATACGGAGAAGTGGGAGATGGGAGCAACTGTGTGTGTGTGTGTGTGTGTGTGTGTGTGTGTGTGCGCGCGCGCGCGTGTGTGTGTGTGTGTGTGTATATGCTGCTGCTGGGCGTGGGGCTGGTGGGGAGCAGCAGATATGTATTATTGAAGAGGGGCTTGTGATCTCCCGTCTGCCTTCTGCAGGTGGGATCAGAGGAGCTGAACGCACATCTAATATGAGTCAGGCAATTAAATGTCCAGGGAAGTTACATGTCTATTATAATCAGTATTTAGCCTAGATTTCAGAAATACCCATCATGTTTCATTTGTTGAACACACATTTGGACGTGTAATGGGATGTGTGGATTTGGACACATGCACATTTGGGTGTGTCTGGTAGGTTGAGCCCAAACTAGTAACCGTTTTCTGAAGAAAAGTCTTTAACAGGAGAGTCAGAGTGTTGTCTGAGTGAGGGATGGGATTCATATGCAGTACAATGTGGTTAAGCAAGGCTGCGCGCCTTTTCCCCTCACAGGTGTGATCCAAACGTGTGTTTCTGCGGCTTCACTGCAGTGGGCTCCATTTCTATGGGAACTGTCCCCGTCACCCGTCGCTATGATAAAGTCCTTATGGTGAGGATGAGGACAGGTCTGACAGTGTCATCCATTACAGGAAGCACAGGCTTAGGCAGTTTGGTGGAGGGAGGGAGGAGGTGGGGTGGGAGAACCATCTGTCATTTTAGCATCCTGTGAGGGATAAGGCTGGGCATGTGTCCCCTTGAGCCAGTCAAAATGTGTCTGTGACACTTACACACGATTCAGACTGAAGGAGGACAGATGATTTTTTTCTTTCTAGGAAAAACATGGAGGGTAGCCGATTGGGTAACCAAACCATCAGCCCAGCCAAACCAGTTAAAAAAACACAAGCAGCCCTAAGGACCACAGCCCAATGTCACATTTCAAGTGGATATCCAAGATGATTTACGTGATTTGATGGTAAGCCTTTTATGCCCTCTCTAATAGGCTCTCAGCATGTGAAATAAGGCTGCTCTCTCTCTCTCTCTCTGTCTTGCCCCCCTCTCCTCCACTCTGGCTCAGGAGACCCCTGGGGAGACGACACCAGCCTGCCCCCTTCCTCTGCCTCTGCATATTTCATAGTCCCGTGTCCCAATTACATGTGCTCCGTCAGACTACAGTTCAGACTGATCATTATGGCATCCCATCAGGGTTTGGACCACCCCTCCAAAACTGCTGGTTTGGGGGGGTCCAGAGTCCTTTCTAACTGCTCAGCACCACTAAGTCCAACCAGCTCACATTTACATGTGTTGCTCAATATCTATGGTTTGAGAAATCTCAATCTATCAATTTTTAATCTAATCAATGTCCTGCTGTTGAAAAAATAAGTACAGTATACATAGTGATGCTGGTCAACTTATCATTTTGATGTAAGGGGTAAGTGCATCGTCAGAAATAAAATGCCACTACATTTTCATGTATTTACACATCTTTATTATTTTAATTATGTTGCAAACAATGACATCCAGATATATTGGTACACAATTTTACCATGTGCATGTTTGTGTGTGCCTGTGTCTGGGTGTGTATAGGTGGGTGTGTTTGTGTGTATTTGAGTGAGGGAGAGTATGTGCTTGAGTCGGTCTGTGTGTCCTTGCATGTGTGTGTGTGTGTACATGAGTGAGTGAGTGAACAGTGAGATCACAAAAGCAGAGTAAAAGCCTGTTAAAGTCAGACAACCCCTCAGTATACAAGGCAGAGAGAGAGAGAGAGAGAGAGAGAGAGAGAGAGAGAGAGAGAGGAAAAAAAGACAGATGGACACGTCGCCGGTCTCTGGACAGCTCGACAGGCCACAAGGCCTTGGGGGCTGGCCGGGCCGCGCTGTTACCTACGCACAGAACAACGGGATTGGTTACGTCCGCTGCATTCAGCTTCTGGCTTCTTCCTGTAAAGTGAGAGCCAGGGAGCTCATCTGCCACCCTACCTCCCTCTGTTTACTTCCTGTTCTCCCCAGTCATTCCCAGCTTCTTATTTCTCGCCCTTCACCATCCCCTTTGAAAGAAAGGAAGAGCTTTTCCTATAGTCATGTGTATAGCTTGCACAAACATACTTACATACAGTACATACATACATACATACATACAAAAACGGAGCTCTCGAGACGCACAGAGCAGCCTATTACTTATTGCACATAGTGATCTACCTGGGAGGACTTTCTCTCTAGACATTAGAACTTTTTGTCAGTTTAGACAAATGCAGAACACTCACAAACACACCCACTGACTAACATACAAAATCATAAAAAAAAAAAAAAAACAAAGAAATCAACAAAACGGACATCAGTATGACACACAGACACACACTCGGATCTGAGAGAAGAGCCTGACGAGATAGCTCATTCAGTGCAGCGACACTTGAGCCGTACCACTGAACAGGTCAAAAGCTTTTTTTTTTTTAAGGTGAGTGATGCAACACAAACACACACATGCACGCGCACGTATGTACGCCCGCGCGCGCACACACACACACTCCAGCGCAGCAGCTGACAGGTCCATGTACACATACACAGGCAGATAACGGAAGCAGAGAAGCAGCAGAATGGATCGGTTTTGCAGGCGAGAATATTCTAGAATGCACCACAGTTCCCTCCCTCCCCACCCTCCCCCAAATCCCCATTCAAGCAAAATGGTTCTGTGAAGTGGTCTTTAGTACACCGTCACTACAGTGACAGATTTCAGAACCCTTACCCCTCCTCTTTTGAAGACTAGGCGCTGTACTAGTCTAGAAGGCCTGTGGTTGTTTGACTAAAGGAACCTACCGCTGGGCAGGGAACGAGATCGGAAACACGGCCCATTTTGTTAGCGGCGGGACAGATCAATGTCTCAGTCTCGTCTACAGTGGCCGAGTAGGCCTCTCTGTTTCATTGGTGAAGAGCTCAGCTCACCTGCGCAGGTGTCAATGCTGCCTGTGTGTCGGGCGAGGGAGAGATCGCTCGAGCGGAGTCTACCTCAGGACTAGACACTGCATTAGGGGTTGGGTGGGCAGTTGTGAAGCCTTAGCTTGTTGTGTCTACCTATGTACAGGCTGTCTGTGGAAGTGCAAGCCATGGGGAAAGGACTGGGAACACTTTTCTTTTAAACTCTGCAACATTTGGAAAATGTTTTTAACATTTACATTTTATGCCCATTTCACTGCATATGGTTCTTATGGGCTCATTTAGAGGAGGTGAGATTTAGAGGAGCTGTTCCAGAACAGAAACAGCAGAACTGTGGGGAGTTCTCCATTGTGTCTGAACACCTCTGACACTCTGACTTGTGGTCATCTTGTGGTCACCAAGCTTTAGTCTACCAACGAGGTCCATGACATGACTGGTACATGCCTTGAGTAATCGAATGGGGACAGGAGAAAAACAATTAAAAAAAAATGTAGCCTTCATAACAAAAAGGAGTATGGATTAAACGTCAGCCACATTCACCTGCTTTCTTAAGGACTTCCAGGCTGACCTGAGATTTCAAAAATACACATACAGAGGGGGTCTCCATTATACTTCAATGTAGGTTTTTCAAAACATGTGCCCTCTGTGCAAAGCAATGGTAACACGAGGCTAGGTTAAGATTTTGTTTGGAGAGGGAGAAGACGCATTATGTTGTCCACCCCAATCTCTCTCCTCCTCTGACTCTCCCCCTTTGACACTGACAGTGTACAAAACTGCGGCAGCAGGGGACTGATGCGAGAGCAGAAAAAAAGAGAGAGGAGGGGGACTCAAAAAAAAAAAAAAAAAATAGAGAGAAATAAAGGACAAAAGTCAAAAGTTTAGTAGTGCCCTGTGTTTGAGCTCCCTGGTGGTGGTGGTGTGTCCTTGTCCAGGTGCTCAGAACATCAGTTTTGTGTTTTTAACTCTACCATAACCTCTACACAATGGTAATGCAAATTTACAGTGTACAAGTTTTGGGATTTTTTTTTTTTACCATGCAAGAATACTTTTTTTTTTCCTTCTTGTGTGTGTGCCATGTGTATAATGTTTAATAAGCTCAGTTCTACACCCAGAATAATTTACATAGGGGGGAGGGGGGCGATAGTTATGTCAACAGCTTAGATAAAGGGAGGGGAAGGGGGGGGGGGGGGGTTGTGGCAACCACGGTGATGAGTGCTTCCTGGAGGATGAGTGACTTGAAAGGGGGCGGGCAAATGGGAGAAGGGGGCGGAGCCTGCTTTGTTGGAATCAGCGGCATTCCCAGACCTTGACTGTTTGATCTACGCTTCCGGTCACCACGTAGGGAGACGTCTTATGGAAATCTGTAAGGCGTGGAAAAGATGAAATGCATCACTTCGTTTTTTTTTTTAATGTAAGGGAAACAACAAATACACAGTATTTGGCATTCCAACATAAACTAACAAGCAGATGACTCATTCTAACATATTATGATATGCACACACCATTTTATGCAAGTGACCCCAAAAACCTGCCTTCATGAAAAATGATGTAAACTGTATTAACCTTCAGCTGCCATGGTTCTCATATGCCTAATCTTGTACAAAACAGTAATCTTGAGCCCTTGAACCGATATGATGAGTCGTTTCTAGGCAACAGTTTAGTACTCACCCAGAGAGGTTACAAAGTGTTCGTGGGCGCTCAGCGTCTTGGTGCAGCGCTTGTTCTTGTAGTCCCAGATGCGCAGTGTCTTGTCGTCGGCACAGCTCACGATGAACTTCCCACCCGGGTGGAACATCATGCCACGCACCCAGTTGTCATGGCCGACCTGAGACAGGAGGAGAGTGGTATTACATTACGTTACATTACACTCAGCAGACGCTTTCATCCAAAGCGACTTACAAAAGGAGGACATAATAAGCTAACAGATGTGTAGAGAACATCGAAGGTTAGTAGACATTAGTTTTGTTAGGAAGGGAAGCAGTCTCGGAAGGAAAGGGTTTTCACAAGGGGTAGAAGAGTGAGAGTGAGTACTGAGTGAAAGGTGGGTGACAAACTCTTTTGAGCTTGTTTATTGTCCCATTAGGGGGATTCGTCTTCACAGTCCCTGTACATTGGACCTGCATTCAATCACATACTCTACACGGAGTAGAGTAGACATTCACAACAGGCTTAACCATAAATGCCAACTGGTTTACAAATTACACAGTTCTCCATCCTGGTGAAAGACTGTTGACATTTGAGCTCAAATTACATGCTGTAACGCTCAATCAGTGCCGTTCTGTTTGTCATTTAAACAGCCAGGAATGTACAAACACCAGCAGATTTGTTTTTGTTTAGTTTTGTGATTTGCCACACACTGAATGCACACCTAAAATTGACCGATGATGGAATTCTGATTTGCAGCTCTCCTTCTCTCCCCGTGAGGAGGAGAGAAACGTGGCACGCGTACTGGACTAAAAATAACTGGCCGCACCTTCAGGCTGGCGTACCTTTGCTCTCCGTGCACCGGTAGATGGCAGATAAGAACCAGTTAATCTGCATTTGTAATCAGTAGGCTCATTCGACTTGATAAAAACATTTGCAGCCAAATGCAGTCAGGGAGGTATTCTGGGCTGAAAGTATTGCATAAAGGTTAGACATTTTGTCAGACTTCCCCAAAGGTGTGAAGATGGCACCAAAATGCAACCATGTTATATGACCCAAAAACTCGCAGGAGCAAGACGCTTACAGACAAATCTTACAGACCCTTGCAGTTGTTTCCACACACCTGCAAGGAGCTAGCTAAAGCCTCTGTGGGGATGCTACTTTGCCCTGGTTGGCTTAAAGGTGTACTTCCATCGTGTTTTCATTAATTTTGCGATACTCTCTAGTAAATGAATGCCTTGTGAGCCGGTTTTGGTGAAAAAAATGCTTTAGTGCTTCTGTTTCAGGCTGTTCTAGTTTGGTGGAGGAAATGGAGCAGGGAGAATGACAGGTTCTCAGCTATGCTAGTCACAGGCTACAATCATTCGAAGCCCATTTGGTCGTAACAAACCAAATAGAAGATGTAAATGTTCTACACAAACACACATACTTACCTATACTTCACTAAGTGAATGTGTGCTGCAACAAAACTTCTCCAGTAATCACAACTGTGGCATAGCTTTTTCTAATTTACAAACCTACGTCACTTTGTTGGCCTTTTTCTTATTCACTCGTTTTCCTGCCTACTTTCTTTCACTGCCTAATGGAGGCAATCTCGTTAGAAGAACATTTTCACGTGCAGCATGCATATGCAACTCGGGGTGACCTGTAGCATTTCAAAAGAGCAAGTACTAAACGGTTTCTCGTGGAAGTACTCCTTTAAAGTTCTCTGACGTCTGTGCAGGTGCGCTGTGCGACAACCCCCCACTGAACTCTCGGTGCACCCCACTACCACCCCCGCCCCCTCCCTGTCCCCCACACTCAACAC
The DNA here is from genome assembly GCA_027475355.1 of Coilia nasus. NCBI lineage: Eukaryota > Metazoa > Chordata > Actinopteri > Clupeiformes > Engraulidae > Coilia > Coilia nasus. Next base: position 12,962,481 of record CM050214.1, read on the forward strand.
ATGACATCCATGTCATCTGCAACGGAGATAGGGAATGTGCACGCTCAGTCACGTTGTTGCAGGAAGACGATTTGCGTTCGACTCGACTGCCGACCACTGCTGTCACCAGCAGTTCTCAGTGACGTATGCAGACAGACACAGACAGAGGGGTTTGTAACTCAAATGAGGCTACCGACAGCGATGAGCTTGCAGAGGCGGCGATGCTCACCAGTGTCATAAGGCACATGCCCGTGCTGACATCCCACATCTTGATGGTCTTGTCTCTGGAGCCAGACAGCAGGAATGGACCAGGCTTGCCACTCTTCTTGTTCTACAACGCATCAGACACTCTGGGTTAGGCTAGAATAGCATCAACATCACATCATCAACAAGGTTTTAGCGGTCTCTATGATGGCTACAATTAAGATGACTAGTCTTAGTTAGAAGTGAATTTAGACTAGTTTCAAGCTTCCAATCGAAGCTCTCTTAGTGTAACATATTTCATACAACTTCAGATGCAAAAACACACCCACAACACACACTGCAAATGTAAGCAAACCTACATTTACCCTCTTAAACATGCAAACACTCTCTCTCACATATGCAAGCGCACACATCTGCAGCACACACGCACTCACACACACACCCATACACACACACACACCCACACCCACACCCACACCCACACCCACACCCACACACACACACACACACACACACACACACACACACACACCAACCTCTGAGCCAGTGGCCTCCAGGATGGTGGGGTGTGCGCTCTCGGGCGCCCAGGAGATGCACTCCACCACGTGCTCGTGCTCCCGCAGCTCGGCCTTGCACTCCTTGTTGGCCACCACCCACACGCGCACCGTCTGGTCGTTGGAGCAGCTGGCGATCAGCGTGCCGTCCTGGTTGGGCCGCACCATGCGCACCCACTCCCTGTGGCCCGTGAACGTCTTCACGCAGTAGCTACGGGTGACCGGGGTGGGAGGAGGGGGAACAGAGGCAAACTTGTGAAACTCCATAGTTCTGCCAAGAGCTTTGTTTGCATTTGGCATATGAATTTGAATAGACCAATGGAGCCTACACCCCTAAATTCAACGTATTCCCTACTGCATCTGTGAAGAATACATTATATTATACCACAGCTTCCTTCAATTTCACATTGTGATGCGTCCTTTAGAACGGTTATTAACTTTCTATATACGCACACCTATGAAGTAGTCCCTGCTTTCCGACCGTATCACATTTATGTATCAATGCGCCGAGTTCGTGGTGAACTGTAAATAAACAATGAAGATGTGACAGCTTTAGCAAATGACAAGCAGATGGAAGAACACAGAGTTGCAACATGTTATATGCCTTTTGGAATTTTGGAATATCTAGCTTGACAACCAAAGTCATTGAACTAACGGCTGGGTATTGGCCATAGCAACCTCCAGTTTGGAATTAGCAACGGCAGTTTGTCCAGTAAGTTATGAAAAGGCACATCTTGTGGCAGATGGAAGTAGTTCTACAAATAAGTTTTTTTAGCGATTAAAACGTGGAAACGATTACCTGAAATTAACATCAGACAAGTGTGGTAACCGTGGTATAAGCGGGATAATGGACTTCACAGTGTTCGGATATCAGAAAGTTAATGCACTTCGAGGTGTAACGGCCAGTCCGCTTCGCATCGTGGCCGCATTACCACCTCAAACGTGCATTAACTTTCTGATATCCGAACACCGTGTCGTCCGTTATCCCTTACTTAATGTCTTGTCTTTATTGTTATAGGGCTGTTTAGGTTCACCCCTAAATTCAAGGGTTGTTTCTTTTTTACCTCATCCAGAAAGAACACAAAAAATGCAGGGTTTATCTACATTATGTGCTGAAACATGATCACACATTTCCATCTCCCATACATCATTCAAGCGCAACCCTGTTCTGAGATAAATACAGCACATACACGGCCCAAGGACGGGAGGCTGGGGGTGCTTGGGGGGCGCAGTCTCATGACTGAACACTATCTGGACAAAAACAAGCTCTGCCCTCTAGTTAAAACAATGGCTCCAGTTCAGCTGGGGATGCAGCAGAAAGCAAGCAAGCGATTGTCTTAGCCGGAGAGGAAGAGCCGAGAGCGGGACCATCTGCGTGAATGTAGGGAATGTTTGAGGCATAGCGTTTGAAAGCATAAAGGGCTGTTCACACCAGGAACGTTAATTAAAACGATAACTTTAGCAATGTGTTTCAATAAATCATATCATATCATCATCATATCATATCATTTGGATCACTTTCAAAGCGATCTGATGAATGATGAAAACACAGCAGCCAGCTAAAATCTGTCAGAATTTACAGGACATTGCATTTTTTATTAGTCGTTTATGCACACATCGAGAATCTTGGCATTAAAACATCTTTCTTCAGTGCTGACACTCATATCATCATAATTACAGTTATAGTTATACCTTCTGATGTGACTAGGCCTGAAGATCTCTGAGATCGCTGAGGAATGCATTGTTTTGGTTTTAATTGAACGAATACAGTCATAATCTCTGTCGTAAGACTAAAGGTTAGTTAAGCCAAACCCAGTTTTCCCCCTAGCGTTTCATATAGTAGTTTGAGTACGCCAACACTGAATAGGAGCGGAGCGGATGAAGCTGCTTCATACATACCCAGTGGCCACCTCCCACATCTTGATGGTCTTGTCTCTGGATGCGGAGACTATGTGGTCTCCATTGGGCATGATGGCAACTGACGACACATTGTGGTCATGGCCTGCAAGAGACACAAAGAAAATCAGTGCCTGCACAGAACGGCTCATTTGTGTGTGTGTTGTGTGTGTGTGTGTGTGTGTGTGTGTGTGTGTGTAGTGGTAATTAATTTGTTTACCATGTAAAACCATTACCAGCTGCTGGGAGGCATGCACAGCATCAGAGAAGTGCTGAATCAACACGACTATTATCAGTATATCCAGCTGATGCCATGGCAAAAACTTCACCTTGATTAATGCGTAGAGTTTTTATCAGTGTGTATACTTCACCAGGAAACACTTTCACTTTTATTTTTAAATCACATCTGGAAATGAAATGTGCTCACTGTGGAGCCCCATCTTATTCTCAACATTGCTACCATCCTGCTTCACCAGTCAAACCACAAGAACATATTTTAATGAGCGCTTTGTCAAACAACCAAAGCCTGCTCTCTCTGTGCAACACCTCCCTGTGTTGTGCCCTGGCAGGACGTGGGTTCGATGGGGATAGAGCTCATGGGGCAAGGCGGGGTGTGGTGGGATGGTGGGGGGAGAAAACGTGTCCTAATCGGACGGGATAATTATGGGCGGCTGGTCAGAGGCCCTAATCCACCCAAACAAGCCGACCCCCTGGGAAGGGAGTGTGGCGACTGTGTGGACAAACAAGGACAGCAGAGGGGAGAGGCTGGCGAGGAAATGTAGTGCAGGGTCTGCTGCGGACACCAAGACCATGTGACCCAAGAGTGTGGACCAATTACACATCAAAATCTCTATATACGAAACACAAGATGTCTCCCCCAGCCCTGACTAAATATATTTGCCATTGCGTAGAGCTGTGGGGAACAGCTCTAACCTTGAGGACCTCCCAGACAGATTAGCTCCTGACCCAAACAGGGTTGCTGTATTAATCTAAGCAGGGTTACGCGGCACAATCGGCAGGGGTCAGACGAATGCAATACAGTCAAGGGCAGCGTTATTCAGTCTCTGACTCTCTCAGACACTGGGGGGATATAGCAGGGTTATTCTAAGCCATTTGTAGGGTCACTTGGAAGTGTGAACTAATCTTCTATGTTCACAGTCAGCGAGTTACTGCCAAAGACTTTAGAACGAGGGAAAAGCAGGGTCAAGCCTTCAATTAGCTCTGCAAGTGTGTTGCTAAAATCATGTGTACATTTTGTGAAGGATCCCATGTGAGGTCTGTGTTGTATTCTTTATCTCACACACTTAAGGGGCCCCATTTGTTCCAATTCAGCACAGTTACAAAATGTCTATTCCAAACTGTAAGAGGATTACATAAAGAAAGCCCTTAATCCCCTAACTGCCTAAATATTAATGTATGTTATGAAGGATTCAGTGGGCAGCGGCGCCTCACCATGCATGGTCCTGATGCACTCGAAGCCCTGGAAGTCCCAGAGCTTGATGGTCATGTCGGCAGAGCAGGAGGCCAGCAGCTTGCCCGACTGGTCAAACGAGATGTCCTGCACGGAGTCCGTGTGGCCCTTCAGAGTGCGCTCAAAGTCTCCTGCCTCGTAGTCCCAAACCTTCAAGGTAACACACACACACACACACACACACACACACACACACACACACAGGGTAGGAGAAACGCAATGCAGAGTTAGAAACAAAAGAAAAACTACTTGAGAAAAATGCTTCAGAGGCTACTAGACTACCTTCACAGTTAAACAATTTTGTAGTGCCAACATCATCGGTTTAAATGATGGCAGGAAAATACAGAGCTCGTCACAAGTGACCCACATAAAAGCCCTTGAACACTTCCTACCTGCATCACTCATGACTTAAAAGCAGCGCAGAGACGCAGGCTAATCGATAAAAATGGCAAGCATGCAGGGTTGGGTGGGGGTACTGTGTGCTGTGAACATCTGACTAGAGTGTCAACATCCACCTGCCATCAGCTGAGTGACAGGCTGTTAAAATCTGTGAAAGGTCGGATGAGATCCCACATGACCTGCGCTCAGATTGGTGTGAAATGTCAGCGACTGTCTTCAGTGGGAGCCAATCACAATGAGACTGTTCCAGTAACACTTCCTAGTCAGTCCAGAAAAGACCCAGTGGTGAAAAGGGTAGCGCCTGCCTGGCGTGTGAAAGGCTACATAAGGGGTGGGGGGGCTGGGGCTTTGTCTGGATCAATATATGTGAGCAGGGAACAGGGAAACGCCAATAGAGATGCCAGCAGAGATCTTTCTGGTTCAAACACATTTTGAGCCAACGCTGAAAGCCTACTCTTTTTTTTTCCCCTACACAATACTGCCAGCAGGTAGTATATTATTAGTGTAAATAACAAAGGATACTAGACACACAGACAAACACATATTTACTGAAAAAATCTGAATATGATTAAAGATTCTTTTTTTTTTTTTTCAACACAGGAATGGCTGTTTTACTTGACCATTCAGGGCTGCGGGATTAATACCTCTACTGGTGTTTCATGATTAAATTTAATAAGGCTTCTCTTGACAGACCGACGGCTGCAACGGAATACGCAGAAACTATGGCAACCAAGAAACTAGAATCAACTCTGACCTTTTTCCTTTATGAAGGAAGGTGTGAAAGAAATTGAGATGAGAAAACAAAGAGAGAGAGAGGGAGAAAGAGAGAGGCAAACAGGAGGAGGAGGAGGAGAAGGCGGAGGAGGAAGGGAGGCAGGGTGCCTGGCCGCAGCAAGCTGAAAGCAGTGCCAGGCCCAGGTTGCCCCTGGAAACCACAGCATCACTGGCTGTCCATGGAGACAGAGAGTGACTCGGCAAAAAAAGAGGACAGCGCCTGTCTCCTCCTCTTCCTCCTGCAGCTACACCGCCCGCTGCTTAGTCACCAGACAAGGAGCAATGATAAACTGTCTCGGTAACATATAATGTGCAAGAATAATGTACACGATCTCCATAGAAGACCAAAGAGTTAATCCTAAAGCAAAAAGACAGGCACAAACACACATTTCCTGCATATTCAATAAGCCTAAATGCAAAATCTACAACATTGTAGACGTATAATCAAAAAAATACTGATTGTATCTGTTGTAGTTCAACTGTTGTAGTTCAACTCTTGACTGTGCAATTCCATTCAGATGTCCAACTTTTTTTGTTTGCAGGGTGGGTGGGTAAGAAACGAAGTTCTGAATATACGAGTCATCCTGTTCCAGTTTTATTTCTGTAGGCACCTTGCAACACATGTCCACACAGTCACACACCCACATGCGCACACATCCTCGTTATGTTTTTGCCTGCATTGGTTTGTCTGATTGTTTCATTGTTTGTTAGTTATTATCTTATTATCTTTTATTATGCAAAAAGTTCTGAATGGATTTGCATGATTTTGTCTGAAAAGGTTGAAAAAGGGCCAATAAAAAAAAAGATTAGACTATGGTGATGATCCAGAGCACTGTCTGGATCCAGTTTTTAACCAATCTTTATTATTGGGGGATAGGGCATACCTTGGCGGAGGTCTGTGCTCTCCAAGTGCTTTCTAGTTATTTGTTTTTTAAACACAAACACACACACACACACACACCTTAATAGTGGCGTCTTCTGAAGCAGACACCATGACGCTAAAGAGTGGGTGGAAGATGACGCGCGTGACGGGGCTCCTGTGGCCGCTCAGGGCGTACTTCTCCGGGGGGCGCGGGATCCACTCTTTGGGGTCCCTCTTCTGCCCGATGGGGCCTCCATGGGTGATCTCCTCCTTAGCATCACTCAGCTTGGACTCCAGCTCCATAACCTGGAACACAGACACAGGTGTCAGCATAAACTTAACACAGATGTGTGCCCCAAATACATCTTAAGCAAGACCCTTTCCTGTTGGCCCTCCTGTCCACTTACAGGTACTTAGACAGGGCTTTCTATGCATCTTATCAAAGGTTAAACACCATGTATGGCCCTCAACACGAGACCTGGAGTAGACATTTGTACATTTTGTTCACATAAAAGGCTCAACTACAAAGCGTACCATAAACACACAGTCATGGGGAGGTAAGCAGTGGGTGTTACCGCCGCACAAATGGAAACAGAAATGGCTAACATGCTCTGGGTCATTATGGGGCTTTAGAGGAAAAGTTAAGCTAAGGGGAGACGGTTTCAGAGGCCCAGTGTACAGAGGATCATGAAAAGGAGCAAAGTTGTGCTGGCGTAAAATCAGAAGTATTTCTTTACCAGGGTCATCCCTCAGTCATCCCTCAGAATAGAGATGGAAATGTGTTTAGTGTTTGGACCACAACGAAAAACAGATTTACAAAAACAACATACTTTCTTTTGTAATCTGATGACTGAGGTCCACTTCTTTTCCAAAAGGCCTGCATATTTCTTGTCTAATTCTTCATTCTGGTGAGGGAAAAGATGAGAGAGAAACACAATCGTTACTTGTATAACCTTAACCACTAACCATTATGACAAAGGGATTTTCTGCCCATAGTTACACGTTTACTGCACTACCAAACAGCCACTCAGAAAACAGTCACTGTGCCCTAGGCTTAACATTAAACAAAATGTCTATAGTTTCATGCCATGTAAGAATAAGTCTTTACCATATCTAATTCTGCCTCTTTCTTGAAAACGGAGTACGCCTCTTCATGGCCATTGGAGCGGAGGTAATCAGCTATCGCACGATTTCTGGAAAACATAAGTCAAAAGAGGACGAATTTACCAAATGCAAATACAACATCTGTGATGGTGCTGGATGATACTTACATCAGTGAGTCATAAATAAATTTAGGGATAAAGTTCAACCATTTAGAAAAAGAAAGTTGTGATTGGTCAAATTTATAGTTGTTGTGGTCAGCCTCTCATTCAATGACTGGGGTTAAACTATCTGTATATTTGGACCACATATCAGCAACATTTTGGGGAGCTGCTGACAAAATCCATATAAGCATTACATTTAAAGAGTGAGGGGTACCTCAGATACTGCTGGCAAGTTCTAACAATGTAACTGTGATGGCTTGCACAAGCCTCCACATCTCATCCAATTGTGTACACAAACATCCACATGTCATCAAGATGGGCTGTTTAGTTTGACAATAATGATTAGAAAAGGATGAGCCTGGATGATTGCTCATTCTTTATAAAGCAGTACACAGCACACAAACGGCAAAGTGCATATCATTGGCACTGTCAATACAGTCATTTCCTTCACTATTTAGCATACTCATCTTAATGTAACTTTGGGCACAAGGCAGCGCTCTCTCCCTTAATCAACCAGAGCGATGTGTGAATCTTAGAGATGTTCATCAAGTGTAAGTCACATTTTTACTGATAGTAAGGTTTCTAAAGGGAAAAGGCATACGCTGCGTTTTATAAGTCTGATGAGTCAACCTCTATCCACAACTCATGCAACTGTATGTGTGGGCTGTATTACACAAAGCTGTGCAGGCAGATTGAAACATTTGGCCACTCAACAGATACCATTCTGGCAGAGAACAGAACATGTAAAGGACTTATAGTGCACCACTGAGGGCAGTCCCATAAACCAGGACATATTGTTTTCTCTAGATGCAGCAGGCAGCCAAGGATCCTTTAAAAGCAGATAGGCCTTCAGCTAACCCCAAGCAAACACAAACACAAATGTGTCCAGGTGCGTTGCGATATGTGAGATAAGGCTGGGGCCGTAGGGCACATCTAACGCCAGTCTCGCACCGCTCTGACACTGCAGAGATCAGGAGCCGCGGGGGGTGGGGGGGAACGAGGGCAGCCAAGCGAGAAATGAAATGCTGATTCACTGCCAATCACAGCGAGACCCAGAATAAGCAGATTCAGCCGTGAGCTGTCTTCTCCTGGTGGATGGGAGGCGATGAAGACCGTGATGTATTTAACCAATAATGCTGGGGAAAGGTTGTAGGAACGAGGATAATGAGAAAACACCTCGATGAACACATGACTAGTTGCTGGTCTGGAATGCACAACCTTTAAGTCCACAATAAAGAGAATGACTCACAACCCTGACAAGAGGGGGGGGGGGGGGGGCACAGAGACGGAGAAAGAAAGAGAAAGACAGTAAAAAAGACAGGAAAAGAAAGGGAGGTAGAGAGAGAGAGAGAGAGAGAGAGAGAGAGAGAGAGAGAGAGAGAGAGAGTGTCGGTGCATATCAGCAAAACAGGCCGCACCAAGGAGAGCCATTTAGAGAGGGAAAATAGATTTTGTCTGACGCTGATGGACATCATATTGTTACCTTGGAAACCAGTCCCGGAACTGAGTGAATAAAAACACGTCAATACGCATGAAGGGCCAATCCACAACGTTACATAAACATGCCCGCTTCCCAACACACGTAAAACATCTGCACGGGTTAACAAGAGCATAACAGTTAGTCTACTGCTAACCTATAATTGTGCATCCCCAATGAAATGAAAATCTGCAGAGGCCACAGGCCTGGGACTGTGAGATGAAGCACAAGATGTTTGAAGCAGCCCATTCCTGATGTGATGTAGCCTACCTGATCAAACCATCCTACACACCCTCACACCCAGCGCATTCCTGATGTGATGTAGCCTACCTGATCAAACCATCCTACACACCCTCACACCCAGCGCATTCCTGATGTGATGTAGCCTACCTGATCAAACCATCCTACACACCCTCACACCCAGCCCATTCCTGATGTGATGTAGCCTACCTGATCAAACCATCCTACACACCCTCACACCCAGCCCATTCCTGATGTGATGTAGCCTACCTGATCAAACCATCCTACACACCCTCACACCCAGCCCATTCCTGATGTGATGTAGCCTACCTGATCAAACCATCCTACACACCCTCACACCCAGCCCATTCCTGATGTGATGTAGCCTACCTGATCAAACCATCCTACACACCCTCACACCCAGCGCATTCCTGATGTGATGTAGCCTACCTGATCAAACCATCCTACACACCCTCACACCCAGCGCATTCCTGATGTGATGTAGCCTACCTGATCAAACCATCCTACACACCCTCACACCCTCACACACTCTCCCCTCTCCCCTCATCCTGTGCAGTGATTCAGCGTTACGCAAACTCACCCTGCATGGCTTTGACACTGGTGAATATTTCATGAGCTCGTTGCGGAACTAAATTTAGGCCTTGGCCATCAGCATGAAGAAAGGGCCGTTGACTTCAGCCAATGGCTCTTCTGGCTCTGATTTACTCAAGCACTCTACGGGGCTATGGGAAGCAGCTATGCTTGATACTTGCGTAGATTTAGAGATTGTGCAAATTAGCCCCTGCTGTTGTTAAACGTTACAACCATTCTGTCCTCATCTGGCCTGTGTTATTACGGAGCACAACGTTCCCAGGGTTTATTTCGGGACGAGACACAACATAATAAATAATAAATACGCTTTCAAGAAAAGAAACGTGCTGGCCATGGAGAAAAATCCAGCTGAACCATGAATAAGCTGCCTTAGCTCCACAACGGAGGTTGTATTAACCGTCATTAACTAAAATGTTGTCTAATGTTATCAAAGTTAAGAAAAACTCTAAAGGCCTTCTACAATTCTGACAACTTTAAACTCTGAGCATGGTCAACTATTATTTACAGTAATTCAAACCCCTACCCAGCTGGTGGTGAGTAGTTATAGACCTCGTTCAAGCCCAGTTGCAATGGTCACTTTATTTAAGTGGTTTGCTTTGTTTAAGTGTGGTAAGCAGTAAAGCAGAGTTCCCTCTACAGCTTTTTTTAAAACATCGCCCTTAAAATGGGAAGCTGCTAAGTCAAAATAACCTCAACTAAATTGAATCGAAATGTTACCTTCAGAAGTGGAAACACTCTAAACTGGGGCATCTCAAGCACCCACGTTCTGAGTGTACGAGGGCTCAAGTTAGCTGAAAGTGTGTGTGTGTGTGTGTGTGTGTGTGTGTGTGTGTGTGTGTGTGTGTGTGTGTGTGTGTGTGTGTGTGTGTGTGTGTGTGTGTGTGTGTGTGTGTGTGTGAGAGAGAGAGAGAGAGAGAGATAGAGAGAATAAGTTAATTTGAAGCACTTACAGCTCGTCACGTTGCCTCTGCGACAGCACCATGTTGGCTGCAGGGTAAGGATGCTGCCTCTGCTGCAGCCGTTTGGTGCGTGTGTGTGTGTGTGTGTGTGTGTGTGTGTGTGTGTGTGTATGTGAGAGCGTATGGATGCCCCTACAGGGCACTCTGCTCCGCTCCTGTCAGGAGTGTGTGTGTGTGGGGTAGTGTCTCGCTTGTTGTCTTGCGTCGAGTCAGAGAGGCACTGGCTACACACTCCAAGAAGACGAACGGTTCTTGGAGAGTCCCCAAACTTTGAGACCAGGTGATGCTCTCAGGTGACAAAGGTCAAGGTTCAACAGCGGGATCTTCCTTTCATCTGGAGAGACAGAAAGAGAAAGGGAAATTAAACTTTCTAACAGCAGTACATCTTGCGCCAAACATTCAGAACACTGGAAAACCAAGGAATATGAAGCGGTTTTTTTTTTTGACCCACTGGCATTTCATTCACCGTTCAGACATGTTGATTTACTTTCAATACCTTGACACACACGGAAAAAACAAACAAACAAACAAACAAAATGAACACAAAGATTACATCATTCGCTGGCATGCACTGTGTGCACAACACACCTATCCTCTTCCATGCTGCCACCATCGAAGTAAACAACTCACGTGGTCCTACTAGCCCCAGTGTAGTCTAACAATATACAGCAAAGCCTCTCGGCTGGTCATACCTGGGGCAACAACAGGCTTAAGGCTCTTAGCCCCCAGGAGCTGATAGGTGGGTCTGGGGGTGGGGGTGGGGTTGAGCTATGGAGGGTGATCTGGCAAAGGGACTGCTAATCCCAAAGGCAAAGGAGGAACCTCAAGCAGAAGACCAAATGGCCCATCCCTACAGGAGACCAACCAACCAACCACAGAGCACACGTGCCTAAATCCATAATCTGTTCAGTCTTCCGACACAAAGAAAAGCATGTAGGTGAAATGAAGAGAGAATGATCAGTCAGTCAGCGCTACCGACACTGGGCTGTAGCAGTCTAAGACAAACAGACCACCACAATTTCACCACAATTGAAAAATAACAAAATATTGTTATGACGGTCACCTTAAAACATATGCAAGACCGCCTACAATGATGTGTTTAAGAAAGTATCCTTTACCATTTGATAGCATTTATGCCTAATTTGTTCATCAAAATGCTTCATGCCACCTCTTCTGTCTGATTTAGTGAGAATCGGCCCAATATCTATGCCAGTTTCTCGAGGGCACAGACATCATTCCTTCTCATTTTTTTCATTTTGAAAACCTGGTAGGAGAAGCTAAAACACTGTGCATAGTACACAGAAGCCTGGAGGACACAGGGTCACGGCAGTTTTTGTCAACAGACAAAAGCGAGGTCTATTTTCAGTGGAACTATGACATAATTGCCGTGGCAATACCAACTCTGACACCCTGGTGTTAGAGCACAGTCGTGTTGTGGAGGAAAGAGTGTCAGCCATTTCAGCACATTCTAGCTCAGCACACACAATCTTGCCCCCCCAGTTTGACCTGGTACTTCAGAAAGTAGGCCTAGTCAGCTACCTGGGCATGCTAACTCAGAGCAAGTGGTACCCCTCCCAAATAAGAGCTTTTATGGCTTCATTCCACCAGTAAGACACACATAGGTAGCTACTTTACCATTTAGAGTTAACCCTAACCCTAACCCTAACACAGTTACTCACTAAACCACTTGCTTTGGAATACCACCCCGGCCTCTCCAACACTGGGAAAAACACAAGCATGTAAGCATGACACTCCTGGTGCACTCCACTTTGGCCCAGATTCCCCTCTCTGTACGACATCAGACCTCATACCTGACAGGGGCCTCTCAAACCTGTTTTGAAGAGAGAATCCAACCCAAACTCATTTAGAGAGAGAGGAAGAGGGGGAGAGAAAGCAAGAGACAGAGAAAGAAAAACAGAGAGAGAGAAATAAAGAGAGAGAGAGAGAGAGAGAGACAGACAGACAGAGAGTCAGAGAGAAGGTGAGAGAGAAAGAGAGAGGGAACACAAACAAAAAGAGGTAGAGAACTAATGGGGACAATTATGGCCAGCCTTGCACACTGGCCTAGGCTGAGTGTGGGCTTTAGATATAGGACCTACACACACAGCCCCTACACAAGACTGTATGACCCGCTACCGACGGCCCAGGCCATGTCCACTCAAGGTAAGGGTAGGAGATTTAAACGTTTGAGCTGTGACCACAGCTAATCCTTATCCACGATAAACCATGCCGACTGGTGACAAGACTAGTCTGGAGTGGAGGTTACACACTACACTTAACAACTGACCTCCAATGTGTCCACAACAATATTCCTTTGTTGTTACACAGCCCAAAAAAGCCTAATGATTTTTTTTTAAAGGAACAAGTTAATTCCCATGCCGCTAGCCAGTACACTTCAGGAAACTACAGAACAATGAATACTAGGCTTAATGATAGAGTACAGAGTTCATTCAGTCCATATGAACTGCACCTTGACCTGGCTGGCACCACAGTCTACTCCCCAGACAAGGTTAATCTGACCAGAATGTACTTTGTTGGAGGGCCAACCATTCCCAGGCCAGTTTCCAACCATACAATGTAGGGTTTATCTATTTTATCTATTATGTCATTATCTGTTATGTCCACACACCACCTGAAGGTTTAGACTAATTAAAAGAGCACTTACCCTGTCAATAAAAAGTTTTAACTATGAAGTTTAAAGTACACCTCGATGTCACTTTTTTTGTCCAGTATACACCTTAGTCTAGATCAGTGCTTCTGAAATAGTGGGGCAGGCCCCCCTGGGGGGGCGCAGTGCCATGCCATGGGGGGGCGCGTGTGACCCTGGGGAACATTTTTTACCGTACTAGAATAAAGTGCAATTGCAACATCGACCACAGTACAGACTAAAAAAGAATGTTAATAAAGGTATTCTTTGTTATAAGGTGATCTATATTTCTTTATTTTTTTGTTTTCTTTATTGTTAATAAGGATAAAATGTTATGCAGGGGTGTTATCTAGTTGTGTTGGAGAGTGGGGGGGGGGGGGGGGGGGGCGGCGAAATGTTTTATTCCTCCTAGAGGGGGCGTAACAGAAAATAATTGAGAAACACTGGTGTAGATATGCGAGTTTGGCTGAAGAGCTGTAGAGATGCACAAACAAAGCCAGCACAAGCACTGGCAATGTCATGTTAAACGAGACACCATATTACCAGCTTATGTCATCAACACGCAACTGTGTCATATCCATTTACTAAGCACCACCACCACCACCATCAAAACAACCGACATAAGAGACAACATGGTGAAAGTGGAATTGCCTGTTTAGCAAAGACGGGAGATAAAAAAGTTGACTGACTTTCAGTGCAGTTCAGTGTAGGACTTTCCCCTCTGCATTGACTTATCTGGCCTTGGCGGTGCTGCTGCTGTACTGCAGGCCATGCAGGGAATCCTAACGCTGTGCAGCTGTCTTTTGCAGCAGTTGGCGAGCTGCGCACCACTGCACCTCTCTGACATCAGCTGCAGCATATTATCATTTTAGGGCTTGATACCTAGAAGTTACAGATGCGCGGATGGCGATTACACCAGCGGATTCCGTGGGTAAACCGCGGGTCGGGTGGATGACGTGACGAAAAATAATATTTTAATGGCGGCGGGTGCGGTTTTTGTCAAAAACCATTAGTGTCACAGATGGGGATAGCCAGAGTCCAGGATAGCCAGAGGACTGTGAAATAGTGGGGAGTTTGACCCAACTCTGAATGGTCCCCTCACAGACACACAAGAACATAACAGAGAGGAAAGCATTATTTCAACTCCATCCTGGAAGAGAGATGACCAACCCCCTGTAGTAAACTGGCTGCATCCTTGTCACATGACCTGTAAGGACTACACTAGTTGAGCACGCAATTGCAGCACAACTGCCATACATCCTTGTACAGGCCAACACGTGGCAACTGCACATACACACACACACACTCGTGCAGGCACATACACCTATACGCACACGCATGCGTGGTGTTGCGCACACACACACACACACTTCAATCAGTCAGCCTCCTCAGCCCTGGGAAGATGTATGTCGGGGGAGTGGCAGGTGAGGGCATCACTTAGGCTTGTGATTCATAGGCACAGCCTTGAGTTTCAAAATAATAAAACAAATTTAGGATTCACCTGGAGGACAATGCACCACACAAAATCCCAATTACAATTTCAGGCTAGGAATCAACTTTTAAATTGGCACTGAAATTACAATCCGAAAATGTAATAGAGGCATGGACATCATAAAACTGTTGATTTCAATTCATTCCTGATAAAATGGATATCATGGGCACCCAATATGTAAGCGGACCATGCGGCAGTGACGCACAAAAAGCATGCAGGTGGCAAAACAGACAAACCATGGCACACACAGAATTTTGGTGGCCATCTGCTGTCACGCAGCAGGGACGAGAACACAACAACGCAACAATAACGACCACCCACACAGATCCTCAAGAGGTGTGTCTGTGTGTGTGTGTGTGTAACTTTTTGCAGTCTGGTCACCCAGACAGTTCACTGAAATCCTGAGGATTCTTCTCAGAGCTCTCAAAAGTCAAGCACAACAACTGGAGAAACAGCACAGAAACACGCATGGTACTACCACACCATCCATGTAGAACAGCTGAACCTGGCCAAGTGTGGTTGCTCACAGGCAAACCAAGGTGGAACCAATCCATTTAATTTCCATAATGTCGATATAGATATCTGGCCCCTGCCATCAAGTGGTTAAACAGAGAACTGAGCATAGACAGAGTTGATGAATTAACACAACCGCTAACAGACGCTTGTTGGGCTAATAGACTAACAAAGACCATCCCTCTCTCCACCATATTGTATGTCCCCAAACTTCAGACCTGTGCACAAGGACAACAACTCTTCCCTCAAAACGGATGCAAAGAAATGGTCAAAAGTGTGTGTTTGATACTCGCCAAGCAGAAATGGCTAAATAAATGGCCTTCAGACTTTACTGAATGTTGCTTGCTACTAACAGTTTTAAAGCAATACCAAGTAGTTTTAGTCTTCGTTCTCCCTACAGGACATAATCAAAATTCTCTCTCAAAAACCTACAGACGATCCGCTCTTCCAAACTTATTTAGTGCTGTTATAGCCCATGGAAGTCAGCAAAGCGAATTCAGAAGAGCCTTCCACCCTGTTACAAGTTGATGAGCCACTAAAAAGATTTCGGAAACATTACTTTGAGGTTGAAAAAATGACTTAGTGCTGCTTTAAAGGGCAGAGATGAAAGGAGTGGAGAGGCAGACAACCAGTGGGGACTTGTTCCTTGAATGTGTGTGTTTTCTAAGCACAGACCACAAGGCCTGCATGCAAAGCATCACGGTCATAGCTCTGAGAAATGACAACACACTCCTGTTTGTGATCTGCACCAGGTTAAGCACAGCAGAGGGATGCTCTTGCTGTCCAGTCACCTCACTCTCTCTTTGTTCTCCAGCGGTGTTTAAACATGCCTTTATTGCCCACTTAGACTAATTAGACTGAGGTGCACTTAGTGTATCATAGTCCTAGCTAATCAATTTTTACCAGTCTGTCTGCTATGTTGGGGAGTAAGATGGGGGCTGGGGTACGATGTAGGGATAATGACCAGAGAGTCGGCTGTAGGGAGAATTGTGACAGCCGTTGTAATCACCACATAAAGGCATACATTGCTTAGCATTAACAGAGAACCAAGGGGAGGCCGAAGAGTAAATGGAAGATATTGACTGCCTTTCAGCTCCATGACAGGTCTGTTTACCAGGTATCTAGGCTACTCATTTCAACTCAACAGCCAACATGATGTGTGCTAAATTAGGTCTTTAGCTGTTAAAAAATACACACTTCATTCCATTATATATTCATTTAGCCTACTAAAAAAAACCCTTACAACAGAAAACTGTTTCTATTAGTCTGCCTGAGTGCCATGCACACCTCCTTAGGCCAGGTGAGCTTCATGGACATAATTCACACAGACCAGACCCTGACAGCGCCATTTAAACTAGGTGACAACGCAGCAAAAAAACATTGAAAACAACTCAAAGTAGCCCAAGTGTGCCTAGTAATGTGGTACCTACAGTAAAAAGCTTAAACAGACACACCACAACAAGTGACTTTTAGACCTTCTTTCAGCTGGTAGCCTACATTTATAACTTTACATTTTCTCACAAGGTTAAGTAAACAAGATAACTTTAAATGTTGTCTAGCTGGTTAAGCCCCATGCTCCATGGCAACTGGTATACAAAACCAACAGCAGTGTAGAGATGCAAACAGATCCAGACTGTTTTAAAACACCTGTTAACACCACTCAATTTCCTGTCGACTTTGATTTAAGCATGGTCATTATTTTACATCCTAAGGCATTCAAAAGGTTTAGCCTATGAACTCATCCAACTTTTGAACATTCCTAAATGATGAACTACTGTATGCTGACAACAAGGGACATCTGAGAGTTGGCAAAAGAGTACAAAAGCTTGGCTCCATTTTCACATCAACTATTTTTGCTACATTACTTAGGTACTATAACAGATGACCAATACACTCGGGTATGTCGTTCTGTCAACTATGCCTTGGTATTTTGCTCTAAACAGGGCATTTCAATAGAGATCACAATACAACTAACTGCAGTGTCAATTTTTAAAATGTTTCAACTGCAACCCTGCACCTTCTTAAATCATGTTATGTAGTCTAGAACAGGTGTTTGTACTTCAACAGACCCGAACATTCACAAGATATTTCTTAATTAGTTTTAAAAAATTGTGTTTTAATTTAACTAAGACAGCACCGTTTCCCCTTCAGTGAACATACAGAGAAGCCCACCCATGTGCAAAACTAGGTAGGGTATAGGCAGGAGATTGGAGTGTCTCACACATAACCCAGACATGTGTACTGCATGTAAAAGCAGGCTCTGGATTTGCCAAAATCGCCCACCATAAGACCATAAGAAATGGGTCTGTCTGAGTTAAAAACTTTCACAGATATTCAGCTGATAAAAAGTGTCAGACACTGACAGCAAAATAGGTTTATCAGACAAGAAATCTAAGTGACTAAGTTCATAATGCCAAAATACCACTTGCCAATTCTTGGTGCCTTCATTTTACTTAATTGGCTTTAACTGTGTGCCAGAATAAAATAAAAACTTGCACAACCTATCCTAGTGAATAAGATAATCTCTTCTTCAAAGCTGTGTATACGTGGTTAAGAAACGATAACATAATGCAAACCGACAAATTTGGATCAATGACTGTGGTGTGATCTGCCACATGATGAGAACTCCACCCCAAAAAGCTACTCAATGATGTATCTATGTGCGAAATGTATCCATTAGCCAGCGGTCAAGTCAGAGTCAAGCAGTTTACAAAAATAGCACATTTATTTGAGTTTAATGCACGAGAAGAGACAGCATCCCCGCCCTTAGCTTGCTGATACCACGCATTTTGGAGATATATTTACCTCGTTTTAGGCCTTACACATTCAGGGGGTGACTAGCTGAATGAATGAACCGTTAGGCCACACATTCCTAACTCAATGGCCGGGATTGATACAATTACAGCAATGACGACATGACTCTACATCATCTCGACTGACATATAAAAAGTAATAGCAGTGGGGGTGGATATAATATACCAAATATGCCAAAAATCCCGGGACGTTCGTACAACGGTTTGGGTAAACTAGCTCGGGCACACTGACAGCCAGGTGGTCAGGCTGCCTGACGGTACAATGTTTCTTCATTATGCCGTGGGGATACATAATTTCTCAGAACAAACTCAAAACAAGGATGACTGGGCGATGCTTGTCTAGGCTACAATGACTGGATTGCTGGTGAAACACTCTACCCCTCTTGCTGCTGGGTATTTGCGGCCAGCAGTCATTTCATACTAGCCAACAAAATATGACAAGGAACGTTATGCTTACCTAGTGAACTAAGAGCATGTATTACTATCTTAAAGGACAAAATATTGTTTTGGTAACGTTAGCTACCAAACTGGCTAATAACGATGTGGCACTAGGTCCTTGAAACACGCCCAATTTTAACGGTGATGCTATCGTCTGTATCTGAATATTGGCTATAGCTAGTAGCCCGCTATCCTACATTTTGCATGAATGCGTTGTGTTCTTCGTGATAGTGGTCTTTATGTTGTAATATAGCACAAGCCTGATGCAAACAAATGTCTCTATTAATGTTATACGTTACCATATGTTTGCCGCTCCATTTCTTTCTTCATCATAAAGTTTACGTCCTGACTCCCATCCTCCTTAGCTAATGTTGCGTAGGCTAGAAGTAGCTCCTAGCCTGTCAGCTAAGTTACTACCTTAGCCATGTATCGCTACGAAGCTAGCTAACAAAGTCGAGTGGATCCAATTGGTGAGGAGTGCCGTTTTGTTTTACAGATATTATGACAACTGCATACACGCCATGTTTTTATACACCTGCAACCCGCTGAAGGACATTCTCCTTTACAAGTAAAAGGTGAAAACGAACATGAATCGTGACACCTTATTTGGCACAATTTCGTCCTTTGCCATGTAGCTAGCTAGATAGCTAACGGCCTATTCGCCATTTTGAGACAGGCAGGAGGCGCAAATTTCGCAGCCACATCGGCATTTTAAGCACTTCCTATTCTAAACCAAAACTTCACAACTCAGAGGAAAAAACAAACAGTTGTACCTTATTTGCAGATTCAGCTGTCATATAAGGTAGACCATGAGTGAAGGAACGAAAAATATAAATGCTTCTCAACAGGACGAGTCACTTCCGACAATCCAATACTCCCCGGCGAGGTCAATGTTGTTTCTCCTGTGTTTCTGTACCGCAATCGTACCCGAATACCGGGCACGCGCACGGACGTCGATTGAGAACTGGGACGCCTACATTACGTGTAATTGTTGAAAGTGAAGTGAAATTCCCCGACAGTCGAGTCGATAGACACTTTGTGCATGCTTTCCCGAGCAAATGGCAATTTATAATCTGTTACATTAGCAAACGAACGCCGACACGTCACCACAGAGCTGATCATAATCACTGTTCCATTCTACTGGCTTAAATGGAATGAAAAACTGTTCTAGAGCATGTTGGTAAGGCATTAGACGTTTTTGAGACTTTGGTTGCACCAACAGTTAGGTTATGTTAATCATACAGATCTACTTCAAATGCATGACAAAGAATGTTTCATAGTTTTTTAGAAGTGTACAAAAAGCAAACTGAAGTTGCACAAATTGCAACTTGCAAATCCAGCATGGTCCAGTTTCTTTCTTTCGTTCCTTCTTTCTTTTCATTAATCGGTTTTGTGAAGAATCTCTATAGCCTTAAAATTGCCAGTTGATTTTATGATGGAAAAAAACATTATCTGCACTGGCTGTATGCAAAATGATCAGTTGGTCAACTTTTGCTTCTTGAAGAACTGTGTGACTAACAGTTTTTTGTTTTCTGATGATATGAAGGAAGACAACAGTTACAGTCATAGTATTTAGCAGTCCTAAAGGCCTAAACCTCAAAACATGAAAAGGTGCCAATGTGCCAGTGCAACACACCTTTCATCAGCTAACATTAGTCAGCATGTAGTCTCAAGGAGGGCAATGCTACCAAATAAATCCGCAAGGTAGACAAAAGCGCCATTCTGTGGTTAATTGTGGTATTACACATGTCTCATTTTCTCAAAAGATGGAGGTAAAGTCTGAAAGAAGTCTCGCAGCCTATTGGATTGGGGCTGTCTTCTCATCCATTAACAGTGGTACTCTTCCGAGAAGAGTGGGCGCTCTATTCTGT
This sequence comes from Coilia nasus, assembly GCA_027475355.1. Classification (NCBI taxonomy): domain Eukaryota; kingdom Metazoa; phylum Chordata; class Actinopteri; order Clupeiformes; family Engraulidae; genus Coilia; species Coilia nasus. The sequence goes on from CM050214.1 coordinate 12,982,947, forward strand.
AAAACAAAAGTACTTTATGTATTTGAATACATTGTCATTACAGTCCCCGTTGGTTTAATGGTCAGGTGTCTGAATACTTTTGTCCATTCCCCATATAGTCTAGTTATGGAATTGATCACATCTAAAAAAAAAAAAAGTATAGAAAAACAGTAAAATGATGAGAAAAATGACCCCCCCCCCCCTCCTTTTTTTCTATGGAAGTGATTCAGAGTTTTATGGGGTTTTTTGTGTTATTTTTCTTTTTAAATTATATATTATAATTTATATTATTATTATTATATTATTATATTTTTTTATTATTTATATAATTATATTATTATTATTATTATTATTATAGCAGAGTTGATTTCCCCCAGTAAAAGCATTCCATAAATGGATGTCAAGCTAGTGGTTATGACCATTTTCTGGCAGTATCCACTGTTCACCATTCACCCTACTGTTACCAGCAGGAACAAACTCATTAAAATCTCATACGTAGCATCCAAGATAGTACACCTTCCTACCCTTAACCAACACACACAATGAAAACACATTGTTATTGCCTTCTGTTCTCTTTCTCTTTCTCTCTCGCTCTCTCTCTCTCTCGCACACACACACACACACACACACACACACACACACACACACACACATATGCACACACAAAATAAATCATAAAACTTGGCATAATGATAATCCTATAAATCATAACTCTCTAACAGGAACTCGAGTACCAGTGAGCACATGTTCAGCTCATGAGTACATATCTCATACGTATCACCCAACATAGTACACCTTCCCAGCCTTAACTTGATAGCATATGACACAGCCACCATACTGTATGCCTAGCACACACTATAGCACAGTCTCAGTCATTTCTTAACTGAAGTCCATTCAAAGAAAAGTTTTTTTTTTCCCTTCAGCTGTAGTTGTGTTGTCTGCTGTGTACACTGGGTTCCTGTGATGTGTAATGGAGGGAAGATATGTGTGTAAGGGGGTGTTGAATGCTATATGTTACATGCCTGAGGCTGTGTGTGTAAGTAATGGTACATGTGTTATTCATGCTGTTTAATATGTTTGTGACATTGTTGTGAGATGCTTAAGTTTGTCTGAACACCATGCTGCTTTGGGAAATGAAGTGATGTTTCAAAAAAGATTATCCTTAAGGGACAATAAAGACTTTACATAATACTACTTGAAATACTAAAGAGCATACACATACCACACATCAGAGAAAAATTACAAATTTATTTGGTCATCGTTTTACTTTTAATAGAGCCAGTAAATAAATTCTTGCATAATCTGTTAACCAATGACTACTTACTTTTAACAGAGAAACAAAATAAGAACATGGGCATTCAAAAAGCAAGAGCAGCATTATTGATTTTACACAAATCTGTTCAGTACTGTAACAAGTTAAACAACCAGTTTCATATTTTAATATTAATCCATTCAGACACCTGACTCACATGATATTTGCAGCAATAGTAATTAGATGATAATACATTCAAAGTGCGACTTCTGTAAATTCAAAGACATATCCTTAAATTAGTTTGGATTCTAATATTCAGGGCTCTCTCTAAGAGGCCTTTAAAAATAAAAAGTGTGAATATTAAAGAACTTGTCACAGTAATTTTCCGTTAACTCATATACAATTTCAAGAACAATCCAACATCCTCAGAAAGTTCAAAGAGAGGCCACATTTTTGGAAAAAATCATCTTATCTTCCATATATGCAAAAATTAGTGTCTAAAATGCTAATTTTATGGTAAAAGATTTTGTGTCACTTTCACCGGTAATTAAGGAGCATATTGTAAACCCGAATGGATTGGTTTTTTTTTAACCAAGGGGATTCTCAAAATGTCTTCCAGCACAAAGAACCATCATTCAACTATTTCAAGAAATTAACTCTAAGACTGTTAAGTGGGATATTTCAATTATCCATTCAATATCCATTTAGGGAAGTTTTTTGTTATAAAAAAAAAGAATGAATTAGGGAACTTTAGGCTGAACTTTAATCAACAAGCAAGCCGTTATCCTAATTTCAATATGTATATTAACGCCCTTTGCATTCCTAATGACGTTTTTTTTTTTAAAGTACCGCATTCTTAATGTTTACTCAAGACTTGTGAAATGTCAAACTTGAACTGTAACTTGGTAAAAAAAAAAAAACAACAAACCCTTCTTGTCTAATATTCAGGCCTGGCAGCCAGTGACTGAGTTTTCAGTGCCTGGTTCCTCAGATTCTCCAGGTCTTTGTTGCTGTGAGGAGTGAGCACAGAAAGACGTTAAAAGAGTAGACACAGCAATGACATATGCTGCATCAATGAACATTCAGGTGAATGACGTTCTGATACTTGTCCACTGTATAGAAACAGTCTTTACATCTCACCTGAGGGGGATGAGGACAACTCCACTTATCAGATTAAGTTGCTCAAGGATCCATATGTGACTTGGAGGGTTCAACTGCCAACACACAAAATGAAAACACATTATTATTGCCTTCTGTTAGGTGAGATCTCTCTCTCTCTCTCTCTCTCTCTCTCTCTCTCTCTCTCTCTCTCTCTCTCTCTCTCTCTCTCTCTCTCTCTCACACACACACACACACACACACACACACACACACACACACACACACACACAGACACACACACGCATGTGCACACAAAATAAATCATAAAACTTGGCATAATGATAATCCTATAAATCATAACTCTGGCAGGAACTAGAATACCAGTGAGTACACATTCAGCCAGCAAACACGCAGCTTGGTTTGGTTAAGAGAGAAATATTGTGTGTATAAGAAAAGGGAGACTGAATCACTTTTGTGGCTTGTTTTTATGTGATGAAGTGGGCATTTTAGTGTTAGTTTAAAGTCAAAGTCTCCACTTCCTTCACTCACTTTATTCATTTTATATATCTTGACTGTCTCACATTCTCACTCATATGCACACACACAAGCACACACACACACACACACACACACACACACACACACACACACACACACACACACACACACACACACACACACACACACACACACACACACACACACACACACACACACACACACACAAGCACAGAAAGACAGACAGACACAGACACACACACACACAGAATGTTTCACACATTGACAACTTTAAAAATGTATCAATGGGAAGCAGACGAACATTGAGTGGTGAAATGGCAGCATCATGTCCAGTCTGATAGATCATGTTCATGGTGCGCTGCAGGGTCACCGCTTGCTGAGTCAGGTGCTTCAGGTACTCTGAGCTCTCCTTTGTCTTATCATGGTGCTCCCCAAGCTGCAAAAAAACAAAGTCAAATGTCATAACACACGAAAAACTGAAAGTTAAAAAAGGGCCCAAAATACTGTATAGCACATACATTTCCGTTCAGAGGTAAACAGATCAACACTCTGGCTTTGTACAGTCTACCTTCCAAGTTTAAACTCATTAACTCCTGACAGCATATATCGATGTCTTCCCTATAATACAGAACACTCACATGTTTTTTGTATACTGCGTAGCACTCTTTCTCATGCTGGAGGGCTGAGCGGAACTCCCCTCTGCTTTCGTACGCTTTGGCCACCAGGTGATGGCTACAAGGAGGAGAGAATCACATGCCAACAGAGGTATCTTTGATCACATGTGCTTGCTATTATCTTAGTTGATGAAAAACTTGATGGAAATATTAATATCAAAAATTACATAAAAAACAAGGCGATGATAATGATATTTCTTTTAGGATGTTAAGCGTGTTTACATCATGAGTGGCATACTAAGCTTTTGAAATTAGTGGGGGAAAAGAAAGATCCCTCTTTACCTGTGTGCTACTTTCAGGGAGGAGGGTCCGTGGTACTTAATGTTGATGGAGAGAGCATTTTCCAGATACCTCAGGGACAGGACGTACTCTGACAACGCATGCAACACTAGACCGATTTTACTCTGCACAGAAGCAACAAGGGATGAAAACAGCACAATTAATTGTACAATAAAGTGTAGAAACAACATCTATGGTTAGAATCAATGGAACAGGAATGGAATTCACTGTAAACACTTTCCATGTTCTAACAACTAAAAAAGCTGCTGAGTTGTGCAGGCTTTATTTAGAAATGTAGTTTTTATACAAGTCAAAGGGAGGCTGGCTTTCATCTTTTTAAGTAAACAACTGCTCCAAAAATAAAGATAACAGTGGCTGTTTCAGCACATGGTAATGTATTTTAGGATATCAAAGCCGATGAATTATAGATTTGCCTGACCTTCAAAATATCAGTTTTGTTTTAAACACATTTTCCTGCTACTGTTTATATTATTATGTTCAATAAACACTGGATTTAAAAGGCTGTGAGTAGACAGGCTTCAGTCTCAATAATGTAACACCACGAGCAGGAGAAGATCTGTCAGTTTTGCTCTCAATATGATTTCATGCATAATACATGAAGTAGGATATTGCGTTGTTGTGTTTGCTTTGAAGATGTCAGCGAGAGCTGTGTAGAGAAGGTTCTGCCCCCCCCCCCCCCCGCTGTGCCCACTCACGTCCAGCAGGGCCATCTCTGGGTGGTCCTCCCCACACACCATCAGGATCAGGTACCGCGCCCGGTACAGCAGCCGCAGAGACGTCACCGCCTGCCCCCCAGCAAAGCAGTACAGGCCCAGGTGCATCTGTCCACAGGGGAAAGAGAGAGAGTAAACAGTGACTCTTCTGCTGGAGGTTGTATGCATTCTGTATGTATTATCATAACATTACCCACTTATTACTGATATGTAAAGTAAAATGTTACAGTTTATCCCTTTAAGGAATAGATTCTGTGAATAGATTCTGTGTTCTGACTATCCCCAATGCGATATTACACAAGAGAGTGTTTGAAATGTGAAATGTCAATGATGAAAAAGGAAGACTTACATATTCTTGAACTGTGTGTGGATGTTCTACTCCAAGGACTCTTTCACTCATCAAGACAGCTTTCTGTTGGTGGTTCAATGCCTAGTATGATAAATTACACACACACACACGCGCGCGCGCACGCGCACACACCCACACACACACACATACACATACACATACACACACACATACACACACACAATATGTTTTTATTCTTAACTTACACCCATTGAATACCAGACAATATCAGTCAGGTATTTGAAAATAAAGTGATTTTGAAGTGATTTTCAATTTCGTAGGCAGAGCAACTCCACAGACCTCAGCGTAGTCTCCCAGAATGTAGTGGATTCGTCCCAGAAGTCGCAGACAGGCACAGATCTGTTCGTGCATCACCCCGTACACATTAGTAAAGAGGCCGAGTGCCTGGGCAATCAGCTCAGATCCCTCTTTCAACAGTCCTAAACACACATTTGTACACACACGCCCAAAGCACACACACACACACACACACACACACACACAAAGCACACACACACAAAGCACACACACACACACACACACACACACACACAAAGCACACACACACACACACACACAAAGCACACACACACACACACACACACACACACACAAAGCACACACACACAAAGCACACACACAAACACACACACACACACACACACACAAAGCACACACACACACACAAACACACACACACACACACACACACATACAAACACACACACACACACACAAAGCACACACACACACACACAGAAAAATAGCATATCAGTATTACTTTTACAGCAACTACATAGCTAAATTATTTCTATGCCCTGAACATGCACTTTAATTATGTATTTCGCATTTTAAACAAGACTGTTATATCTGAACTCAACAAAACATGTGTCCCTGTGCTCGTAAGCCAATATTGGTTACAAAGTTTGTTTTAAGGAAATGCACACATAAAAGACATAAAACTGTGCTGTAAAAATATTTACCCTTTGAGATACAGCCCTATTATAACTTTGTTGTTACCAGAATGGCAATAACCAAGTTATAATGTGTTACTAAAGACTTTCTGTAATGTCGTAGTAATGCTGTAATGTTGTAGTTACGTTTTTTTTCGGTCACAGTGAGTCGTAGCGCCGGCGATACGGTGACCGCTAAGAGGCTACGCACTGTAGTGCAAGGCCATGTCACCTTGTGTCTGAAGACAAGTAAGAAAAACTGCAGCAATTTTTTGTGACACAAATAGCTTGTGCGGAATAAAGTTGCTCCCTGTAGCATGTGTGACTTGGGCTTTCTGTACTATTACACATGATTTACATGCACACCATCTAAATAACACATTATAGATTAGTGGAAAAAACCCAGAAGCTCAGCCTAGACTTTTTTCTCCATGTGATATCTTTCCTGGTGAAGTAAATGAATATAAACACGTAAAAGAAAACCAAAGCATCAAATGTCCCCTTTAAGGACTCTCTCAGTCAACAGCTTCATTCCTGAAACTGTATTGTAACTGTGGTGAAACTGATCACTGTGCCACTGAAACTGAATCCCACATACCTTCCTGTACTTTGGTCTGACCACTCTGGAAGAACAGAATGGCGTCAGAGGCACAGGGGCGAATGTGTTTTACGATGGGGAACATGTTCAGGATGTCCTCCTCGGTGAATGTTGGGCTGCGTTTGTTCTCAAAGTGATACTCCCTCAGTTGCACCTGGGGGATATGCAAAACAAACAACAAACAAACAAACAAACAAACAAACAGCCCGATGACGCATTACCATACTAATGTAAGCACAACTATAAGCCACTGTATAAAATTAGCTTTTGTACATTTGTTTAAAATAAAGTGTGTTTGTTAGGGTAAAAACAAAGAGTGGATATGTAAAAATGTCTAATATGCTTGAAAGGTGCAGGACAAAGAAGGTCATCAAGAAAGCTTTGTTTGATGTGACAGAATGTGATTTGTTGTGCTGTCTGCAGTTGCACCTCAGATTGTCATGCAGAAGAGAAGAGAAGAGAAGAGAAGAGAAGAGAAGAGAAGAGAAGAGAAGAGAAGAGAAGAGAAGAGAAGAGAAGAGAAGAGAAGAGAAGAGAAGAAGGGAAGAGAAGAGAAGACAAGAGAAGGGAAGACAAGAGAAGACAAGAGAAGAGATGGGAGGAGAAGAGAAGAGAAGAGAAGAGAAGAGAAGAGAAGAGAAGAGAGGAGAAGAGAAGAGAAGAGAAGAGAAGAGAAGAGAAGAGAAGAGAAGAGAAGAGAAGAGAAGAGAAGAGAAGAGAAGAGAAGAGAAGAGAAGAGAAGGCCAGATCACCTGAATGCCTGTTTTAATGGTGACCTCTCTGAGCAAGGTGATCCTCTGGACACCACACCTCTCCACTGCTTGCTCCACACTCTCACTACCAAAGAGATAAGATACTGTAAACTCATATATATGGCCAGCAGGTGGCAGCACACTGTAGGGACTTGGTAAGAGGTGACTCTCTGAGTCACCATGAGTCGTCTGGTTATTGAGTGTTGATTTTTACCTCAGTAATAATATTTTGTTTTTGGCATTGCTTCATTTAGCTCTAACACCTATTCCTCAGTAATTACATTGGAAATAGAATATATAACATTCAATAGAAATATTATTGTTTTGGTCACAGTACTGAAATGAATTCTTACCATGTAAGAGTGTAGTGGAAGTATTCCTGTGACTCTGCTGAGATAGTCTTCCAGAGCTCCCTGGAGGTGAGGCCCGACCAGGACCCACCGCTTCCCCCTGCAGAGCCCCCTCCTGTGGGCCGGCTCTTACGCCGGCGGCTCCTGCGCCTCTCGGAGGTCTGGTGCCCCGTGGAGTCCGAGAAGGAGCTCAGGAAGCAGTTGAGGAAGTGGGCGGCAGAGGCGGAGAGAGAGGAAGGCTCCACAGCCTGAGGAAGGATATGTTACATTACACATGCACATGTGCAAATACACACACACACACACACACACACACACACACACACACACACACATACAACCCAATTGATAGTGTGAATGGTATCTTACGGGTTGAAACACACACACACATACACCCACACACCCACAAACATACACACACCAATTGACAGGATGAATAACATCTCAGTGACTTATACGCATACTGATTGACAGGGTGAATAACATCTTAGTGATTTACCAGTTTGTGTGACCATATGAAGAAAAGCTTTTACCTGAAGGTATGTCCTGAACAAATGTTTTGTGCACCTTGTGATCAGCTCAGTAACTGCTATCCTCTGCAGGAAAACAAATACTGGTTACAATTTGTTCTGCTCTTACCCCACATTTTCACCACTTGACGGTGACTCTTCTTCCCCACATATGATAGTCTTACTATGACAAGCAGAAATTGTCCATTCATGAAGTATAAGGCATACTGGTATAACCTGGTAAACCAGCCCCTCGTACTTCATTTCATTTTGTACAGAGGACCAGACACCGTCAGAAACAATTTCTTCCTGGAGGTGTGGACTGCTGAAGTTTAAAACAAGCCTCTGCCCAATCGCTAACGCCTGGTCGTCACTAATGCAATTAGCCTACCTACACACTACAATTCAAATGTAGCACACATCACGTCAACGATCAACATCACGGCTAACAAACACACCCTCTGTTCACTGACTGGATCGGTCTTGCTGGGGCCGACTAAATGACTCTCAAGAGATTCCGGTCCAGACCCTCTGTACAAAATGAAATGAAGTACGAAGGGCGGGTTTACCAGGCTAATACTGGTACACACTGTACTGCTACTCAAACATGTAGTATTTGATATACGGTTACACATTGTTCATTTAGGTAGTATAGGACAGGGGTTTTCAAAGTGGGGGCCGCGGCCCCCTGGGGGGCCGTGAGGGGGCGCTAAGGGGGCCGCGGCAACTTGGAGGGAAAAGTAGCAAACCGAAATAAATACTTGAATAAATAAAACCAAAAAATATTCCCATTTGTTAAAAGCTGCATTATAATAATCTACCGGATATCTTAACATTACTACTATTACCGTTATTATTTTTACTATCCATCATCTTTCTAATTGGCTAGTATAGAACACATCCGGGTGATCACGTAAACAAACTGGACCTTACTTACTGGTAGCCTTACTGGTAACCAGGGCCGGTTCTGGAGGGGTAGCAACGGTAGCAATTGCACGGTGCTTACACACTTTTCATCTCAGGGGGGCCTTACCTGGAATCTACTGGTCTATGGGGGGCCTTGTCATGGTAAAGTTTGGGAACCCCTGGTATAGGACATAACAGTATGATTTCCTCATTTGTGACGTACAGGGCAAACTAGTACACATTACGCATTAATGCAGTATAGGGCAACTCACATGGACATAGTCCAGCTTTTCCCTGTCGGGCATGCTCTCCATAGCAGCCAGCACCGTGCCCAGGTAGCGGACGTTCACACCGTGGCGATGTAAGGCCTCAGTGAAGGTGGCGCCATCCATTGGCAAGGTGGTGTGATCCATGCAGCTCTTGACCTGTGCACAACCAGTTTTTCTATGAGAATTCAGTGGCTGTGGTCTAGAGCTGTCATCGGGCCTTAAAAGTTAGGCCCGACGAGGTCCGAGCCCAACAGAATTCGGCCCGAGGCCGACCCGGACCCGGAGCTTGACAGTTTTTCTAAAGCACGAACCCGTTTGTAGTCTGACATATTCAAATATGCGCATGCATACAGATCTTTTGCCTTTTGTCAAGAATGAGCCATTTATACATTTTAACATCATTTATTATGACAAACGTGAAAAGTTTAAACAAACATGTAAGTTGGAACAAATAAATAACATAATTGCCAGAGGCTAGCCTCCTTTTCACCTCCGCAGAATGTATTTTCGCATCTGTCTCAAGCTCATCGAAACTAATCACCTGACCTTTCAGTTACCGCGCACTTGGAGACAGTGTGAAATGATAGAAACTAAGCCCGAACCCATTGGGTCCCGCCGGGCTCGGGCAAAGATCTTCGGCTCTACTGTGGTCAACATGAGAGTCTAGTTATGTGGTAAGGAAGGGACAGCCGTGACCTACTTAGGTCTACGGGCTTGAAACCGAAGGGTTGTCGGTTCGATCCCTGACTAATGGAGCATGCTTCACCTCACTGTGTGTTCACTGTGTGCTGATTAATTCACTGATGCAGGAATCGGCATAAATGCAGATAACCAATTTCCCTCAAGGGATCAACAAAGTATATCAACTAAACTTAAAACCTAAACTTCAAATGTGCACATACCAGTGCTGGGATCTGGGTGTTAACGAGGAATGCTGCAGCCTCCTGGATTAAGAGCCTCTGTGCCTGTAGATCCACAGTATGTTCCTCAGGGAAGCGCACAGCTGCATGCGTCAAACACACACACATACAATAGTAATAAAATAAAACATAACATATAAACATATACAGTAGATACTTCCCATACATATACCCACAGCTGAGCACACATAAATCAATGCTCGCCACATATCCCCACCCACACTAAAAAAAAGGATGACAGTTACCAAACAGCTTTATACACCTACCTGAACAGAAGGCATTAGGGTTGAAACGGATGTCAAAGGAGGTACTGCTAGTAGACCCCACCATTTTACAGGCTTCAGAAATCACATTGTCTCTACAACCTTCAAAAGGACATAGGCAAAGAAAAAGCCTGTTTGGTTCGAATTCAGTACTGTACCAAATCTGTCAAAGTCAATCTTTTACATCAAAGTGATAAACTGTATAATGATGTTCAGCAGCTAGTATAGACATTGTTTGTCTACTAATATCAAGGTCTGGAGTTTGGAGTTGACAAAAACTGTACCACCCTTGCTGCTTTTAAAGCACTAACAAATACTTACCTGCACTGGAATAGTCTTGAGTTGTTTGCAACTTTACAACAGAATTCGTCAGTTCACTGTCTGATTTCTTATTTTGGTCAGAGTCACTGAGAGTAATGGCCTTCTTCTCAGCTTCAAGAGAAGGGCTCTCATCAGCTTCCAGATCCACATCCAGCTTCTCAATGCTTGCTGTTGTAGAGGGTTCAACTCGCCTGTTGACCATCTCCAAGAAGCGGTAATACCTACAGCATATTGGGATCACTGAGTGGACACACTTGCAGGTTAACTCGTTCATTGAGCTACTAATTACACTGTCTCAGTGCAGCAATATTCTTGTGATTTGTCTTTGTACAGAAACACTTTCCCACTGGCACTGTCGTGGCTGATGTTATTAATTTTAGGAGTACAGGCCAGCGGGTCATCATGAACCAGCTGAAACTACTTAAGCTATGTCTGTTTATCATAATGCCACGACTCAGCACATTTAGAGAGACATAAAGTCTTTTGTCCTCTGCCTACATAATGGGCTGGCTCCATCCACTCCAGTCCTTGACCTTCATTGATAAGTGATAGCGGGCAACCTCCATTTAGAAGCTACAATACACTACCACATTTTCAAAGTCCACTGACTCCACCTGTGGATGTAATACAGGTGCTTTCACTGGTTAATTCTAGCTGGCTGTACTGCCCTACAACGCCAAAAAGCAGTAACTGCATAATTTGTCAAATTGAGTTTAGACTGGAAATTGACACCTCCTTTGTCTTGTGACTAAATCTCTTGCTTTTTCCTGTCACTGTAAGAAAGTACCTAAAAGCATCACCACTATTATACCTACAACATGTTTGACTGGGCAGTATGACAACTTCAGAGGCATTTTTCTCAGTTTCTATGTTCGCATACTTACTGCACTTTGCCTTTGTATTGTAGAGTTGTAGAGCTGTGCTAGATAAAATCTGCTGATTTGGTTAATGGCTGTAACAAATTATGTGCTACCGGTAGGGCTGGGCGATATGGACCTAAACTAATATCACGATATTTCTGGGCTGACTGGCGATATACGATACATATCGATATTTCAAAAACAGGATGAGCAAAGTGTTTCATGTTAAGTTAAGACTGCTCTAAAAGAGCTGTGCAAATGAAAAAGTAAACAGTAACATACACAGGGGTACAGCTGAGTGATCCGAGAAAGCTCCGGCTGTCTGAACAGTGTGAACACATTAGGATAAGTGGTTTTGATAAAGTGGTATTATATAATCGAAAATATATCGATATGGCGATATAGTGTCAAATACATATCTTACGATAATATCGATATATCGCCCAGCCCTAGCTACCGGGTTGTAGCTTCTGACGCCAGGTTGTCTACCACTGCTTTATTTGATTTGTGCAACATGGCAAAGTCAAATCACTGATATATAACACATAGTAATCAGATAGCTTTACTAAAGTGATACTTTGAAGTTATAGAGTGGATTAGAGTGAGTGTAGCAGTATAGTTCGTATGTTGTAGTATACATGTAGTGTAGAAGTATACCTAATGACCTCACTATAGCAGTAAGGTCTTTTATTTCACATGTACCCCTCACCTGTGCTCGATGAACAGCTCCACCAATTCCTGCCTCAGGCACACCAGACGGTGCTGGTGTTGCCGCGGAAACCCATCCCTCTGACACTCAGCAGGAGGCTCCACCTCTGCTCGGGCTGGGAGGAAGTTTAGGTCTGGTGGGAAAGTGCGTATCAGGTCCAGGATGTAGCAGCGTCGGTCGTTTCCCACAATGCCTTTGCACTCTACCGCAGAACACAGCTCCAAGCGTTCATCCTTCTCGTTTAAGACGAGGTGGCGCAGAATCCTCAGGTGCCTATTTGTCTTGTCCAGTAGCTCCACAAACCTTTGTTGCAGGTGAGTGCAGGGGCAAAGTATAATTTAATTCTTAGTGTAAGTAATGACACTGTGGCCATATTTGGGTGTCAAATGCAGATAGAAAGGACTTAAACAATAGATGCAAAATCAAGTAATACCACATTGCGTGTGTTGTGCATGTTATCACAATAGACAATAAAAAAAGCCCAAATTGTAGTTTTTGTACAAGTTATTGCACAAGTAATTCTTATTTTCACTAAATACCTGTCATCGCTAGCAATGGTCTTGCCAAAGTCGATGGAGCCATAGACGACACTTTGCTCCTGATCTTTCTCCAGCAGGCCAGGCACGATAGTTTGGGCTGTCACCCGGTAGCCCCGATAATCCACCACAACAGTGCCGAGAGTGTGGAGCCCCTCGGCGTCTATGGAGGCGTACGCCTGGACGCCTTTCAGGTCATTGGTGGGGGCGGAGTGGGCGGCGGCGTCTGCGCCGTGCTCCAGGTAGTGGTCGCGCACGTCGAAGCCCAGGCTGAAGAAGATGCTGTTCCAGATGAACATGTGCATGTGCGGCTCATCGCCGGGGTTCAGGGGCATCACGTTCCCATCCACCACCGCCATCGCACCTTGTGTTGCCGTGGATACAAAGTCACAGTTTGTCTGAAGGACAAGAGATTTTTTTTATTTGTTAAGGCATCAAGAAGAGGAAAGAACACAGACAGACAGACAGACAGACAGACAGACAGACAGACAGACAGACAGATAGATAGATAGATAGATAGATAGATAGATAGATAGATAGATAGATAGATAGATAGATAGATAGATAGATAGATAGATCGATAGATAGATAGATAGATAGATAGATAGATAGATAGATAGATAGATAGATAGATAGATACACTCTATTGAGAGACTTCGAGAAATACACTTATATATTTCAAATTGTATCCAGTTCACTTATTTACGGTGTGCAATGCCATTAACAATGACCACTGTCTCAAGGTCTAATCATCCTGAGGGCAGACACACTAGAACAGTATCAGGGTTGATCCAAATGAAAGCAACATATGAAGCATTTCATTCTTTATTCTCGGAGCGTACGGACAAGTTTTGAGCTGTTCACCTTGAAAACAGCTCTTTCCCTTAGTAGACGCTCCGCAAGGTTCTTCCGGGGAAGTTCCCTGGCAGACTGAAGTTCCTCATTCCAGTCTCGAGTCTACACATCCCAAAGACAAATCCCCACAAAATAAATTAATTCATTATTATTTAATAACACATCGTGTTATCTTATGAATTTTACATTAGGCAACACCATCTGGTGTGTGTACTTTCTGAGGGGGGAACCCTACCCCTCACCTGCCCAGGAAGGTGCTCCTCGTAACCCATGCGAGACGTGTGGGCGTCCTCCGCTCTGACAGAGTCTAAAGCGTGATCCACCTTTGGAGCTGCCCAGCTGTACAGCTGGAAAGGGGTTTCCATCCTTTCAAAAGGATGCCTGTGGACCCTAATGTAGACAGTTAAAACAAAAAATATAGCCACACAATACAGGAATATAAGACATAGAATGTTTTTCTTACTAGAAAGAATGCATTTTGCACTGAAATACATTCAATTTTAAAGTAATGGAAGGTGATTATGTTTGACCAGATAACAACTGGACACACCTCTTTTTCAGCAAGGCATTGAAATTCTTCTTAAACGAGGGGCTGATGTGATTCAGAAGATCCACCAAATCATGGCTAAGGACACTGGGGTTCGATGGCTTTGGGTTGAAGCTGAAACTTGTTGACCTTGAACAGCAACAAATTGCACACACAGATGAGAGACAAAGTTTATACATATGGCTGAACAAATAAGTTATAAATAAGTTATGCACAGCAAAGTTACTGCTTTGTTCTGCTTATTCCAAATGATTTATTGCCCTGACATGTAGATTAATTCCACATTCGATTATGCCATAAGCCTCACATTCATCAAACATTCAGCACATTTAGTCGATACACATATTAAAGCAGCCCATGACAGGCCTTTAAAGTGACTCACTGGTTAAGGTAGAAACCACGAACCGAGGCAGTGATGCTGAAGTGGCGCTCCTCCAGAGTGACCACGCTCAGGTACATGAGGTCTCCGTGCATCTTACGGTTCCCGGGAGGGGGGTTCCAGTTGCTCATAGTCAGGGCCCTCAGGAACTCCAGAGGCTAAACAGGGTGGCATGGGTTCATTAGTGTACATCAAAACAGGCCATTACAGCAACAGCAAAGTTCAAGGTGCTTGTTTGAAAGAGGACAAATTGAACTGCTGGCATGCTTGTACATGGCCACTCATGCTTGTGTACTTATTCAACATCAATCCTAAATAGCAAACCGACAGCGCTGTAGACTAGCTTCTGGGACCTCCATGAAACCAGGTGGATGATAATTGGTGTGTTGAAGTGAGGAAGAGTAGGATTAATTCCTCACGGCCCCAATAGCGGTAGGTGCCCCAAAAAACTGAATGCATGAGAAATATAAAAAAAGAGGCTGCTCGTGTGTAGGGTCCAGAGTTAAATGCTACAGCACTGGATGACTAAGAGGAATAGTCTTCATTATACCTTCAGTGGTTTGTCTGACAGCTTTAGGGTCACTGGTAAAAATGTTGGGCCCCATGAAGGAATGGGAATTTGGGGCCCCTTATTATCAATGGTGATATTAAAAGTATCCTGAAACGGCCCCCAGTCAAAGCTGGGTCCCTTAAAATCGTCCTTACCCCCTTACCCCCCTGACTCGACCCCTATACACCCTACCTTGTCATCCTCCTCCATAGGCTGCAGGGGTAGGAGAGGGCATTCTTTGCTCCCTGGCAGGATGTAGTCTGGAGGCACACAGGTCACCTGCTTCATCTCCTCCCGTCTCCTCTTCAGCTTGTCTGTAGGGAGAGGCAGCACCAGCACCAGAAGACTCAGTACCCCCACCATATGCAAAGGTTCAAAGCAAATTGACAAAAACATTTTTGCTTTCTAGCTTAGAAAACAGACACACAGTAGTATGCCTAAAGGCAGTCCATTGGGGATTGATTCCTTAGGTGTTGTTGTATACATTCCATTCATCCACTGACTATGTTGCTGACGACCAAACAGCATGTCTTGGCTGACTACATTGCCAACAATAACAAAACAGTACACCTTACAGTTCTGATTACCATTTTATCTGGAACACATTTCACAGCTTATTTGTGAAATCATCCAACCAGCATGAGCTGCCTATCATGTGGTGTGACCCCAGGGTTTGTACACAGTGTTGCAGCAATGAAACCTCAATCCAAGAAGCTCATTTAAATGTTAATGGGATCGTGCATGTAGCTTGTGCTTTTCCAATGGCAATAATCTATTTGGGGTAACTCTGATAGCCTTGTAGTTTATTCTCGCATTACATAAAAAACAAAAATGTCAGAAATATATTCAAGACAATATTTTCCAGGAAAATTTACTTTTTCTCATTGTATCCATGTGGTCCTCTCATTAACATAGAGGGCATAGTCATGTCCCACCTCTCATGTCGGTGTCAGTGAAGAGTCTGAGGAAGGACAGCGATCTGCAGTCCACTCCGTTGTAGGCATCAGTGGGGTCCAGGCTTCTCAGAAGGTTCCGGATGTGGCGCAGGTGAATGCGCACCTCACGGACTGTGTAGGGTTCTGCAGGCATACCAGATTTCAGTACAGTACATCCTGAGCTTAGCATACTTGGGAAGTGCAGCATTAGAGTCAATATACATATTGCACTGCACTGACAGACAAAGTTCCTTTAAAGAGTGCAGCGGTCAAAATGGAGCATAAGCCGATATTAGAATAAGTAATTAGAATCGTAAGACTATCACACAATACCAATAACTCTGTGTTCATTATTAGAAATGTTATTTAAAATATTTTATTAATTCATGGTGCTGTGCCCTTTCAGATATTTTGTATCATTAACATTTTATGTGACATGTGTCAGAGGATATCAGTAGCAAGTGTAAGGCAGTGTCAACACCACTATGCTGACCTCTCCTTGTACCCACACGTCTGCTGGGCCACTGTGGACTCTTACCGTCTACGGTTTTAAGCACACACCCATCCTGCAGGCCACTGATGGACTTCATCTGGGTGAAGCTGTCCAGCGCGCTCCCGTCCAGCTGCAGGGAGAAGCAGGTGCGATGGCACGTCTCCTCGTAGTCCATTAGCAGCTGCTTCAGCTCCTGCACCATCGCCAAGGGCGACACCTAAGCAACACCAGAGTCAAACAAGAAAACACGAGATATAAACGCATGCTTTGAACTTTTATATATATATTTTTTGTTACTTTTTCAATCAATGGTAATAGCATTTTTTTTACAAATTCTAAACCTTATACATGTGACTGATTTTACATGGGTGTGATTTCAGTTTGTAAGAAGTTATATCTGAATGCACTGCTGTAACCCAGTTAATACATTATTTCTCAGAGTAAATATTTCACAGTAGTTTTAGCAGTTGCTTTTGTGTCGATTGATGCTATATCCTAAATAATTGGTGCAAATCACACAATAGGACTTTAAGCTTGTCATACAGCTACAATAATGGGTTTCTGATAACTGAGTTCCTCCTCAGTAATAGGATTGAATACCTGAAAGTTGATTGGCTCGATGCCTGGGGCCTGTATTTTGACCGTGAATGCCGTGTCCTCGTTGAGGCCTACTCCGTCCATGCTGGCGTCACCAGGCTGCCCTGTGCCACTGTCCCCTTTCCATGTTGCCAAGGCCCCCTCTTCACTGTCATGAATCATGGGGCCACTACGCATTGTGTTGGCACAGGGCCCTGGAATGGGTGATCATGGGAGTGCACGGAAAGAGAGATAATGGCGTGATTGTAATTGTGCTATGGAGGGTGGTAAATGTCTGTGTTTGCATGAGCATGTACAATATGTTATTACATTACATTCCACTTGGTAGATGCTTTTATCCAAAACGACTTACAGTAGAGGACACAAATCAAGCTCAAGCAACATAAGAGATTACAAAGTAACTGCAAGACAAGAGACAAGTTGAGAGTGATTGTAGTTAGTGAGTTAAGAGCTGTTACTGTAAGAGATGATCTTGGAACAAAGGGGTTTTCAGGAGCTTCTTGAATGTCTTGTGTGTTACAATATTAACTGTATATAGTTATACACCCTTACAACTGCATGTATTGATACTGAGGGTTTTAAGTGATGACCATTGACAAAAAACCTTTAAGAATATGCTTACATCATACCTGTGATGGGTGGGGTGGCCAGAAATAGTCTGTCCACCATAAACAGGGTCAGCTGTTCCTTCTGCTCCCCTTCTTGCAGTACCTCATCCTCCACGTTCACATTCATGGGGATCAGCCCTTGTTCTGTTGGCAGGGCCTGTCCTGCCACTTGCTCTTGACCCTGTTTCTGAAATAGCCACACAGCTGCTGCTTGGGTTTGGATGGCTGGGCCGGGCTCTGCTGTCTGCTCTCCTCCTCCCTGTCTGACCTGTGCAGGAGCATCTCCTTCAACACGCTGCACAGTCTGTTGAATCTTCTCTGAATCCCCTTTAGCCTGTGTTACAGTCTGTCCCGTCTGGTCTATATTTTCTCCTGTGTTATCTACTTGAGTTGTGTTTTGGCCTTCATGCACCACCAGGCAAAGTTGATTCAGGGACACATTGTGATCTGCCTCCTCTGTGTCTTGTTTAACTCGGGACTCCTGCTCAGACAGCAGATCACTCTCTTTAACAAGATCAACAGTGTTTGGAAAAGCTCCGCCATGTTCCAGAGGCTGTCCTATCTGCCCGGTTCTCAGTTCCATCTGTTCTGTCATGTTGTCCTGCACTGTTGTCTGTTCCATGCCTTGTTGCTTTTGATTACAACGGAGTTCCATATGCTGTGCCCTGAGTGCTGTCCTTGTAGCGGCCTGCTGATCCAACAACAATATGCCTCCCTCTGTCCCCCCGCCACCCACAGCCACATTTGGCGATACGTCTGATTCTGCCTGGTCGACACTCTTGCCCATATGGGCACTGCTACATTCCATCAGCACTATGTTGTGCTTATTCTGTTCAACGCCCTCTCCCACCGGATCAACATTCTGTTGTTGTAACAGTGCTCTCGGACGTTCAAGTTTTCCGTGGCCGTGCTGAGTGTGCTGGTCCACCTGCAGCCCACCTTCCTCTCTGCAGGAGTGCATGATGACAGCCTGGATGGTGTCACTGTTCTCAGGGACAAAGGTGGGGTTCCACACCCCTTGGTGGGTGGTGTGCGCAGAATGCCCAGCCACAGCCAGCGCTGCCCCGGGACTGCTGCTGAGGACGATGTCCGGGAAGAAGGCATGACCCTGGTCCAGGACGGGGGACCTGTCCGCCTCGCCCATGGCCTGGGAAGAGGACGGGGACGAGGTCTCATCGTCGCTGTTCTCGTCAGACAACAGTGGGGACCACTCCTCCACGGGGTCCCTTGTCACTTCCTTGTGCTGGAGGGGCTGCCCCGAAAGATTGTGGCAGCAGGTGAGAGCGTTCCCCATGGTGCAGGCAAAACAGCAGCACAACAGCAGCAACAGCACAACAAAAGTGAGTCTGGGGGCAGGGGGCAGGGGGCAGCAGCCTCACAAAAAAGACAACCCCCTGAGCTACTGTTCGGGCAGAGGCCCCTGGTCTGCTGGCACCTCCAGCAAGTCAGCCGGCTCTCCCTCCCCTGGTCAGGTTCACAGCAAGAGGCAGCTGTCGTGTGCTGCTTGCCAGGCTAGGCTAGCAGCTGATCACCCCAACAGCAGGGTCAGTCCCAGAAAGGGCTAACTACCAAAGCATGTGCGTAGCCACTCACTGATTTACTAGCTACAAACACATTACAAACACTACAGGCCACTGGAATGGAATGAGCGACACCACAGAGAAGCAGCAGTGCAAAAGGACTTCACAATCAGCCAAAGAACAAAAGTCACATAAACATATTGCTAACAGTCAGAAAAAGTGCACATTCTTACAACTAGAAGTTCAACGTTACAAAATCTGCATATTTAAAGTGCCAGCATGCCTGTGGAAGAAGTCCTCAGCAGTCTGTTGTCTGATGCAATGTAGAGAGGATGAGGGGAGGTTCGTCCGAGGCCCAGAGAGTCCCCCACTTCGGGCATTACACAAGCCCTTTGCATGTCCTCCTGCGCCCTTCACACGTTCTCTCCCTCTGTGTCCCGGACAGTGGGAGGGGAGGAAGAGGGAGGCCCCAGTGCCCTTTCCATGACAGCTAGCAGCGACGCGTTCTCACAAGGACGCCCCAGCACACATTAATTCTGCCCCGCGTATAAAGCCATTGCCTACGTCGCCACGGCTACTAAGCTGAGCTCATATCTCTGACTCACAGGATTCCTTTGAGTCTGATCAGTCACGTGAAGCCATGTTCTGGAGCTGTCACAGACGGTGTGTATTATTAGCCGGGACATGTGGTACGTCTAGCACACTGCTCCTGCATTGACAGGGGAAAGAACCATGGCAAACACACCTTGTCTCTGGCGTCTCCGTGGACAATGGCTGGAAAGCTGCTTCACAGTGGTTGCTATGGCAGAGTGCTGCAGTAGCCTACAATTAACATTCAGAGGCGCAGTCGGGGGAGTGAGGATTCCATGGTCTGTGAAGTTTCTCGAGCAACGTAACCAAGTAAAGTAAGGGATTTGCTTGCTAAATTCATTCTAATTCAGTTCTAGTGCATTTCAGAAAACGCTGAACCACTACATAGCTTCAAATCGACAGCGCAGAAGGTGGGCGTGTCAGACTCCTGACAAATCAGAAATTTACTGCGAAGTAAGGATTACCTCACTATCCATGAACTTGACCGTGAACAAAAGCTGACTACCATGGACAGCTCTGCTGGAATTTTGCAGTGGAATATGCGTAGCCCGTCTTTTTGCCTTATGCCGCACAAACGGCTACAAATACTGCTATCCGATACTAGCCACGTGATCACGTATCATCACACTACTATACCGAAATAAGAAAGCAACAAATGCCATAAGTTGAATTGAATACGTTTTATTTGAGTTACACCATCCCTGTTGCTACTCCATGTATTGGACATCATTTAGTATATGGCTTCCTATGAAACGGGTTTTATACAGGCACAAGTGGGTAACTAAACAGCAACTCAGTTATTTTTGAGAAAGCTGCTAACACTTCCACAGATTTGTTAACTGGTATGATAAAGTAATACTTTATATTAAAGTGACAGTAACGCTTATTCAGGTTTGATCAAAATACTATGGTACACCTGATACAAAATATAACACAATCATTTATCATGACTGTATTATACTATAAACATACCTCTTTGCTTATTTCAGTAAAGCTTATTAGATTGTTACATTATCTATGCAGTCTTATGTTTTTCTAACAGTCTAAGGCCAGCATATCAGCACAGTATTACCTACTGAAACCAGTGAGGTTCAAGTGAGTGACTCATTGATTGTATCAAGATTACAGTGTGTAGTTTAATGAACAATAACAATGATGAATGTGAGAATGAGGATTATAATGATGATGTTTTTGACTGCCCCAGAATTTCATTGGCTACTCAAGGTCTAAGAGTGATGAAAGTCTTTTTTTCACAGCACAGTATCAATAAGGCTCAAGTATAGATCGTACATACATTTAATTGTTATGGCAAATAAACATAAACAGACATCTTAGAGAGATTTCCCTTTCCCTACATCTCTAAACTTTCCCTACAACTCTAAATGCTAAGTTTACAAATCAGTGGTGTCTGGCTCCATTCTCCCTCTAACTGGTGATTCGCTCCTGTATCTGCTCCGCCTCCCCTCCGAAGTCT
This sequence comes from Coilia nasus, assembly GCA_027475355.1. Classification (NCBI taxonomy): domain Eukaryota; kingdom Metazoa; phylum Chordata; class Actinopteri; order Clupeiformes; family Engraulidae; genus Coilia; species Coilia nasus. The sequence goes on from CM050214.1 coordinate 13,004,329, forward strand.
CTGATTGGCTGCTTTCTCTGCAGATCCGCCCCAGCGAGGCATGCAAGGGGAGGAGCCTATGCCTGAACGGGTACAGGAAGAGGGCGGGGTCGGGCATGGCCCGAGGCTCCTCCGGTCCGTGGACTCTCACCCGCGGCACGCACTCCCTCACCCTCTCCGATCGGCGGGACCTGGGTGAGGGCATGTAGACCCTGGGAGGCTGCCTCTCGACCACCTCAGGAGACGCCTGGGCGGACAGCGACCAGTCTGACTCGGGCGAACCCTCTTCACTCTCCTCCTCATCTTCCTCCTCCTCCTCATCCCCTTCCTCCCCCTCCCCCTCGTCCTCCTCCCCTCCTCCCCCGTCCGTCTGGTGGTACAGGCGGAAGCGGGCCGAGTGCAGCTGGAAGGAGAGCTGCGCGGCCACGTCGGTCTGCTGCCGCAGCTGCCGGCCCAGCGCCGTGATCTTGTGGCTGCGGCGCTTGAGCTCGTCCAGGAAGCGGCGCTCCTCGTCGCGGAGGCGGGCCTGCAGGGTGCCCGCCAGCGCCCCCTTGCGGCGCAGTTCCAGGCGCAGGTCGGACAGGCCGCACTCGCGCTCCTCCAGACGCTGCTCTGCACACTCCAGCCGGTCCTCCAGCTGCTCCTGCTCCGCGTCCACATCTGGAGAAAACACACACACACACACACGCACAAGCATGCATGAACACACACGCGCACACATGCACACGCGCACGCACACACACACGCACATGCACACGCACGCACACACACACAAGCACGCACACACACACACACGCGCACACAAGCATGAATGCACACTCACACACGCACGCACACAGACACACCCACATCCACGCGCACACACTCACACAAGCGTGCACACACACATGTGCACACACACACACGCACGAAGTACACCCATACACACACACATCGCACACAGACAAATGCACACATACGCACAAACAATTGCACATGTGCGCGCACACACACACATACAGGGGGAACACACATACTCTAAGCATGGACACAAATCCCAAAGCATAATATACTGTACATACACCTCCTTGTACACCTATGGAAAGGTTTCCGTTACCTTAGATTGCATTTATTTAGCACATGCCTCCATTTATAGTGACTTATCATGCAACTTATAACACAATTCACCAAACAAACAGTAGGCTACTTTGAGGTGAAGATACTTGATATAAGCTGAAACAATTGCTGCTTATTGCACAGGAAACAGAGGGGGAAATTCCCACATATGCATAAAAAATGAACATAACTAGCTGCTAATATAGCATATTTAACCATTTCTAAGATAATTACTGTGTCCACTCTAGTGGTGTGTTCAAAATATCGATATGGCGATATATCGTTGCGGGCCTCTTCACGATACACGTATCGTTACGGAGGGATCAGTATCGATATTTCACATTTATTCATCATTCATTCATCATTCAGCATTCATTTTTATTTATTGTCACTCCTTTTTAAATTTCTTTGTCCTACATTTACATTTACAGCTGAGAGAAGTGTTTTAAAACCAGATCATGTAGATCAACTGTTGTTCCTAAACAATAACCTACTGATGGTTCCATAAGAAATAGGTTACAATTTTATTGATTCATTGTCATTTGGTTTTGTAAAAGGCAGCTTTATTTTTTACCACTGCTAATGCCAGGTTAAAAGGCAGCTATTTTTGCACTACAGGCTTGTGAAGAAGGCCATGTTTAAGTTTAGTTTTATATTACTATGTTTTTTATATTTGAGTTTTTATATTTAAGTTATTTAGTTTTATCATATTTATTTTTTGATATTTTTCTTATATTTTACCTGTATAATGTTCTTACTACTGGCAAGTTCAGTGTGATGGTGGTAAGTTCAGATGTTTAGCAATTGCACCACAGGCTGATAGGCCTGCTTAAGGCCATGCTTAAGTCTTTGAATTTAGAAAATGTATTTTTAGGTATATATTGCCACTGTTTATGAGTTCAAAGGCAGCATTACATTGTAACTGCACTGCAGTCTGGCATTTTTGCTATCCAGCATAATAGAAATATCATTTGGGTATACATATTACTGGCTTCTTAAAAAATGTATGTAAAGTAATGTAAAATATTGGGCTAGTATTGCTTTGAAGGTCATGTATTGGGATACACATGTATCGCAATACGTATTGTATCGTGACCCCTGTATCGTGATACGTATTGTATCGTGAGGTTGTTGGCAATACCCAGCCCTACTCCACTCAGTGTTTTCTGTTTAAAAGCATATCAAGCAAATTGCCAGAGGTGTGACCCACTCCACAGGGATGAACACTTCAAAGACCCATGTTCATGAACACTGCAAAGACTCAATGTTCACCCCCAGTTCCAGGTCCCTGTGTCTCTCTGACCTCTAGCAGCTCCCCTTTATGTTGGCATAATACTTTGTCACACAATTTATTTCTTGTCACATTATTGTTGGTAGGATAAATTACTCTTTCCTGCAGCAGATAGAAGAACAAAGACCATGGAAGGGGGAATACCACAAAACAAGGAGAACAGCGCACTCTACTGGTCTAAAGGATAAAAGTGTTCTGTGGGTTTGTGATCACAAATGCACCGCCAAAGTGAATTCAGACCTGAGGACTACTGATCTGTAACATACATTGGTTTTGCATGTTACATTACATTACACTTAGTAGACGCTTTAATCCAAATCGACTTGCGTAGGTTTATTTGTATGCTTCCGTGCCATAAGGGGCTTAAAATAAAGGGATGGTGCCTGGGGAAAGGCTGCATTGATCTTCGAATATAACCTATCATTTATTATTTATCATAGATCAGTTCTCCTCTTTTCATTTTCTTTCCAGAATGCTGTCATCTTGTTTTTGATATGATTATCTTTTTAATAAATTCTTTCTTTATTCATCTTGAACTAATCCAATCTTTTATTTAACTACATACTGTTTTACTATTTCAGCTGTTACCTATTACTGACTATACAGTACAGCAATAATGGTCTCAAATACATCTATAATACAGCTTTTCCTAAAAAAAAAAATGTTAAACACACACAACTACAATGGAGCAGAACAACGGGTCAGAATAGAATAGAATAGAATAGAATAGAATAGAATAGAATAATGTCCACCTGTAGTTTTATATTTAGCTATAACTTCAGTGCATCTCCATTTGGTACAGGCCACTGGTAGATTAAACAGAACTCACCAGCTTGGGTTCTCCTGGTTAACCTCTCATTTAGCTCACAGCTCAGTTCTGTAGAAACAGATCAAGACAAACCAATAGGACATTACAACCTATTATGTATGCAAACGGATAATACTGTTCCCTCACCTAAATATTATTACTATAAGAGGCTATATATGACATTGTGTACAACGATGTATAAAGAGGTGAGGGCCTATATGTTCCAAATGGTAATAACATCTGTACAAAGAATATGCTAAAACAGAGAACAGTACACGACTCAGAAACCATAATAGAATTAATCTAGTCTATATGTGGCAATTGCGTGGACGTGTAGTGTTACAAGGTCACAGGACTGTGAGGAAAATGAAAAATGCTATGCGACAAGAGGTGACATCGGATCACGTGACCAACCGGCACATCGTTTCCTGAGGTGCAGGATCTCCAGACGAAGCCCGGTGAGCAGTACCAGGTGTTCCTGTTGCAAGAATGCCACGCTGCGTTCCACGCTCTCCACCTGCTGTGCCAAGGCGCTGGTCTCCATGGAAACTACACTGCTCACCTGTGCGGGAGGACACCGGGTCAGTGAGAGTTGCTGAACACAGAAAAGGGGTGTTCCCGTGGAGTGAGATTAAATGGGAGGTCTCTGTCCTCTTTTGTAGACTATGAATTGATTTTATGACATAGCCTTAATGCTTTCGTTTCCTGATAAGAATAAAAAGAACAAAAACGTTTAAATAAATAGGCTACTTTGTGCATTTTTTGTAGAAACTTCATAACACCATATACTCTTATTATGAGCCAATGTGTAAAGTAGAAAAACTAAATCAACATTTTGTAACGCGCCATCGGTTTAGACTAGATGCCCATGTCATGATTCTATTAGGCCATTTACAACATAATTGCCATGAGCTACTGAGCTACATCGGAAAAATAAAAATAAAAATCTTAAGAAAATAGGAATTCGCTTTGTTTGTCTAGGCCTACAGTCATGTAAGTCTGCCAAGTAGCCTACTAACAGAAGACAACATCACATAATCAAAGTACCAGACTGATCTAAACTTTTTGAGGAAAAATCTCTTAACCCCCCCCCCCCCCCCCCCCCCGCAACACACACACACACACATACCCTACCCACCCACACGCACGCACATATACACGCACCCACGTCGTCAACACAAAAAACACCACAAAATCTAAACATTTCACAAACCTGCAAATCTGCAAAGCTTAGTCTTCAGTTTAACTCCACGATCCTTTGTCACATGACTTTGAGGATTGCATCATTGGAAGATCGCATTCAATTAAAGGATACTTCGGCTCAGTGCGCGCAGCATGCGACTGTTTGTTGTATCCTAGTTGCTTACGTGGGGTGTTTGGTTTTGTAGCATGATGCTGATACCGCAGTATTTTTTCAAGCCTTTGTAGCACTTTCATTGGGCCTTCCCCTAAGCCCGTTGGCACCGTCTCCCTTATTAAGCGCCACTATCGGTTAGGGACACTTCTGAGACTGCCCAGCATTAGCCTGTATTTCAACGGTGGTGTCAACTGATGTTAAAATCGCATAAAACAAGTCCCCTCTACAAGACGACGTAGTTACATCAACAAGACCTGAGTTGGCGATATACAAAATAAATGCATGATTGATAATAAAATCCTGATGTCCTCGAGGTCTTCTTTTTTAGACTAGGCAGGTGGCCCACACATTTGCATGTCCAAAAAAAGCTATCTGACCAAATCTCAGCTCCCATCTATGCAGACTAACCATTATGAACTCGCTACGATGTTTAATTTGCACTTAAGTGGCACCGAGTTGAAAATAAGCAGCGAATGCGATGCATTGCTGGTTAATTGCGTAGCCTATTATCTCTTGATAGTGATCAGTTGGTAACCCCTTCGCTAATTTCCTAGAGATAGGCGTGTTTGAAAAAAAAAGGAAACAGCAATGTCAAATTTAAAATAGTCAGTTCAGCTCACCTTTTGACTGGATGAAGAATTCAACAGAGGTAGGCTTGGTTAGTGCATCGTGACCGGGTGGCTCAGTAACACGTTTTTGTTTGTGATGGGTTGGGATGTCCGATAGAAACAGAACCAAACGAAATTAGCGACGCAATTATTTGGTCCGAAAAGCATTAAATCGCACAGCCTGCTGTCTGCCGCTGGTCTGCTTCTTCTGTTAAAACCGTTAGCCTTCTAAGACACTGTGACTTGATCAGCGCTAAGGTTCAGTGCAGAAAGCAAACTGGACATCGACAGACTGTGAAGCTGTTCTCTGTGGTCCTCTTTGCTGCAGCGTAATCCAAGACATTGTTCTTGTGTTACTTTCCTTCACAGATTTTCAGTACCTTGGACGGGGATGGGGTTTATTCCGGCGTGTTGTCGTCCCCTAGTGGTAGAGACGACACATTGACTGTAGGCACGCCGGCCAAAGGTATAAAACAGCAATTATTGTAATAGGGTATTCCAACAAGGAAAGCACAATATCTGCAACACTTAAGGATGTTAAAGTGTCAAGAATAAAGTGTTGGTTTTGAATGAAACTTCAACGTGTTAAATTAGAGAAATCATGTTTTTTTTCCAGTTGGCAAGCACACCAAGACTCAAGTCAGCACACAGCACTCTCCATTTCATTTCATTTCCTACAAAGGGTCTGGACCAGACACCGTCAGAAACTATTTCTTGCTGGAGGTGTGGACTCTGCTACATGACCCTTAAGAGATTCCGCTCCAGACCCTCTGTACAAAATGGAATGAAGCATGAGGGGCGGGTTTACCAGGCTACAGCACTATAGGTATTAACTGAAAACGGTGACATGCATGCCATTCAGCTTGATGATAGTGTCCATTCAAGCCATTTTTTTACAACTGTAAACTTCATTTTTCAGATGTCTAATTTTTGTTACGTATAATAACTAATAGGTTTTTCCAATGTATATTAGCCCTTCAGCTCTAATAGTGATTTGACACTTTACACATTTCCACAGAAGCTCTGCTCTGAGGGGTCATCATGACATTTACATTACATTACATTACATTACACTTAGCAGATGCTTTTATCCAAAGGACACCGCCCCCCCCCCCCCCCTTATAATACAACCTCATGTTATAACACAGGCATAGTACAAAAACAAAGGAAGGTAAAGTTAGAATAGTTTCACACACTGAATGGTTCAAAGTAGGAATTGTCATTTTAGACACAGAGTACTCTGACTTTTTGCGAAGACTTTGAATCATTCAGTGTGAAAAATAATTCTACCGTTAGCTTTTGACTACTGTTTTATAGTCCTGTTAAAAAGAATTTGCTCACTCCATAGAGTCAACACACATTTCTCTTATAATAGGCCTGTTAAATGATTACAAGGATACAAGGATATTTTTATGGTCACATGCATAGACATTCTGGTTAGAGTAGGACACGCAGTGAAATTGCTGATTGTTAGTCTAAACAGTGCATGGGGAGGGGGAGTAAAGTGTGTAGAATGCAGTTGGGGGGATGGAAGGGCAGAGGTGAAATAGGTGATGGGGGATGGGATGATAAGGTGCATAAAGTGCAGCTGGGGCTGGGAGGGAGGACTGGCTGTGGTGGCCGATGATGGGCTGTGTGTCGGGGGGTATAGTGCTGCATGTGCAGCCGGCAGCGCTGAGGTGGGGATGGGGCAAGCATATGTGTGATCAACGTGGTTGATTTCATGTTATTTTATTAATTTGAAGTGTTACAAAGTAACATGAGCAGATGAGAATACACCCACGCAATATCCCACATAAAGTTTTTTAAACATAAAGTATAAAAGCACTGCTACTCAGGTAAAGGCTGTAAAACAAAAAACAGTAATAGTACAGGCCTAAATCTAATAACTGGACTAGATTTACATCAGTGTTATTTTATGCAAAGGTTTTCACAGTACATAGGATAGGTAATTGTGCGTATAAAGTATGGCACATTTCCATAGTAAAAAACGCTTTTAGAAACAACTGTGAATAACACATAGAGGTAGGTTGTGTATTCAGTTACAGTCTCAGTTCCCCATGAAATGGAATGCTTGGATGAGTTTTTGGCAGCATGGAAAGGAAAGAGAGTGACACTAAAGTAGTCAAAGGAGTCTGAAGAAGCCTTTCGGATGAACGGCGAAACGTCTTCAAGCTCCAAAAAGACGTCCAGTTGCTTACAACTTACATACAACAGCTCCTTTGACTATCATGACCTGGATGAATGAGAATCTACACAGACATACCAAAGTAGTCATCACTTCTCCTTCTTTCTTCTATCTCCACCAGCCTTGATGAAGTCACTGTGCAGCAGCCTGTAGAACAGCACCACGTTCATCACCATGATGACCGACAGCCCCGCGCTCCCGGCCGCGTAGCAGGGCAGCGCCACCCGGCCGCGGTTGAGCACCAGCCAGCGCGCCATCCAGGCCAGCGTGCTGATGCGGAAGGCCACGTGGGAGCCCAGGGTCAGCGCGCTGTTGAGGCGGTACAGGGCGCCCCTAGTGGCCACGCCGGACATGCGCAGCAGCTGCCGCAGGTGCAGGAACACCGAGTTGAGCTCCACCAGCAAGGCCACCACGGCGAAGCCCACAAACTGCCGTTTGAGTACAGCGATGCTGAAGCACGTGATCACCTATGCGTATGTGTGGTGGGGTGCCAAAGAGAATAAAAGTTACTGACAATACATCATTAGAGTCAGAGGTGAGCATTCAGGGTAGTTCAGGGTTTTATTCTGTATTCCATATGTGAAGGATGTCAGGTTAGAATATTAAGATATTAGGACATTTTTCATGAAGCTGAGCGTACATAAGACAAAGAGGGTGCTGTTTGTGTAATGTGTATTTTTATGATATATGTAGCAACAAATATGGCTGAAATTACAGTAAATTTGACAGGCGATATTCTTATGAAAACCTAAATGTGAAACCTAAAAACCTGACCAAAGGCTGTTGACACACAAAGTCACAGATCTTTCCCAAATAAGCTTTAACATATGAAGGAATTCCAAACAAAGACATGTCAACAAAAATAGATGACAATGGCTACCAAGATAACAAGAACCCCCTTGTTTCATTAGCAGTCTAATCAAAATGTTTACCCAAGAGATCCCTACTTGTTTGAATGATTTTGTATTTTGAGTAACTTGCAAATGATGTCACTTGTGACAGTTGCTAATTAATGCATGTAATGAGATCATTGGTTTTTAGTTGGTTTTAACACTGTTACTAGTCATCCCATTTAGCTTACGCTCTAATTTTTGTAGATCATGTTTTGGCACTGCTAGTGAATCTGATTTTGCAAGGCTACGGTTCACAACTTTCTTTGTTGGTGTCTTTGTGTGCAGGTCAGCTGAAGCTGCCAGTAGTGCAGAAAGAATCCCACATGAGATCACATGCAGTGAAGCAAGCTAACCTCACCTTCTGACAGCTCAATTATGAAAGAGGTCAGTGGTCACACACACACACACACACACACAAGGTTAATCTTTAGATGAGGACCTCTGCAGAGGTAAGAGGGGTCAAACGACTAGGTGTTTGGGACTAAATGCTGCTTTGTTTTGGTATTACCACAGGTTTTGAAAAAAGCCTTGCACTCGGAAAAATAACTTAAGTAGGCAAAGAAAAACAAAAACGATGTAGTTTTGCTCTGATGCTCTACTCTCTAATCTGTCTATAGTCGATGTTGTCACATCATGTGTCTGGGGGCATACCACTGGACTTTAGACTGTGATTCATGTCATGTTTATGCTACTTTGTCCAAAGACTCAACAATACTCAGACGTTTGTCAGACTGATGTTTCACATTTTGTACAGCACATTTTCAGCCAGCCAGGGATTAAAGATTTAGATATGGCACCTGGCTGTTGTGATTCAGTAATGATATTTCAATATGAAATGCAAACCACATGTTGGTATTTCCACCAGAGATTTCTACGGTTCTGGACGCTGATCATCAAGACATATTTAGATGAACATGTGATGAATGATGTTATTAATGACATGCACTCCTGTTAAGCCTTAAAATAAGTGTAAGGAATGTGTTGAATATGAGTACTTTCACAAATATGTGTTTGAAGGCAAAACATATGGATTTAGGAGAAAATACACATTATAATCCTCATGTTTCATAATTGCATAATGATGTGTATGCCATTACAGTGTCTCCTCTTTATGTGTTGTGTATTTGATGTTTGTGGTTTTGATGCAGACTTTGATACAGACTGTTCTGATAATGCCTTAAGACGACTAATACAAGTATTCACCTCAGATATCTATGACCTAAAAGTACCAATAATCTGGCGATAGGTAGTGGTCTGCGCATGTGTCATTTCTGCTTTAAAAATTCTAAGGCTTTATCTTTTTTAGTCAAAAAGGAAATTTGTGTCACATAATCCTTGACCTCACAACTGGGTATGATAAGGTGCGGATGGGTGTGTAGCCATACAAAGATAAAACATTTATGACTCTGTTTGTGTGGTTATGTGTGCATGTGTGTGTGTGTGTGTGTGCGTGTGTGTGTGTGTGTGTGTGTGTTTGCGGGCTCGGCGTGTGTGTATGTGTGTGCTCCCACGTGTGTGTGTGTGTGCGCGCGCGTGGGTGTGTGAGTGCATGAGTATATGTGTGTGTTGTATCTTGTAACATACATGAGGCATCCCACATCAACAGTAAATAACACAAAGTATTTGTGTGTAACTGCGGTCCCAGAGGTGTCAATTACAACGGCTTCTGTGTGTCCCTTGATTCCCATGTGAAGTCAGCTGAGGCTGTACTAGGCCTTTGTTTTCGTCTAAATTGGTCTCACAGTTGTGTGGGAAAAAATAAATACAGTTTTCTGTTGTTTGGGATTTAACACCAGAACAAATGGCCATACAAGGAGCTGCCTGATTTCTCTGCATGGCTTGAGGAGGTAGGGGCACATTGTACTTATAAGTTGCCGCATGAAATACCACTCCCAGATGCGTTGTTAGGATGTTGGGGGCTTTGGACCCCACCTCAATCCACACACCACCACACATCCACCCAGCACATGCAGACACACACAAATATGACACAAATAGACGTCCTTGAACATGTGATTGATATTGGGTTTTGTTTTTGCTATTTTAACTGTTTGCTTTAGTTTTTTATTTTGATTTGTTAACTTAGACATAGATCTAGGGCTTTTAGAGAAAGACAGATTTTTGTCATTGTGATCACACGGCACAGCACAGCACACAGTGCACACAATGAAATTCACCCTCTGCATTTAACCCATCACACACGTGAGCCGGGGACAGCCATGACAACGGCGCCCGGGGAGCAGTGTGTAGGGATGGTACCATGCTCAGTACCTCAATGGCGCTACTGGCGACCCGGGATTCCAACCTGCAATCCTGCAGTCACAGGTCCGATACCTTAACCGCTAGGCCACATTATGAAAACATCTGGGGCTATAGCCACCAACGGCAGTGATGCTAATAGCTCTCATTCACACATAAAGTGTGTCGAAGCACAGAACATCATGCAGGTTAGTGGTCAATTTAATTAACTATATAAATATCTGTACTGTTCCTGTTAGGTCATGTTAATCAACACATATATGATACTGCCTCAGAACCTATAGGGAAAATAAATCCCCCACACTCTTTCTGACTTACAGCGTTACTGTTTTGATATTTACAGCATTTTCAGTTAGAGAAAATACAAGGGGATGTTTGCAATCTTACCACTGAATGGTGGAATAGGAGTTCCCAGTTTTTACTGAACTTCTGGTTGAGAGCCATGTCCATAAAGTCGTAAATGAAATAGCCTTAAAAACACATGGAGATATTGGATACGTATAAAAAAGGAACAAGCCATACTGATGTGGTATCTTCTACACACTATTATGGCCTCGACCTCTAAAACTGAACCTAGCAGGTACATCATGCTTCACCTGTAACCTTTCACACTATCAACCACTAACTCAATCCATGCATGCCAACTGATCCATCCATGTCATATCATGTTGTAGATCTGCTGAGTATTCACGAATTGGTAACACTTTCTATGAAACTTGTATTTCTAAGTCTTTATAAAAACATTCATAAAGTACTATAATGCCTTCATAAAGCTTATTAATGTTTGAAATTATTATTCATTATTCATCATTCAACTATGAATACATGATTTCACTCTTAAGACAGGTAAAGCTTTATAACCAAGAATGCACTGTGTCACTTGAAGTTGGAATAGGACTTATGACATACTATATAATGCTTTAGGGGTACTGTTATGAGTTATGAGTGTGTATAAATAATTTTGAATACTTCACATACTTTATGAATGTATTATAAACCTCTATGAATAGAATGCAAGCTTCATAGAACGTGTTACCCATGAACTTTGAGTTGTTCAGAAATGCTCTGCATACCTGTAGACACTGACACTAGGCCGTGAGAGAGGACTGAGTGTGTTGATATGAGATCTTCTGCCATTTCAGGATGCAGATAGAAACTGCAGGAGATATATAAGCATGAAAATAGTGAGTCATTGGGTTGCAAAACACAAACTGAATACAAACTGGACCCATGTTATATGACAATTTGTTGTGCATAAGAATGCTTTTGAATAGGATGAAACAGTGCTGGATAAAGTTTAAAAAAGCAAAACAGCTGCACCATAAGTTGAGGTCTGCCAATCAGATGTGTGCATCCACATACTGTCTAGATCACTTGTACTGTTCCAAATTATACTTACCTAAGTACAGCCCACGGTCCCGTCAACGTGCTGTGAATCAATGAGGTTGAAATGTTTCTCCATTTCCACGCGTTCCTGAGGGCAACACGTGGAACGGGCAGGCGCGTCACTGTGGCATTCAGAAGTTTGAATGCACCCACGGACCCCAAAACTGTGCCGATATCCATGAGATAGAAATACATCTTTCTCGCCAATGATTATCCAGTTTTTTGTATATCAAAGATAATAATAACACGTAACACGTATTAGCGACAATTTACGCGCTAGGTCTACATATTAAATTATGATATGTTTTGAGGTAATTGTTCTCCACTTCTTTTATGGGAACTTAAGTGGCTCTCCGCAGTTGCACATTTTCACTGACAAACCAAGAGCGACTGCAGTCATTCAACTGCAGGCCAAGTAACTATGGAATGTATGGATTCCACATTAAAATCTATTTTCCTCAAGTTATCTGCCTGTCTCCTCCCCTTTAGATAAGTTCCACCTTACGACACAAATGGGATGTTTTATATTGCTATAGGCTACCTTCGTCACCAGAGGGCACGCAAAATCTCAAGTCAAATTGGTCAGGGAATTCTTGAAGTGCAATACTTCATGCAGACGAAGCTCGGGCATGTGCAACAACGACTGTTGTGAGGATGAAACTCATAATGGTGATTTTTTTCATTTTGAATAATTCAGCAACAGTAACAATAACAGCAATTCTTCTACTACTATTACGGCAGACAATATTATTAATAGTTTAAAGCCAGATCCATAGCTTCTGACAAGATGTAAATTAACTCGGTTGTAGTTTAAAGGGTGCAGTTGTGCGTTACGTAGGCTACTTTTTTCTAAACCATTGTTGTAACGGGTTGCCTCGTCAGCTATTCCGAATATTGTTGTACTGCTGGGAAAAATGCCCCATGTGCTGTTCAACAAGGTCACTTTTTGATTCAGTGTAGGCCTGCCACTCAACGGAGCGTCAACTCTGGGAGCACGGTCGATGGATTTCTAACACGCCTCCATCTGCGGGTTTTGTCATTCATGGACTTTTTCAAACAAATTCATGTTTCAACAGATTCCTAGTACATGCGCAGAGCATGAGGTGTGTGACAGAGAGGTTATGGACTCTAGGTTCCAACATTTAGATGATTTTAGTAGTGGCTTAACCATGGCCATGTAAAAAGGCTGTTAGTCTCAATTCAGTTCGATCATCATACGAATTAAAGATTTTTTTCTCCCAAAATTCTTAGCAAATTAAAATGTACACGGGGCAATCAAGTAAGTACATATCCTGGTTATTTAATGAGACTTAGAATAGTCCTGCTTTAGGTCTAGCCTACTTCTCTTTCTTTACATGTTTTTGTTAAAATGACTGCTTTGACCTTTGCTTGTAAAGTATGTGTGCTTAACATGTGTAAAGTGGTCATATGTGTTTTTGCAGCATTACAGTACATTTGTATAACTTACACATATTCAGATACATTACAAAGAATTCTGATTCAGGATTTATTACCTTAGTTCTGTGGAACACCCCCGATGTTTGAATCCTTTGTAAATTCAAGCCATGGTGTTGTGTATGTATGTGTGTGTGTGTGTTTGTGTGTGTGTGCATGTGCATGCATGTGTGTGTGTGTGTGTGTGCGCACGCGTGTGTGTGTGTGTGTGCACGCCCTGATAGGTCAGACCAACCCTGTGCTAGATGTGGACCCGGATGAGCCTGAAGACATCACAGAGGCCGTGTGTCTGGAGTCAGCGCTCCAGGATGGACAGTAAGGCTCATATACAAGGAAGGTTGTTGTGCATCTGGAGACATCAGAGAACCACATAGCAGCTTTGCCTATACATCATTTTGAATTCTTTAAAAAAAAAAATTGGATTGGGTTTTATTGTGTTGCATTAAGTTTTTTCACCTTTAATTGGATAGGACAGTAGAGAGAGTGGCAGGAAGTTAGTGAGAGAGAGATAGGGTAGGAATGGGAAATTACCTTGAGGTGGTCTGGAACCTGGGTCCATGGATTTATGGTATGGAGTATAGCATATTTTGTGATCCTTGTGATATAATTAATTTGTTACAGGAGTAAACAAAAAATGTGATATGTTTGGGGGGTCACATATTTTTTTGTCAAGATATGTGCTGGCTTGAAACTTTATTACAATCTACTTCAGTGTCTTTTCAAGTCCATGCAGACATTACAGGCATCATTTTTCAGTTCAGTGATAATGTCTCACAAAACTGGCTTCTATTTAATACTTGAATGCAATGGTGTAAAACAATGTATGAACTGAATCCTTTTTTGTAAACATTTTGGCAAAAAGCAAGGTGGAAATGATGTTGTTTGGAAGTGGCCAATCAGATTGCTTTTATGCAGGATGATGGAGGTGGAGGTTGGTCACCATAATGTCCTGCTGGCACGCTGTGACGGGGTTTACCATGCTCTTGGGAACCAGTGCACTCATTACGGCGGGCCGCTTAGCAAAGGTATGTGAAGCTACTGGGTATAGCCTTGTATTTAACGGTTAGAATGTTATGAAACAGTTGAAATATGAAGGTATGCTACATTTTTATAAAGGGCTCATTCCCTACAAACAATTATCTGTCACCACAGTCTCTGAATTCAGCCTTCACCCTGAAATTGTATTTTAGACTATTTCAACAAAAAAAGTGCAAAATTCTCAGACCACATTGACAAGACTGTTTGAATTATATGGAGTAACCCAAAGGCCTTCATGGACAAGGGTCAAAACACCTCACCACACCACAGTTACTGTGTAGTTTTACTAAAGAGGTTCTTTGGAAGTATTAACATTAAACATCTATGGTACTTTTTACCAATTTACCATTTTACCTGCACAGGTGCACTGATGGACAACAGGATTCGCTGCCCATGGCATGGGTCCTGCTTCAACGTCCAGACAGGAGATATGGAGGAGTTTCCGGCAATGGACAGCTTGCCCAAACACAAGGCACTGTTACTTATTGTTCCAATTACTACATTAGCCTTAATATTTGACAAGGTTAAGGGTACTGTATATGTGACTGAGGTCATCCTACTTAGACCAGCCACAAGCTTAAACCCACAACTTCACAGCAACTCCAGATTGGTAATAGTAACTGACACTAGTCATTTGACTGATAAGCCCATGTTTCTAGTCAACTGACTAGCATTTCTTTTAAGGCATTAGGAGGGATGTTTTACCAGCGTTCTATACGCATAGCTAAGCTAGTATCTATAACATACACAGCAGTGAAAGTGTATCCATAAACAGCCAAAAGCCACTGAACAGATCAAAGAGAACCTTTAAGAGGATGAATCCCTAAATAGGTGGCTCTTAGAGCATGGAAGTCTTGTCAGTGATGGACAGGTTCAAGAACAAAAAGCACTTCCAAGCTAAATTCTGGTTAAAGTCTTTTAAAAGGCCCATACTCATCTTCTACACAGAGTATCAGTATGTTAGGTTTTTGTGTAATCTGGAAACCTGATAGACAAACAACTTCATCATAGGGCTAAAATAGAATATATAGTGCTATTCTGGCCTCATTTGAACATGTTGCCATAGACTAATAAACAGTGGCTGTTATTTTACACAGTTTCTGCTTTATTCCCTCAGGTGAAAATTGAGGATAGTAAAGTATTTGTGTCAATCAACAAAAAGGTAATTTTGCATTAGGGTAATTTCTGTAATGATGGTGCCCCAGTATATTCTTAAATCAAATTTCAGCACAAAATACCAGTTTAAGTTGTGTGACCGAGTTGTTTTATTTAGTTTCTGAAACAGAACAAACGTATAAAGAAGATGTCCAGAAGGACTCCAGGGAACTCCCACACCATCTTGTTATTGGGCGGAGGTGAGAATGGAATCTTTGTGGCTGCTGCTTGCTGTGTGAACACTCTTGTCTAGGTAAAACAGGAAGTGTTCACATATATAACATTTTGTTGAGTAAGATCCAGGAGACAGACTACACAAAGTCTGCCGATTATGTAATGTTAAATGGTGCATTTTTTTTACTCCGACTAATTTGTGTGTGCTCTGAAATGATTTTGTCACGCTCCTAATCATGCACTGAAACACTCTGTTTTAGATATCCTTAGACACAAAGGAGTGCAATTATTGTGATGGAATTACTGGCACATTTCCTTATCATTTGTCCAAATCATACTCATTTGTGTATGGAAGTGTAGGGTCAGCCTCCTTGATCTGTGCTGAAACACTGCGCCAAGAGAAGTATGATGGAAGGATCATCATGGTGACGAGAGATGACCTCATGCCATATGACAAAACCCGTCTTAGCAAGGTATGGCTGAAACGGCAGGGTCAAGGGCTTGCTAGAGTAAGCTTGATGGATTCTGTGATGACGATATGTGATTATTTTCAAATGCGGAGTTTTAATAGTGGCAATGTAAATAAGTGTGATGTTGTTGAAAACTAAAAGCAGTTATAAACACAGTTTATTATAGTCTATCGTCTCTCGTAATACTTTATGTAGCAGCTGTGTAGTGAATGAAAGTAGTGCAACATCGCCATGATCATCTGTGTGGAATATCTAATCGATATTTAATGAAAATTTCTGCCTACGGTAAATCACTTTGCTGCCCTAGTTTAGTGTTGGTTATCTTCCGTAGGTCATGAATGCAGAAAGTAGCAGTATCATGTTGAGAAAATATGAGTTTTACCATCAATATGACATTGAAGTGTGGCTCAAGAAAGAGGTAAGCAGCCTGAGCAAATTGACTTGCATTCAGTTGTCAAACTATTAAAAGTAAAATAAACTAGTGTTAAAATGTATATGTATATGTAGTCATTTATCAGAAGCTATTGTCCAAAGTGACTTGCAGTATTACATATTATAATAATTAGTATGTGGGCTCTTAGTATGGAACCTATGGTCTGTTGGTGGTGTAGTATACTCCACAAGAATGTGTGAACCACAAGAACACAATTTGGTTACATTATGTTTGTCTTGGCAGGCTTTGTCAATAAATACTGAAAAGCAAACAGTCACTTTCAATGATGGCATTACTCAGTGTTACGACCAGCTTCTGATTGCAACAGGCTGTAGGTAAGTGCCAAAATCATAATTTTGCATATGGCTGAAATGGTGGATAAACAAGCACTGTGAATACCACAGCAGGTCATATATGTTGTGCTACGTACGAATTTTATGGCAAGTACTTAATTAAAATGTAGTCCTGATATGTCATCAGACATGTTATCATAAGGTGATGTTAAATTGAAATACTAGTTTAACAACTGTTTGACCCTTGAATTTAATTGCACTACTGGTTTTGGCCACAATCCCACATATAGCACCTTTAAAGGAGTACTTCCACGAGAAACAGTTTAGTACTTGCTCTTTTGAAATACGACAGGTCACCCCGAGTTGCATATGCATGCTGCACATGAAAATGTTCTTCTAACCCGATTGCCTCCATTAGTCAGTGAAAGAGAGTAGGCGGAAAAACGAGTGAATAAGAAAAAGGGCAACAAAGTGACGTAGGTTTGTAACTTAGAAAAAGCTATGCCGCAGTTGTGATTACTGGAGAAGTTTTGTTGCAGCACACATTCAATTAGCGAAGTATAGGTAAGTATGTGTGTTTGTGTGGAACTTGTGTGTTTAGATCTTCTATTTGGTTCGCTGTGAACGAATGATTCGCATGATTGTAGCCTGTGACTAGCATAGCCGAGAACCTGTCATTCTCCCTGCTCCATCTCCTCCACCAAACTAGAACAGCCTGAAGCAGAAGCACTAAAGCATTTTTGTCACCAAAACCGGCTCACAGGGCATTCATTAGTACTAGAGACCACCGCAAAATTAATGAAAACACGATGGAAGTACACCTTTAAAGATCCTAGCAGAATCAAGCTGAAAAGTTGGAGGTGTCATCAAGATGATGATGTGACAGGTGCAATACACTAATGCGGAACTCATGTCTGTGCTGTTCTTCAGAGCCAAGGGACTGGACATCCCTGGTGCTGACCTGGAGAACATCATGATGTTGGAGATCCCTGCGGATGCCCAGCGAATCCACTATGCCTGCATGAAGCGCAGAATAGTCCTCGTAGGCACATCCTTTGTTGGTGCGCCACTCTGTGTTTCTATGGGCTCTTTACGGAAAGAACTGATAGAACTGTTTCTTCTTAGAGTGGCTAAAGTACACTAACACAGCAGTTTTATGGCAGTATTAGGAGTAATAGGAGGTGTAGAAATCTCTGTAGAGTTCAGTATTTAAAATAAAGTAAATGTGTTTGGTTTCCTATACCATTAATAGCCCTGTGTAGCCAATGTCACTGGGGGGAATTACAGATTTACCTAAACTTTAGCTTGAGTGCTACCTAATCACTTTTCTGTGATTAAGGTTGTTTTGCATTCCACACAGATAGCCTAAAATGCATGTGTTTTATGTAAATAAGGCATTACTTGTGATAAAAATGTGTAGGCAGCAATTGATAGAATGCTGTGTGTATGAAATGACATGGCAGTATGTGGTGTTTTCATCTTCTTTTCAATTATGTCAAAGATGCACAACAATCAAATTATTATAGCTGTAATAGCGAATCATGAGCTGTAAGAATACTACTTATTGAGCCAAGGTGTCTTTGTGTTTGCTAAGGCATGGAGATAGCGGCCTACATGATAGACAGAGCGTCCAGCATCACCGTCATCGGCAGCAGCGAGATGCCGTACCACAAGACCTTTGGACCCGAGATTGGAAAGTTTACTATGACGGTTAGGAAATCCAGGAAATATTACTGTGTTCAACTTCAAACTTGAATTTAAAACTAACAGTTTGATATAAAACAATAACAGCAATTTATTGTGGTTATCCATTGCCCCCTTAGCTACTGGAAGAAAAGGGTGTGAAATTTTACATGAATGACTTTGTTGAAGAGATCAGAGGTGAAGATAAGAAGGTAAAGAACATGAAGATGTTGAGTATGGCTTTTTTTTTTACATGGCGATGACAGCTGACATGAAATTGCTAACACCAACTATTAATCCTAAACTCTGTTGAGGCTTTTGGTAATATTTAAACTTCTCACACAGTTGGACACATAATAAAGATGTGTTTGGCTGTTTTTGTCTCTGTCATCCTGTGCTGTAGTTTTGAAATTATCCAGCTGCATTAACTAACAAAGGTAGAATTTGTGGAAGTTAACAAAAAATGCCAAAATAGAGTTGGGACCAATTACAGATTGGTTACATGTCCAATTACAATTACATGTCCTGGTTCATAGCCTCAGATAATTAAAAAAAAACATACAGCATAAATAACCAAAAAAACAAAAATTGAAAATGGGACATGAAATTGTAATCTAATCTTAACAGAATTTATTACATTATGGGTTCAGCCATCTGATGAACATGTCTGTAGCTGTTGACAATGTTCATGTGTGAATACATGAATGCATGCATACACATACTTAAATCATTTAATAAGACTTATTAAGACTTTATAAGATGTGTGAAGACCTTCAGTGGCAACATGATCATATTCACATAATTTTCACAGATATGTCAATGGATTTGATTGGAAGTACAGTATATGCATACAACATCCTGTTTGTCTTCCAGGTAAAAGATATAGTCCTGAAAAGTGGCACAGTTATTCCTGCAGATGTTGTTATAGTGGGCATTGGTATGTATAGAATGTGTGATTCTGTGTCTGTGTCCTTTTTATTTCTTCAACCCTATTGTCTCTGACAGGGAAATCTGACAGAAGCATATTTTGTTCCCAGGTGTCCTTCCAAACTCTGAATGTCTGCAGGGGAGTAATGTTAGAATGGATGTAAAGAGATTTGTTCCTGTGGACAAGGTATCATTAATTATTTATGAACTTGTAACAATTTCTCTCTGACACCTTTAAGCCAACATGGTGGTGCTATGTTGTAATGACTTCCTCTCCCCTGCAGTACATGAGGACGAACATAACGAACGTCTTCTGTGCAGGGGACGTGTCAACCTTCCCCCTGAAAATGGCCAAAGATCAGCGAGTAAACATAGGCCACTGGCAACAGGCACAGGCACATGGTAACTACATTTACCAGCTACCACAGACTTGTCAATACGACCCACACAACTCAATCAGAACAAAAAGATTATTTGTTAAATCTGGGTAGTGAGTAGACTAGTATTTGATAACGTTATTGAAGCAGATGACTGTAAGAGAATGACAACACATTAGTGAGGAAAATCGTTTGGGGTTACATTCTGTTCAACTCCCTTGTGTGCCTTTGACATGTACTTTCCTTTTAACAGGAAGGGTGGCAGCCCTGAACATGCTTGAGAAAGAGGTGGGGTTAAACTCTGTGCCCGTCTATTGGACCGTCCTCCTGGGCATGACCATCCGTTATGCAGGTGAGTGGGTCAGGACCGAGCATCATTCAGGGTGCTTGTATAGTGAATGCCAGCTAGGATAGTTTGGCGTAAGAACGTTAGTAAACCTGCCTCCTGACTACTCAAGGCGATATGACTGCTGACTTAGCTAACAGCTCAGCTTTTAGCTCAATTGCTAGCACGCTTTCCTCCCATTTCGGAGTTGCTTTTAAGGTCACAGGATCCAGGTCTAGGACTAGACTGCTCAGAACGACATCGTTACCCTTGCTTCTAATGTGACTGCTCATGGCCACTTGTACATTTGACCACAATGTTTGACTCGTTATTATAATGACCAGGAAGCAGACTTGATCAATACTTATTTTGATTTTTCATTTAAAATTATTCTTTTAATCTGATTCGTGTTTTTAGACTTACTGATAAAAGGAGCTGTACTTACGAATAGATTACTTGTCTCACTGTTAACCTTTTGGTAAAAACATGCAAGAACATTACGTAACTGTCATTTCCAGTTGTCTGTTTCGTGGCAGAACATGTTTAAAATAAGATCTGTATTTTACATGTTTAGGTTTTGGGGAGGGCTACACTGAACTGGAGGTAAAAGGAAATCTTAAGGATATGAAATTCCTTGCTTTGTATATCAAGTAGGTCAATGCAATGAATTTTGCTCTAAGTTGCTGCCCTAAATGAAATGTATATGTGTCATTTTTCAATGATTGTACATGTAAAGCATTTGAATTCCCACACAATTTGCTCACTGACACTTCTGTTATGATTTGATTAATTCCGATGAGGCAAATGATAATATGATAGCATACTGGATTAAGTGTGGTATCACTGTAACCTAATAGTAAAGATATGCCTTTAAGGCGGAACTAACTTGAGTTATTTACCCATAATTCCATAGGGAGGACAGAGTGGTGGCTGCTGCTAGTCTGAACTTTGACCCGGCGGTTTCTGTGGTTGCAGAGAGATTAGCTACAGGCAAAGTTATTTCAAAGGCAGAGGCTAAGTAAGTGGTCCAGTCATTTTCAACATGAATGATCATGATTTGTTAACTGAATGTTGAATTTGTTATCTTTATTCATTTGCCATTTAGTTCATTTCCTTTGGATATAATGAATGATTACAGATGAATAATCACTTGTGAAAGTTTATTTAAAGAACAAAAGGAATTCTTGATTTGTCTTTACTTTTAATTAAGTCTGCACAGAAGTTCCAACTGCAAAATCTACAAATAATTTCTGAAAATTACTTTCTGTCTTTAAAAGATCTGATGATCTCACCTGGTTGCACCTGCCTGACCCACACCTGTCCTGACATCAATCCGGAATGTTCTCCCTTCTGACCTCACAGTCTTATCCAGATGCGCTTAACATGTATGCTTTGCTTTCTGTTTCAAAGTCTGTAGCTGAAGACACACTCTGTCTCTTTCCCAGAGTTGTTCACCAATTGTATTTAACTTAAGATGCTTAACATGGCTAAATGTGCAATGACTGTCTGTGACACTTACATTACACTCTACCTGTTAATCTAACAGCTGACAGATGAGATGGGTTAGTCTCAAAGGAAGACAAACCAGCTTGAAAAAGCCATGTCACGCATTTCTTCTGCCTCTGTTTTTAACACAGGTGAATTCACTAATTAGCTCATCTTCCTGGGCAAAGAGCTGTGCTAATCATGATTAGCTGGTTCAGTGAATTGGCTGGAATAAATATGTGGTAGGACTGAACCTGGGATGGGGAGAACCTGGAATGTCCACCTCTGATTAGTATGCAGGGCAACTGTTTTCATGGGGGACAAAGCAGTGGCGCCCAACCCTGGGGGCATATGCTGTTGGCCTTGTAAACCACAACACAAGAGGGGATCAGGTGAACAGTGGCGCGTGGGTTACATCAATGGAGAAACGGGTGGATGATTTGGCCATGATGACAAAAAGGGCCAATACACAATAGGAACAAATAGGAAACAAAACGCTAAACAAGCAGAGCCCTTCACGTCAAAATTCCTTTGCTCTTGTTGCTTTTCTTTCTCCTTGTCTTCCCTTTCTTCTAACACACACATGCACACTAGTTATACATCTGTCCGTGCATGTCTGTCTGTGCCATTGCTTGTCAGATAAAGGTTTTCCTACATGGGGAAATGGTAGTCTTTAGTGAACTTAGTAGCTGACTCAGGGTCAACTCTATACCTCAGACTTCTGGCTCAAACTCTGTTGTGTTGTCTTTTTTTTCAAAGGTAGTAGATTCTTTGTCCATGTCATTTTCACTTCCTTTGCATTAGTGTGGGGTGAGGGGGTTGTGGGTGTTGGAGCATCACATACTTTTTTTGTCTATATATTCTCAAGATTTTTTTTTAAATTCAGACAAAAATCAGCTTACCAAAACTTGCATCTGTGACTGGACAATTGTTTTTTACATGTTCAGTAATTGAAAGAGTAGAATGTAATTTGATTTTTGACAAGCCAGTGTTTTGTTGGAGCAGTACTATATAGAAATTTGCACTGCTGGCTAATTTCTGTCATGCAGTATATAGCTTTGCAACAGTAGGGAGTCTACTCCACCCCGCTTAACACAAAGCACATGCAGAATAACTGTGATACCCCATGGATTGGCTCATGCTGTCAGGTGCTTTACAGTATTTTTTCCTCCTCAAAGTGGATTTCAGTGCTAGTAACAGTTTGAGCTAGAGGCAGCAAGACATATTTTAAAAGTGCTACATGTAGTCTTGATCAGTCAGATAGTAAGGGAAAATAAATTTATATTTAAGTTCTCCTCAGCTAAAGCATACCTGAGGAACTGTACAGTATCTCTACATATGCAGGTCCTCTGTTCAATCTCCATAGGTAAACACAATATTTGCCCAAAGTGGTGGAGGGTGAAGCCTACATGTAGCATTAAAACATTTACATAAATTATGTCTCCAGTCTCCAGTTAACTTTTTAAAAACTCTGGAACTACCCAAGCATTAATTGTAACCTACGGCCTTGCTACTCAGCCAACTGTTGATACTAATTAAAGGACAGTCAAGCTTACTTGGGTCCACCTGAAAATTTAATCAGGTATGTTAAAATTGATGCATTTACTTTCACCATGAATTAATAAACACAGATCTGTAATTATTTCACACTCTGATACAGTGTTTGGTTGGTTGACAACACCAAACGGGATGGGTTTATTCCCATTTAATCTCAGTGCTTTGTCATCATCTGGGTGTGGTTAGCAAACGTCTTGAAGTGGCAAAGTAAACCAGGTAATCTGAGACAGGGAAAGATAGCAGCCTGCTGCCCCGTTGTTCTCATGATCCCCGTTTTGTCCAGTGTTTTGTTTAGACTTCTACTATGTCAGCTTTTAATCAATCAGCAGCAGCTGAAGTGTAACAGAAAGTATCCATCCTTACCGACATTAACAAAGACTGGTAGCTTTTTCTTTTAGTATAAACATTGCCTTGCACCTATTTGCTATTTTTCAAGATGGAATGAAATAAAATGAAATGAATGTGAAATCATGGTGATAGCACAATGAAGTGAAATCAGTTGAATGTGAAATCATAGTGATGGCACAATGAAGTGAAATCAGTTGAATGTGAAATCATGATGTTACCTTGGTGTTTTTTTTTTTCTAATATGGTAATGGAATTTGTGAGTGCTGTGCTATTATTTTTTATTACATAGAATATACACAAGGTTTTGGTCATATATTCAGTTATGAAATGGTTGGTGTTTTGTCTGAAAAAAACACTAAAGGGCAGCTCTGTAGAATAACGTTTATTATCTGATTTTAATAATTGTTTTTAAAATCTCAGCTATGTTCCACATTAACAATTTTAAGTATAACTAAAACACAATGCAAAAATACCTCATCTCACACTGTTTGTGAGAAGTTAGGTGATGATAAAGTTGCTTGATAAAGTTGGTGTTTTGTTTATTTGTGCATCAGGTGTGTACTGCTTGTTACAATGCATTTCTGACTGGGTCTTTCATTGTGCAAACTTGCAAATAATGCAAACTTGAAATAATCTTAAACAGATATGTTACATAATGGTGGTTTGGTTTTCCTAAATGTGTGAAGGGGTAAAAATGAATATTGAAAGTAAAAAAATTAATCATGTTGTATTTTCAGTAACTGTATTGTTTTAAAAACTTCACATTAATCTGAACATCATAAACAATGTGTGTACTGACAAAAATTCTGCATTTGAATAAAGGAAACAAATAGCACCGTCTGTTGGAGAACCTTAAAGCATCTACATTATCTGTGATAATCTAAGGCACCCCAATGTACATTGAGTTTCCGGATCAGTGACCATCCTTAGACATCAATATGTTGAACATTATTAACTGTAAGTGTAAGCAGTGTAGTTTGTATTTGCCTTGTATTTTCAAATTTATGGTTGTTGAGGTCAGGGACTGACTGAAATATCCCATTGATTACAACAATCATACTCACACCATCCCTGAGTATGCCTTTATTCATCATAATGTTCAGACACCCAAAATTACATTAACAAAGTACAATCATAACATGGCAGTTTTTTCATTTCCAAAAAAAGAAGAAGAAAAGAAAAAGGAAAAAAAGAAACGGGCACAGTGAAAGGCAGCGGGTGGTCATGATCCCTGATTTAAGCAGGGTCTGTCTTTCCGAGCTGTAGCTGCCGCGCTGCTAAGTAGCGCTTGCGGCGATTGGCCTTATAAACCTCCAGCCTCCGTGCCTCAGCCTCAGGGTCATCCAGCACACCCTCCCACCTCAGGCTCTCGAGGGACTCCAGGCGGACCTCTTCTTTAGCCTTCTCAACTGTAGAGCCTAGGGCTGTGTCCTGGTTTGAAACAGAGTTCTTCAGCTTTTTGCTGCATTTGCTGGTCTTGCCTTTGGTCTGGCCTCCTCCATGTTTCTGTGGAGAGGTGTTGGAGTTGCAGCTCTCGGGTTCAGGTTGCTGTTTAGCTGAGTGGGGTGGAGGCATGCAATCAGCACCTTTCTAACATGGGCTAGTTAAATTACAACATAATCCCTGACACAAAGGTACAATACAACAAGTAGACTGGGAGCCGCTAATTACAGTGACATCACTGGCCATTCAACACTAACCATTCAAGATGGCTTCTCTGCAATGAGGATTTTTTTAAATACTTCATCTAAATGGTGCATGAGGCCTTTCACAGTGCTAGTCATAATTACGCCACTGGCGGACTACAGCCTAAACATCCAAGAATGCAAGGTCCTTTTATGAAAATGTATGCGATACAAATTCCTTTGAAAATACTGTGCATGATAACACTTTATTAAACAAAAAAGTGTCATGTTGCAGAATATCTTCACAAGGAACATGAATGTATCTGACACATTAAGCTGGCCCCTTCAAATCTAACAGAGACAAGGAGAACTCTAGTATGCAGGTTGGCAACAAACATATAAAAGGTAATGAGCATAGTGATTATGATGTGACAACTAAAGAAAAAGAGGCTCATTTTCTGTCGTTCATGTAAGGTTGACTGTAAGTCCACTTAGACCATTACTACCCTATTATATTACTAATACAGGCCATACAGTCTATATAGCACTATTACATAACAATATGGTGTTACATTATTAATATAGTTGCAATGACATGGTTGAAGATTGGCGATACAACTGTATAGATGTTAAGGCTACAGAGAAAACGTTCCACAGTGTTACCGTGTTCTAAGTGTTGAGAGAACAGCTGAAACACAAACCTGTATCACCAGAATTCGGGGGGCTGCTAGAATCGTCTCCTTTGTGTGTTTCGCTGCTCGACTTGTTGGCTTGCTTTTTTTCACTGTCCGACGTTTTTTCTTTCTTTTTCTTCTTCTTGCGCTTCTTTTGGTCCGATGTAAATCTGTCATTGTTATCTAAATGAGGTCTTTGCTTCACTGGTGAGTTCTTATTTCGCGTGGACTTACTTTTGGGAGGGTAAACATCACCATTTCCTTGGGCAGTGTGTTTGTTTAAAGTAGCCATACGGCTAACCTATATTTGCGCCAAATGATTGCTGTCAAACCTGCAAACAATGCAAATGTTAGCTAGCGTAGGCAAGAGCAAAAAGCCTAAGTAAGGTCTGGAAGTTTTGACAGTGTTTCGAACAGATTTTTTTCTATAACCGGTTACACACACACCAAAGATACATCAATTTTCAAAAGTAGAGATAAGGATATCGTACCTCAGTCGTTCCAGCAGTAAGAATGCCTAACAGTCAAGAACCCAAATTCAGAAAAGTTGTAAACACAGGCTGCGTCCTGTGTTCAGGCTTGAAATTGCTTGCGTGATTGAAGGCATGCTACTAAGAGACGCATCTCCATGGAAACCTACACCAACTCCTCCCATTCATTGAACTCAACTCAGAAAGGATGGGCATGGCATTGAAAATAGCCAATGCTGAAGGACGTTTTTTTGTGCTGGCTAAGATTCTGAGATCTATATCACAGGATACGTTTTTTCTTTCCGCAGTCCTTGGAGAAAAAGCTTTTTAAATTGATAAGCCATCTCAAACATCTCAATTTCAAGACAGAGCCTAGAAGTCAAGATACTGTGCTTCTTGGAATTCAATCATAGGCACCATGCTGCATAGTCTCAATACACCTTCAGATAAAAAAATATAGGCTAAATGACTAAACATATATCATTCCATGCCTACAATCAAAAAGCGAAGCAATAATGAAAAAGGGTAGCCTAATTATGCCAACGTTATAGTAAAGTTCCATAATCAAAAACAGAAAATACAAAAACTTTAAAAATAGAAATATAGAATTTTAGTCATGAAACATAAATTACAACAAAATTAAAGAGAGTGTCTGAGAACTAACGGTTATACTTTATTTTACTGTCCCTGTTACATCAGAAAGATACAGTGTAACAAAGTGTGTAACGATGTAACTTTATGAACAATGTATCATAGGGTGAGGGTTAGTATTAAGTATAGGCCTATGCACAGTGTAAGTACATAATATTAGCCTACATGCTGTTTACATGTGGATACGCTAAAAAGGTATGGTAAAATAAAGTGTTACTGAACTGACTAGTCACTAAATGTAGGCTATTCACTCATTAAACTAATACTTTATAGAAAATCAATACAACCATTAAAGTTGAACATAGACTACATGATACAAGCATAGAAAGCACAAAAGTAAGGTAAATCATGACATTTTCTAAAATTATCTTAAAATGAACTGCCACTTGCCTGTAGTGTTAAACTGTCACTAGATGGTGCAGTCAGCAGTCATTCCTGCTGGTGGTGAGAGCAGAGCAGGTGACTATGCCTGCAGCGGGATGTATTTGTAACCTGACATTTATCAGCATGGCTGGTCCAGTCTGCTCGTCAGTTATGTTTTACACTTGTTTAACATGTGCGCAGTTTCAATTCTTGGATTCTGACTAACTGATTCTTAGTAAATGTGCTTGCTCTTTAACTGTTTTTCAAAAAATAAAAAAAAACTGTTTTCATGTTTTAAACAGCAAACTTCAGTTCCAAGATTATCAGGGCCAACCTCAAATATTACTTCAGTATTGACTAGTCGAGTATGTGAAATGCATTTTATTATTCACTTTAGGTGATTTATTGTCAAGTACCTTAATTTTTCTCCAAATACATTCCTCAAAGAGAGTGACAATATGCTCCTTCAAAACTACAGATCATTTACAGATAACGCACATTTCCCATTTTCTTGCACTCATTTATTAATTAACAGTTCAGCAGAATAAACTGCATGCCTGGAGCACACATGCGGAAACGTGGCTGCATGCAGTCTAAACTGCATTTGGCTCGGAAACTAAGTCTAAACTTAGAACAGAAAATGCATCTGTTATCACCCAGCACTGGAACAGTATGCATGGGAGCCAAACTTAGCCGCCATGCAGGTTACAGTGCATACACTACGCAAATAGAACAGAACTACTGGGATAAATGCCATGCGACATGCTGGGTGGGTCTTTTTATAGTACCAGGGTAGACCCTGTATTATTTTAACGCTCAACTAAATCCGCCTGAGGTAAATGCTAAGTAACTGTGGTTTCCGTGCATTACAAAAATCATTATCGGCCTCATGTGGAGGGACCTTGGTGTGTCCTTGTAAAACAAAATGTATTGTTAATATGGTTTTAGAGTCCTATTTCTGAATAACTCACTGATCTTGTGTAAAACGAAATGTAGGCCCACGGTTTTGGCTTATGTTACTTTTCCTTCATTATGTCTTTTCCTTGTCCAGTCCAGCCTGTGAGAATGTTTGTGCTGCAACCTTAGGAGGCTAGTTTTCCTTAAAATGAGCAAATGCTCTTTCATAAACATCTGCATAGCCACATGACTTCTTGGGAAACAGCCCGTTTTGGCACCATCTTAATAATCTAGTATGGAAAAACACTGCTATGCATCTGATTGCAGAGTCAAAAGCAACCTATGCACTCTTACAGTAAATTAGAGAGGCTCACGTATTCCCTGAAAAGATGCACTGCCCCATTTTTACTTGGGGGGATTCCCTGCTGACATTTTAGGACATTCCTCTGGGGTAGACAGACTTATGAACCCTTAATTTAACTTGACTTGCGGCTTGAGGGGGATCACGTCCACATTTCGTTATAAATCTCCATGCACTTACATCATAAGCCCTTCAGGATGTGAATATTTCCTCAATGTAGTGTACTGTATAGTCAGTGCACATATAGAATTCTACAGGGAGAAGACATGCCAGTCAGTAATACACTGTGGCCCAGTTTATTTGGACTTGGAAGACCATAAGGTCATGCTGACTCCAGTGTTGGTCAGAAAGAGCTGCCATTTCTTTCTTTTTCTTTAGTTCTTAAACCATAATAACTGTTTAATAGCTCACTTCAAATACTTATGGAACTCTGAATGTATAATAAAAGAGCACGTTGTATGTCGACATATTACACCCATAAAAACATTCATGTATCTTTTACTTTTGCAGAGACACTACTGCCTCCGGTGGCGCGCAGGAACTATAACTGACCTCAGCATTTCTTGTCATGTGTGTCTTTCCCTTCTTTGCACCTTTACCTTGTCATTGTTGTTGAGTCATTCGTGGCTAAATGGGAGGCTAATATAGGCTACATTCAAACATTATCAGATCGAACAAAAGCTGGTGAACTTAAAGGTGAACACAGCTGAATAGTAGGCTGCACCCCTAGTACTATTCATTATGACTACGTTTGCGCTTTCCTAATTCACCTTGCCTGGACATTTACTATACTTTAACTTTCTCTGGCCTTATGGGATGTACTCCATGCACTCATGCCCTATATGATTATTCAGGAAAGTTTTTTTTCCTCCAGATTAAATAGGTTATGTTTCATTGGATGGCAGGAAAACGTAATTGAAACGTCTTTGTTTACTGGTTCGTAATTCTTTGGTCCGCCTTACACCTCAACGAATCAGAGGAGACACTGGATGACGGAGGAAACGTTCACAAGCTGGAGGAGATGATCGTCACAAGTACTGTTTGACGTTGTAGTACCATTGGCCAGCTGTTGCGGATCGCGTCACTGTCTTGCCAGCTGATCACGGTGAGAACCCGGCCAGACCGAGAAGGGTTAGAGAGAACAAATACTATGAGCCGGTGCGGAACCAACTTCGTTCTACCAGAAAGTAAGCCGTCACGGGTCCATGGGGATTTCATTCATTGCTTGTCGTTTGTAAATATTTTATAATTTCTAACTAGCTACCGCATTCTGTAACTGCCCTTGAGCCAAGGCGAGGCAAATAGTTATGCTTGTGTGCTGTACTACTGGACTAACCGAACGTACCGATGACTGAGGTGTGGCATTTAAAGATCAGTTTGAAACGTTTCCTCTGCTGAGAGGTTGAGCAACAGTAGAATGTAAGTAACATGGAAGTGACCCAGTTGCCAGTCTGACGCTAGAGTGGCAAAAAGTCTGAACATCTTACGTAAATCCTGTTTCACAACTGGGAGTCAACTCAAAGCCATAGAAACTTCTCGTTTGTGGTGCTGTTAACCTTCTCTGTCTAACATTATAAATGACTGACGTTATCTCATGACTGCAACCTTTGAATCTAAAATGTTTTAGTCGTGACGTAAATTCCGTGGAATATTCCAATCCAAACACAGACGACCTATTTAAAATTAGCAATGCCAATATAGACTAGTCTAGACACTAATAAAACACGTACATTGAACGGTTACCATAAATAACACTATTACAGAATTGTTAAAGAAAAAAAGACTGGTTCAGTCGAATGGTAGGCTATAACTGCGTGATGCTGGCAGCACAGTGCGCAGTTTTGTCAGGAGATGAATCATCGTTACACAATTTACCCTAAAATAGACTTAAGTTATACTAAAACTTTGGCCTTGTGTAAGAGATTAACTTAAGTAGGCATAACATTTGTCATGTAGGAGAAATTGGTTGTGCTGTCAAATAAACAAGCCTTATCTGTAAAGAGATTATAGGCCTATTTGCTTGTCTATATAAGTTTGGATAGTTTTGGTGAAACGGAGCCACAACGAGAAAAAAGTGTCAGAACAACCCTAGTTTGTATATTTGTATTAGCTTGCTGACTCCTTCGAGGTGTCTCATTGTTAGGCCCAAAGGAGTCATCTCACGCTGGCAGTTTTTTTTTTTATCTTTCTTTTTCTTCGAATTACACATCGGCCATCGATTTACATAGCTAATCGCTTACGAAAACCGCTTAAAACCCTAGTTCTAGGAACGCTACACATTCCTATGTGTGTGAGAGAGCAAAAAAGGCCACACCCTTATTTGTACAGTAGACCTGCACAAACGTACATTTTAAAAAGTATTGGGAATGGTGCCATATTCGTCATCAAGTGAAGAAACATCTTCCACCTTTGCTTCATGTATCTTATTGATATAGCCTACGAGGGGGCTTTCATTGCACAGAACCAAAGCTCAGGAGCTGAAGTGACATACGCTGGTCTCAATTCAGGATTCTGGAAGAATCCCTTTGAGTTTAAGGTCAGACATGCCTCTCCATAGAGCAACACAGCAGTTATGAGTTGTCAGTTCAGTTGCCGAGGCGGGCATTTATTCCTTCCACCCATGTAGCATGAGGAAGTCTCCCCTGTATGTGCCATTCAGCATTTAAAGCAGAAGTAATATGCTGTTTTGATCAGGTCTTAGCAAAGCTTTTGCACAGAGAATAATACCCAAACAACTGCTTTAAGATTAGCTTTATGTGGTCCATTATCAATGCCTTTGTCTGTTCCTATCTGCAATGCATATGTGCCAGTATTGAGTGGGCCTGAGGCATGTGAGACTTCCGTTTCAATGCTGCGGTTAGTAGGCCTTGACTCGCATTGTGCCCTTTTCCATCCTGCTGATTCATGGCTACTGGGTGGTGTGTGTGTGTGTGTGTGTGTGTGTGTGTGTGAGAGAGAGAGAGAAAGAGAGAGAGGGTGACAGACAGAGAGAGAGAGAATGTGTGTATGTGTGAGGGGGCAGGGGCTTCTGGAGTGAATGAGCAATGGGTCAGCTGAAAGCTGAATGAGAGTAAGTAGTCAGAGAGAACTGGAGCCATGAAGAAGACGCTCGAAGATGGTGCTGATCACAAAAGATGAGCTGTTTTAACCGTTACCCGGAGGGGCAGGAACAGTGCTGGCGTGCCACCGTGGACTGTCACACAAAAGAGGGCACGCTCGGGCACCTGATGGCACGGAGGGGTGAAACTGTTTTTCGGGCTCGGCTGAAGTCCGGGACTGTGCGACTGTGCTGAAATCCCAATTAAGCTGGAGCTAGGGGCAACCAAGGAAGCCTGTGGAATTTCAGACATATGCACTAGGAATTCTTGGAATGTCGTGCATTGGGAGCTAAGAGGAGATTGAGTTGGGCTGAGCAGAATGGAAGAAAAACTGGCTTGGAGAGGGGAGGGTGGGTGACAGAGAGAGAAAGAGAAGGGAAAAGAGGCGAGAGCACAAAAACAGATCGACTTGATGGAAAGCAAGAATAGTAAAGCTACAGACAGCCCCAGCAGAGGGGATCTGTTCTAAATGTCCTCCTGATCGTTATCACAAGTAGACTGGCTGGTTTGGACTAACTGGGAGCTCGCCTTATGCTTTAGTCATAGGGTTGAGAGGATGAACCTGTTAAGTGGAGTCAGTTAGATCCATTTGAACATTTAGGAATTAAATAATTATGACAACATAGCAATTTTTTCTGAGATGAGGTTGTAGTGCAGACTAGTCATTTTTAAAGGCCATCTGCTTATTCTCCCTACACACTCAGAAATAGGGGTACAGTAGGGGTACAAATCTGTATCTTAAGGTACAGTCAGCATTAATGTACCCCCAAAGGCTAATATTAGGACCTTAAGGCACTGATATGTACATATTCAGCTCTGTAGAAAGTACAAACTAGTTGTAAAAACAGTGGTTAAAAGGTACAATTATGTGCCTTTGAGGGTATTGCCAGTATGACAGGCCTTTGTACCCCTCAAAGTACAATTCTGTACCTTCTTTTCTGAGAGTGCAGTCCCACTAAAAGGAGCTACAGAGTTATGTTATTGCTGTTATGTTACTGCATGGTTTGTTACTGCTCAATGCCAATGACATGGCCTCTCACCGGGCTACACAGTGACAGAGTGTCCCTCAGGAAAGCTTTATGGTCTGTTCCATGCCTGAGTGATTCCACCACCAACCAATAGTTAACACTGATAATAATTTTAGCAGGAGTGACCTTTGAAACTATCTCTTCACCTCAGACAGGCTTTGGCATTTGCCACTGAAAAACATACAGTTGTCTCTCTTTTTCAGGTAAGCTCTTAGCTGTCATTTTATTTTTTCGAATCTTAATTTTTCCATTTGTAATCATCTGTTAAAGTCTGCTATATTTGTTATTGTAAGATATATTGTCTGTTTGCAAATTAGTTGATTTGTTGTCTAGTCACAGACAGATTAGAGGATACATCTGTGTGTGCAATATCTCAGTCTGAGGCCGCCACAGTTTGCCTAGCTTAGCATAATTACCTAGAAGTGGGTTATCCTAACCAGCCTACAGCTATTAAAACATGCAAAACCTTAGAGTTCTTTACAACTCCAAAATGCTCTTATTCACATTTTGTAACTTGTGTATTTGCCATGTTTATGAGTAATACCATAACATGACAGTAATTTTCTGAGCAGATACATGCAAGCAACTACTGCATATTGTCAGATTGGTGAGGAGTGCTTTCTGGGCCAAGTGACCGCAGCACTGTTTGCCATATAATGTGGCACAGTTTGAGTTATCATCAAGGTTAATAGGTAGCCCTGCCAAGATTAAAATAAACATTTATTCATATTATCATATTTCTTAGAACTTACATATAGCTTACATCACGTCCTGAAATGATTTCCCTGCAAACATCGGAGCTTGGGGTTAAAGCAATCGTTCAGATGACTGCTAGGTTTCTCGTTCGTGACCTCAGTGGCATGTCTATTGTGCTGTTGGATTTCCTGCCTGCTAAAAGCAGACTGACAAATCTGTACAGCCTGTTCACATACACGTGTATGAAAAAGAGGTGGTGTCCATGAAGGCTTGAAGAAGGCTGGACACAGTTGCAAGCATAAGGGGAAGATGACTGTGGCAGTGAGTTCAGTGCTTTTTGCACATAAGCTACTGTAAATGGATTTAGTTCATCATTGTAAACTATGTTTTTCATTGTAAACTATGTTTTTCATTGTAAACTATGTTTTTCAAGTCTGTTTGCATCAATGCTAGAAACTGCGATATCATGATACTCATTCCTATTCTCTTTATGAATGTGATATGGAATGGATAATGTAACACTGTAAGTTCATGACGTTAACCACTTGGATGTATAGGACCATCCTAAAGTTTGGACACGCTTTCTCATTCAATGGTTTTTCTTTATTTTTTTATTTTCTATGTGGTAGATTAATACCGAAGACATCCAAACTATGAAGGTGCACATTCTGGAGCTGCTCCCCACCCACCCACAGTCCATTCAGCACCCAGCTGGAGGTCAACAGTATTCATTTACAATGTAGAAAATAAAAAAGTAAAGAAAGACTATTGAATGAGAAAGCATGTCCAAACTTTTGACTGGTACTTCATATTGTGTATGAAGCAATCCCTAAAATTCTTACGCATGTCTTGTCTGTGTCGTGATGATCATTCATGTGTTATCAATCACTTAATAATCATTCCTGATTTTGTAATAAATGGAGTGGGAACCAGGACATCTTGTTGGAGCGAGCATGTAGGCACACAGTGTAGATGGCTCTACGGCTGATATGAAGACTGGAGACTGTAGCCCTGGCTGCCCCACTGCGGTTCTTCACTGGCATGCTTTACTGAATATGTGCGAAAGCTGC
The DNA here is from genome assembly GCA_027475355.1 of Coilia nasus. NCBI lineage: Eukaryota > Metazoa > Chordata > Actinopteri > Clupeiformes > Engraulidae > Coilia > Coilia nasus. Next base: position 13,038,846 of record CM050214.1, read on the forward strand.
CAGCTGAAGAACTGTGGTGGGCTATGCTGACCTGCGGGGGAAACCGTCCACGAGAGCACACAGAGAGGACAGGCTCAGCTGAAATGTTAAACACCAGGCAGTAATGGCTTCTATTTATTTTCTGTAGGTACAGCACACGGACCTATTTTTACATGCAGGCCTTCTGGAAGCAAATTTGTCAGACCTCATGTGTGCCTCATTCATTTTTTAGCTTTGTCAAGGAGAAATTAGCATAGGGATATTTCCATGTTGTTTTTTTTTTTGTGAACTACACTTTACTTAAGCATTTTCCCACTGTTTACAGTAAAAATCATATAGTTTTTGGTAGCTCATGATATATAGAATTGTTGTGGTGCACAATGCTGACACTCAACATTATTTGTAAAACATTTGTAAAAATTAAATTATCATGTTTTCTGGGCCTACACTTCAGATTTCAAGTCATAACAGCAACTTTCTGTTTTCAGTTCAGGAACAATAAAGTGAGAAAAAAGGTTTTCTTTGTGGCTGTCATTATTGCTCACGTTGGGAAAGGTAACCATGTCTCATTGTGTGTAAATTCTATCTCTCAAGTGCTTAGAAATCATATGCCATGTGATATCTGACAAAAATCAAGAAGACGTCATCCTGTAAAGAGACAAATACAGAACACAGAGGGCTTAATGCCAAGTATGGAAGTGTGGCACAGACAAAAAGAATATGCTGCACCCCAAACTGTGGGAGAGAAGATTTAGGGTGAAGACCAGAGGAGCAAAAAATTTTATTTAAATAAGGATGTCGGATGATGAGGTGAGAGAAAATATGGATGTGAGATGATAGTATTGTTTAGACAATGCCGATGCATATATATCATCACAGACCTCTTGCTTCAAACCACCTTAGCATTTTTTTTGCAATGGGGCGATATATTGTTCCACTCCACCAGCACATGTAGCTGGTGAACAGCTGACTCAGATTATGTTGTCAGTAGTCTTTTGCCATACATATAGTGGATCTGCATATCGAATATGTGATTTGTGGCAAAAGGCTTATTCATCAGAGCTTTGCATTCCACACAAAAATTGTCTGAACAATCAGATTGCAATCAACTAAACTCTTACCCTGAAAGTGTTAATGTTTTAGTGAAAAAAAATATTGCGTTAGGACAAATAACATGTCACAGTAAAAAGGCATTGTTTTCTTGTACAATGGCTACACATATTTGCTTCTCATAGAAATGTATAAATGCATTCATATGAACTGCTAGGCCTTCTGCTTGTTCTTGTCTGTACCTACAGGTATGTCAGGTGGTGTGGGTTTGGATACAGAGTGGCTGGTAATCCACACAAGTATGCAAAAAAAAATTTCAGGTGAAAGGGCCAATTCTTCTAAAGCAACAAACACAGAGTAAAATACTCAACAGTGTCATGTTTCAGTAAGTACAAAAAAATCTTTCTTTGTTTAACCGTTCACTTTCCTCTTTTGTTACCACTGTAAACAGTTACGCAAATGTAAATATGTGTGTCAAAACCTCCAAATGCTCACTGTCAGCAAAACAGTGGTAACAGACTGATGGGATGGCGAGATAAGAATGAAGATAATATTCATTCTTTTGTTTTGATTGTCTGACACAAGGGGCCCAGTGCCACTCACTGGGTTAATTGCTTCTTTAACTTTAGGATGGTTTTAAACTTGCATGTTGTAAAAAAAGCCACGTTAGATTTTAAGAGTTATTGATGTGTCAAAAGTTTATAAGTGTCAGTTTTCGTGGATTTCATTTGCTGTCAAAATGAAATCTCACTTTGACCTGATGTCATGATAGCGCAAGGAAATGCAAATAGTAAATAATAGAACTTTATTGATATATCATCTATTGTAATCATTGCAGGAATGTAAGTTATGTGTGGAATTTCCTACACAGGTCTATGTTGTAAGAAACAAGCCTATGGTTGTGGTTGTTCAGGTGAACATGTAAAACAATAGACCTGTGAAGCCTTCAGTTCACACAGTCAAAGCAGTTCACATCAATTCCCTCAGTTTCTAAAACCCAGGTTTTTTACTGATATTTACAAATAAATGTTTAATAGCTTTTACCTCATCTGTTACACTGTCGTGCAAAGTACAAATAAGACTACTACATCAATATGATGCCACGTGCCCTTCACTAGACAATTTTCAATGGAGACCTTTAATAGAAAGTTTAAAACCTTAATTTGACTGTATATGATTGTAAATAATCTCGTTACTCTAAGCTTACATAAACACTAACCACATATTTTGTCACTTTAACCAATTGGCCAAGGAGTGCTAATGACACTGGCCACTAGATGTCATCTGTAGACTACATATATTTCTCTGCTACTATACAGTGGAAGTAGTAACATTCATCCACATTCATTAACAATTCAAATGCAAAACTGTATTTTAAATCATATGCCGAACCTCCACACATAAATAATAAAAACACATAGATGATAACTTTTAACTGCTCATCTGTCTTAAGACAGTGTAGATTTTGGGGAATGGGTAGAATTTATGACAACTAGATGACCACAGTCATATTCAGTCAACTAGGTGAGCACAGTAATGTGCAAAAGTTTTAGCCAGGTGTGAAAAAATGCTGTCAACTAGGAATGCCTTCAAAAATGGAAATGTTAATCATTTATGCTCATCAATTACCAAAATGCAGTGACTGAACAAAAGAGAAACCTAAATCAAATCAATATTTGGTGTGACCATCCTTTGCCTTCAAAAGAGCATCAATTCTTCTAAGTATACTTGCATAGAGTTTTTGAAAGCACTCAGCTGGTAGCTTGCACCAAACCTCTTGAAGAACTAACCACAGATCCTCTGTGGATGTAGGCTTCCTGATATACACAACCAGTTTTGTCTAATTGTTTGATCATACACCTGACTATAATCCTGCAAAATCCCTGACTTTGTGGGTACCCCTGTGTGTGTACACTTTGTGTGCACCTGCCTAAAACTTGTCAAAAAACATATGCCCATCAAGTCCTTTCAACCTTATGGGTGTTTTAACATTAAACATGTGGATGGCTAAAAAGATACGGTACTGTGCAAAGATTTAGGGAGGTGCTTTCAAACCAGCATCAATTCACACAAAGGGGTACACACAAAGTCAGGGATTTTGCAGGATTATAGTCAGGTGTATGAATAGCAAGTGTAAAGGTGCTCTGAAAATTGTCAATATTGCAGCAGTGCATTTGCCAATGTGCTTTTAATATAGTTTAGCATGCTTTACTAATGTATTTTATCCAAACAGAGTGCCTTTGTTTTCTGTTTATTATACTCATAAGTACACTTTAGCATGTGTCATTTAATTACACTGTGACACCTTACATGTCACCAGTTTCCTGAGGTGGAAATATGAGATCATTTGGAACAGATTGGGACTTCAATGCCCTACGGGGCTGTTCCACATTAAGCAGTGACCACCAAACAGGAGTACCTGCTTCAAGACTTCATTTGGGGCTTGCAGCCAAGACAGCTGGAGGAATATTTTAACCTCTATTGTCCCAGCCGTCTGGTATTGATCCTGGGTGAGACTTAGCAGGAGGAACACACAGTGATGGGTATCCTGGATTCAGGAGCTACAATCCAATACCACATATTCCAAATTTCCTGGCTCTACCTGTGCACTGAATACAGGAGATTTCACCAATTAAGTTCTCTACCTGGCTGAAGAGCTGTGCTAGTTAAAATAAGCTGATTCACTGAATGACTGGAACAAGTATGTGGTGATTGTAGCTTCTGAAGGGATGTCATTCCCTTCCTCTGAAGGGGTGTCAGTTCCAGAGGAACCGTTTAGTACTTGCTCTTTTTGAAATACGACAGGTCACTCCGACTTGCATATGCATGCTGCAGGTGAAAATGTTCTTCTACCCCAATTGCCTCCATTAGTCAATAGAAAATAGACGGAAAAACGAGTGAATAAGAAAAGAGCAAACGAAGTGATGCAAGTTTGCCATAGTTTGAGATTGAGGAGTCTCGTTGCAGCACACATTCACCTAGCAAAATATAGGCAAGTAGGTGTGTTTTGTTTAGAATGTTTAGATCTTGCATTTGGTGTGCTATGACAGAATGGGCTTTGAATGATTGTAGCCTGTGACTAGCATAGCTGAGAACCTGTCAATCTCCCTGCTCCATCTCCTCCACCAAACTAATACAGCCTAAAACAGGAGCACTAAAGAATTTCTTTTTCATCAAAACCGGCTAACAGGGCATTCATTATTACTAAAGACCACTGCAAAATTAATGAAAAAAAACAACGATGCAATGACACCTTTAAACACAAAGTTATCTTACACACATTTCATTGTTATGTGGAGTACAGGATCAAAAGTAACATGAAAGTTGAGAAAAGTACAGATCAGCACTATATAGAGCTCCCACTGGTTTTCTTTTACTGAAGTAGTGTTTCAAGCCCTTGCGCCTCTCCCTCAGAAGCATTACTTCAATAAAAGAAAACCTCTACGGGGAGACCTCCTCTGAGTGCGGATCTTTACTTTTCTGAAGATAGGTTGCCCATCAGTGGGGAAAAAAACAGTCAGTTCTTCAAAGCCCCAGCCCCAAGTCTGACAAGCTGAGCTGTGTGAGAGTGAGGGGAAGACAGATTAGTGCACAGGCAGAGAGAATACATGGCAGGTGTCCGCACACCAAGGCAGTCTCTTTTCTGTCTCAGAAAAGAAGGTGCAGAATTGTACTTTTAGGGGTACAAGGGCTTGTCACACCAGCAGTACCCTCAAAGGCACATAATTGTACCTTTTAACCACTGTTTTACAACTAGTTTCTCTAGAGCTGAATAGGCACACATCCGTACCTTAAGGTCCAAATATTAGCCTTTGGGGGTACATTAATCCTTATTTAATAATCCTTATTAATCCTTACAGCCTAATCATTTAAGGCTTAAGATACACATTTGTACCCCTACTATCACCCTATTTTTAAGAGTGAACTTGTGGCACCAGTGTGTCATCAAAGGACTAGTGGGAGACCGACACGGCGGGGCTTGCTTGCTGTTCCCCAGTGCAGCCGTGTGGCGATCCTGTGTATGCAGCTGATTTAGCAAGCACCCCAGTAAGTCTGCCATCTGTCCCAGCTTCCCTGCACCTGGAACTGGAGCACATCCCTCCTGTTTTAATGAGATGCAGGTACTCTGGGCCATGTTAATGTTGTTGCTCAAGTACCTTTACTGAGCCAACATTAACAACAGAGGTGTGAGAGTGGCCTGACCCCTGTAATATTGGTAAAATGTGAATGTGCTGTTTATTGACTACGAGTCAGCTTTCATTACAATACTCCTTCACATTTCAGTGATTAATTGATAATTGATTGATTGATTAATTAATTAATTAATTAATTAATTAATTAATCCGGGGACTCGGATTCCTAAACTGTGCTCACAATTTGTCTGTGTGCTGTGTGATAGAAGTTGATGCACAGTTGACCTGCAGTTTTCAAACATGTAGGCACAGATTACAAAACGCTTACACAAAAGAGAACTCCAAGTATGTGGTTTATGACTAAACCCGATAAAGTAACTCAGAGTAAGGAGTGCACCTAACAGATGAGGCCTCATAGCTTCCTTCGACTGGTAAAATATAGCCATATGAGTTAGCACACCCAGGTAAGTTACTAAACTAAAGGTAAGTTATTACCACAATTTATAAATCAGAGGACACAGATTAGCAATCCAAGGAAAATATTAATTCCTCCACATTTGACTTTTTAGGAGCTGGGGAACTTTGTTGCAACATCCTGTGCATAGTTTAAGGACACTAACGGACAAGGTGGCCAAACTGTGCACAGAAAGGGACGGGCAGATTATTAATCCGAGAGTACACTTTTTCCGCCACCTGACTCCAGGGGAGCTCTTTATGGCAGCTCTTTCAATCATGTTTATAAATACTGATTTTACACGATTGACGTTGACGCAAGACAGGGCACACCACGCGGTATTCATTCGCATTGCTCGTCCTTTTTCTTTAAGAGGCAAGCGTATAGTGAGACAGATGCGATGAGTCAGTAGTTCACGGTCATTATTAGAGGTCTAATCTAAAGTTTAGAGTCCGAAAAAGAGGGGTGGGAAACAGATCTTTCTTTTTCTTTCTGTGAGTAATAGTCTAGATCAGTACAGTCTTGATTGTGCGTTTTTACAATTGCATGTAACTATCTTTTTCAGTTTTGTGTGAGAACATAATGCAATTTGGTTGTTTGTAATCGCATGAATTGCTTTTATGCTATAAATCGTATACATTTTATTTTTCGTTCACTGTAGGGCTTTGGAAATAGGCTATAGCAGGAAGTGTATCCTGTTAAAACATTGATGGGAAGCTTTTGAACGTCCGTCAAGTAAGCAGTT
>CM050214.1:13050206-13067706 GCA_027475355.1 Coilia nasus
AGGCTTTTGAGGGACATTGCAACTAGAGGCCAGAGTGAAACTCTAAGTAGGAGTTGATCTAAATTTCTTTGTTCCTGAATAACGACATTAAAGTCTATTCATTCATTCATAAAGGCAAAAATCACTGCTTGCTCATATGTGATGTGCATAAATTATAAAATGGAGCAGTTAACCAGTTGTTCAGTTCAAACTAAATTGAAGGCTACATAAAAATATGCATTAAAGTGACTAAAAATCATCTTGTACCTCTTAATTAAAGTCTAAATTAAACTCAAGGAGCAAAAAAATGTACAACAATTTACAAACCTTCATGTCATACCTACAACAGTCATTATTATTATGATTATTATTTATTACAAATTTAAGCAATAAGTATTTTCCGGTGAAAACATATAACATATGCTGGTTAACATGTGCTACTAGCTTGGGCTACTCCCTTTATCAGTCAGTCTTCCTTTGCTATGATCTCATGGTCTGTCAAATCCAATTCCAGAGCCTGGCAGTCTTATCTGTAACTTATTCTCCTTCATTTAATCTGTAGCTGTATACTGCTTTTTTCCGTAAGATGGTATCAGTGTCTGGGTGCGTAATGATGAAGTACATTGATGTAAAGATAAAGATCAAGTATGAAGACAGATTGCAAGAATACCAATGCTCTCAGACGCTTCCTAGACTTATCGTTTAAAAAAAAAAAAAGGTGCCTTGTTTTGTGGATCTGCATATTGAAACAGCTCAGATCCGTCACTGTTCAAGTGAAGTTTTGAAATCAATACCACTCTTGGCCAGGCAGCCCCTTTCCTTACAGGAAGAGCGCTTAGCCTCCAGGGGACGCCTAATGTAACAGTCCATTAAACTTCACATTTTGTGGGTGCATCACTTCACTGACAGACATTACAATTCCATAGAAGACTGACAATCTAAGAACAAGAAAGACCAAAGTCTACCAGAAATGGACAGAAAAAAAAGTCACCAAAGGCATCGTCTGCTCTTGAAGAGAAATATGATATTGTTAGACTACACCATTATTTTGCTGACTCAAATGCTTCATATTACATACATAACATTCAAATAGGTAAAATAATACCAATAGGGCATTGACTGAAATTGTCAACACGTTAGACCAGTTTTAAGGTGTTGTCCGTGTTCACGTGAAACAACCTGCACATTTCTGGTTGTTAGTTTAGCCAATGTTCTACCAGTGGTCAGCATAGGAAATAGATGTTGTGTCTAACACAAAGAAAGATAGCTTCAAGGCTTGATGGGCTGCCTGTATTTCACACAGATTGTCATACCATCATCATGGTGAAAGTACCAATGTGAGGTCTATTACAAAATGTATCTTTGTATGTGCCAAACAAAGACAACAGTAAAGTCTACATCGTTGTGAACAAGTAACATTATGTGATGACAGTCAGTGGGAACTACAGTCTAACATGGCCTATCCCCCATTTTTTTTATCCCTTTACTCTAAAAAGGGTGTCCACGCCTGAAATGAGACAGCATCAGGCAACGCCTCAAAGATTCATTGTATTATCATCACTTGCTCTCTCTGGTTAAAAGGCCTCTGGTTACCAAGGCTGCTGCACAGCCAGCCACTTAAGTACTGAGAAAGCTCCCTGGAGGAGATGATGGGGGAGGGCAGAAATACATGAAGGGTGTGGAAACTGATGAAGACTGAGGTCATCTGATGGCTTTGTGTAGAAACAGGGCTTTGTGTAAAAACAGTAGTCTGTTGAAGCGCAATAGGCTCGAAACGTCATTTGGGCAAGGACTATGAAAACACAAAAACAAAACAAAAATCAGAGAGCTGAAGTGTGCAGGCCTCTCCTTTATGTCTTGGATTCCTTCTGTTTTTTTGTTTCAGCACTAATTTAGATTACGCATGTGTGCGCCCTCTTCCTTTTTTGTGTGAGAACAGTCACATCGAATGTTCAGGAACGCCCTCAGAGTGAGTCCTAAGTATGTCAGGATTTAGATCACTGTTGTAATTAATTCACAGACCAGAAAGACAAAAAGTGACATCACTCAGCCATAAGGGCATGTCACGGCTGGCTAATGAAACATAACTTTGGCTTAGGCCTGTCGATACAAAGACAAAGTTTAGAAAAGATTGTTTTGTCAGTGGGGATATTGTGTCTTGAATACATGTAGCCGATACCTGTAAATTGAGAGCTAACATCCTGCAAGAAATCTCAAAGTTTTTTAAAGGGCAGTCATCACAAAAAGGACACCCTCCAAAAAAATCAACAAAATTCTTGAATTTAATTTTATCCACCATTCACTGCCTCGACTGCAGACAAATAAAATGATATAAGCTTCAACCAAATAAATTATTCATCGATCCTTATTAAATGATCAACTTAGTGCCGAATGCTTGTGCTAAGAACACCTTAAATCATTAGCCCTGAATGATCTTGAGTAAACCTTTCGTCTTCATCTGGACCTATGACCATTAGTTCTGCTTTCAGCACGATGTCAGCTTTTACAGTCCAAAATCCCTTTGCATTGATCGGCCGGATGTCGTACTGTGACCATGACAGACAGAGAGAGAGAGAGAGAGAGGTGTCAGGAGCCTCAGTGGAGGTCTGCAGAAACTTCAGTGATTGCTACCACCTGCTGGACATGTCTCATAGCTCAGCAGTTTCCCATAAGAGAAAGCCTTATTAGTTTAGACAAAAGAGGAAGTTATCTAGTGCTCTGATCGTCTTGTCTCCAGATAAAGGGGTGCACTTGGAGTTATTCCATTAAGGCAGCGTCAGTCAAAGATTGGCGCTCCATGCACTCTCCTTCGAGTCAAGTAATTCAAGTATTTAAAAACCCTCTATTTAAATCATGGGGTACAGAGGTAAGATTTCATTGTACATTGAATTATAAGTCTCTTTATTTGCATCTATTCCCTTAAATCTCCCTTGTAATTGTCTGAGCAGGTAAAGCCTTTGTTATCTGCTCATGTGATCTCTAGAGCTTAGACTCAGAGTCCTGTCTTTGACCACGCCCTGATGAAGGCCTAGATGTCTCGCCGTTTTTACCTCTGTATCCCATGATTTAATGAGATACTATGCACCTTTGAGTGTTTTTTTTTCTCAATGAAGCTCCCTCTAGTGTCTCCAAGTAAATGGACACTCTCGTTTTCCTTTCCCTCACCATGTGCGTGTTATCCTGCTTCTGGCCATATTTGAGACTTTGTGAGTCTGAGGGTGCCAGGACGGACACCCGGATAATTCAGGCATGGTATTCTGTCCACAGGCAGTGAGGAGTCGAGAAAGTCTTCAGTCGCCTGGTAATAACTCGTTTAAGCATCTACCAACTATTAACTAGAAAAAGTTGCATAGTGCTGCTTTAAATAAGGGGGTTTTAAATACTTGAATTCCTTGACTTAAAGGAGAGTGCATGAAGTACTAATCTTTGACTCAAGCCTTATTAGTTGTCTATCTGTTTTTGAGTGCTCAAGCCAGGTCTTATGTAATGTGCCAGGACATCGGATACATTTTAGGGTGGGCAGAACCAGTGAAATGCCATTGCAATAGTAAAGGCTGGTGGTGAATGAATGAATGATGTGTGAACCTTTCATTGTCAGGCTCTTTGAAGAAAGTTGACCAAAGAGGAGTGTTTAAAAAGGGGGTTGCTATTCTAGATATGGATAAACTAAGCTGCGCTTCTTGAATACCAACACCAATGACGCAGTGTGCAGGTACAGGAAGATGGTGCACAGGGACAGAACACAGAAGTTTATGTTGAATTAGCCCAGGGACACAATAGAGGTGTTTAATATTTGCAAGACCATAATACCATAAAAGAGTTCCCTATTAAAACCTAATGAGTAAAAATATTGCTATTATTGTGGGTGACCCAATATAGTATTTTTCCACTCAGGACTCAAAGTGTTTATCAATGCCCCTGTTCACATTGCATTGTTCCTGAGACTCCCATCCAGAACACCCTGGGAAGACCTATACTCTTAGATAATGGCAGTGCTTATATGTGCTTGTGTTTGGTATTGTTGGGCTACCACTGGCAGTATTTACAGAGGGGCTGACACATTCAATTCGATTCAGTGTTAAATAAGAATTTAATCTCACCACACACACAACAAAACCAGCACATCCTGGTAAACCTTTATGTCTATCCTGCTTTTAAATTATTGTCTGAAAGGAAATTGCTTCTTTTATAATTGTATGTTTTTATGGCTGTTTCATGACTGCCTGATGGATTTGTAAGGGTGAACAGACATTAGGAAGCTGTGTTAGTGTGGACAAATTCACACACAGGACAAAATGCACACAACACAGAGTATATTTATTTCATAATAATTTCACCCTTTTTCCGAGTTCTGATTTGCTCACTCTCTTTTATTCATCGATCTCGTTACCATGGTTACCATGACGACTGCTGGGGTTACAAGCATGATGTGTGTGTCGAAGAAACAAGAGGAGCCACGTCTGAGGCAGCCTGCCACACCACAGCCATTCTGTGATACCGCCAATTCATACAGGTGGTTTTTGTATATATCGTTCCTTCTGTCATACTCCTTTCCGATTTTTCCCAATTTTTTTCTTTCTGTCTCTTTCTCACATCCTATATTTCCTGAAGTTGATGGGGGTTAAAAAGTGCTGTGAAAACAAGGTAAAACTGGTGAAGCACCAGGTCTCGGGGCCTGTGATCCTTGTGTGGTCTAGCCAGACCCCCCGGGGGCTATGAGCAGTATGGTGGAGGAGGAGGAGGAGGAGGAGGAGCAGGAGGAGGAGGAGGAGGGGGATCAGGAAGTGGGCGTTTTAAGAAGGTGAAGGGACCGGGAGGAAGGGAGGAAGCTAGGAAGGAGTGAAGGAGGGAGGGCTAGAAAGGAAGGGCACAGGAGGGTTCTCTCACTGCTGGATTCTACGGATGGACTGGATCTGGAAGGTCTGAGCGTGGTTGCCCCACTCCCTGTAGTGCTTGTACTCCCCTCCGTGACAGTCACACTCCATGATGTACTGGTATCCACGGTAACCAGGATACTGGTAGCACACCCAGCTATGGAGGAGAGGGGAAAGTTGTTGAGAACACTCATTCAGTTTTTGCTTTGAAATGATCAGTAACCCTATAACTTTAGGTCAGAGGGATTGAATAACCAACAGCATACATATTGTTGCAACAATGTACTTTAATACATACTACATATCATAATCTTGAGTTGTATTTCAGTGCTAAAAGCAAGAACAAACTCTGGTTCCAGAACTGTGAAACAACTCCATCGCTAGATTACAAGCCTGACTGTAGCTGAGTTTCCTTCCAACTTACTCACACCATATTCATAGTAATATGGTTCAACTAGATGCACGTCAGCAGCCATTTTAGACAACAAGATTAAATCGCATTTCAAGCATTTCCAAGTGAGGATTTCTGATTCAAGTAACTAAAAATGCGCATTAACAAGTTGAACGAATCCCCAGTTAGGGACTGGCCCAGATAAGCTTGTCTGACTGGGGTGTGGTATGAGGATGGTAATACTTACGCTCCGCTCTGCACCATCATGGAGCCGACCTCACTCCATCCCCAGCCCATGGCCTGCAGAGAGGGGTAGTCGTCGCACATCTCCCACTGCCTGCCGGAGAAGTTGGGGCAGTCGTACACCATCATGCGGCACTCCTTGTGGCTCTGCTCCAGGGAAAGCAAATCAAGATGAGACAAGAGGTCAGACATATGCAGGGGTATGCAGAAGGTTTTAGAGCTGGCTTGTTTGTTGAAATGCATGTGTGACAAAAAGACACTTGTAATGCCATGAAGACAGACATTTAAAGTGGGGGGAAAAAATCTTAAATCTATCATGATAAAAATTCTACTGTGTAATCGTGTCTAATGTATTTTCTAGCTACAAGGCCTACGCTGTGCCTGATTTTAGGTAAAAAATGTAATCTATGGTAAACGTGTTTGTGTTAGGTCTGTACTGTGCCTGCTGGCCTGGTGTGGACTTAGTAAAAGCCAGTGGAGTTTGTGTTTGTGCTCTGTTGGGGCATCGCTCATGCCTCCTACTGTGGCCACTCACAGCGGAGTAGATGGGGCGGAAGGACAGCAGCCTCTCCACATGGTAGGCGGTGTTGCCACTCCAGGCCCTCCAGCAGGGGTAGTCTCCCCTCTCCAGGATGAACTGCTGGCCGTTGAAGCTGGAGTGCTCGTAACCCACCCAGCTGAAGGGCAGATCAGAGCACACGGGAACAGAGAAGACATGAAGAAGACACCCATGAGGGAGCAGCAAATTAAGGGTTAAAGCTCATCTACCTGCCTGAAGAGGTGTGTTAATTATGATCAGCCGATTCAGTGAATTGGCTGGAACAAATATGTGGCAGGACTTTTACTTTCTGAACCCGGGATATTCGCCTCTGGTTAAAGCAACACTAAGTAGCTTTCGTCTTCGGTCGCCCTACAGGTTTGAAGCGAAATTGTCTCCCATTCAAACTACAGAGGGATGGCTCATTCCTCCAAACTTACATAGTGTGGTTATAGCCCATGGAGGGCAGCAAAGCGAATTCAGAAGTGCCTTTCACCCAGTTACAAGTTGAACCACTAAAACGATTTTGGAAACATTATTTTAAGGTTGAAAAAACTACTTAGTGTTGCTTTAATGGAAGGATGTGTGTTTGAGGTAAAGGGGAATATAGTAGTCTTTAGGTTCTGATAGTTTCGGTAAACCCCTATGGGGTGTTACAGCCACTATCCTGCATTTGCACAAAAACAACTTCCGCCTTCTGAAAAGTTGTGGTGGGCCTTAATGAACCCTGAGGGTTTGGTTTTATTCTTCTCTAGAAACACTTACGCGCCACACTCCACCTTGAGGGAACGCACGTTCTCCATGCCGCACTCCATGATGTTATTGCAACAGGAAGTGAACTCCATACGCCTGCCCTGGAAGTTGTACTGGTCGTACACAGTAATCTGCAGAGTCACAAGTTAAAAGTTAAGTGTTGTTAAGTCCTAGTTGTCAGATATTAAGAAAAATGTTTTTCAGTTAGTCATTTGTGTGTGTGTGTGTGTGTGTGTGTGTGTGTGTGTGTGTGTGTATGTGTGTGTGTGTTTGTGGTGTGGTTTGTGGGGACTATGCCCTTTAGCTGATACCAACCTTCCAAGGACCCATGGGCATATTGTTCATGGGATTTGTCAGAGCCATTTTGTCCTGATACCTGATTCCTGACAGACCTGCAAAACAGAGAGAAATGCCAATACGCTCACACAATGCTTATCTAAACACACACAAAAAAACACACACACCGAGGCCTACCAAGAGGGTTCTAGAAGACCCCCTAAAAAGCTTTCACCCACAGTGACAAAAGGACCACAGTTGTTCTGAAGTGCAGATATATCATGGCTGCTTTTACCCTTTTTGTTCCATTATTAGTCAGAACAATTCATGAAGAAAACAAGAAGGCAATTGATGTTACATGCTGTGTCATTTTTCATGCTTTTCCTTGAAAACAACAAAACTTAAAAAAATTTACAGATTATATTTTTGACGAAAACCCACCATCTTATTTACTTTTTAGCAGGCTAATCTAGGCTTCATCAGATACATAAAAAAATCTGTATGCTCAAATATACCAATTCGATATATATATATATACTATATTTATTTTAAATAAACAGACATGCAAAATAGTTCGGTATAAAAATCAATTTCAACAACTTAAATTGTATGAATATAGTTATACAATGTGTAACCTGTTTGTAATGTTTTCAGCAGCTGTATTATCTTACAGGAAACCATATATCCTCACACTTCTGGATTAGATTTTACAAAATAAGTGAGATTGGAGGAAAAAAATATATGTAATCAAACATGAAATGAATCCCCATCATCATTATTATTATTTTTTTAAATGCTCAATAGTGTTGACTGTAGCTCATGTGTGGCTTACCAGACCTACCCAAGTAAAGAGCTGCGTGCGCTGACGGGATGCCAAGCGGTCTCGTGTCCCGGGCGCTGTGGGGGTATTTATACAGGGAGCGGGTGAATGGCCAGTGACTCGTTTGACTGGGCTGCTGTCAGCACTTTGCCAGGGGGGCCTTTGTCTGCCCACTGAGCCCCAGCTTTAGTGGCCTAACACGGCCCCTACACAAAGCAGGTAACCATTGCCCCGCAGCACAAAACAAGATGCACTGCTCCATTAGGAATCATGTTCACAGGCAATGGGGTGGATGTATTTGACCAGGAATCTGTCATTGTTGGGCACTCGGTACAGTTTTCCTTTGAGCTTGGGCATACGACTGTTGATGGAAATATAGACATAATGTCTCACATATCTTATTTAACATACATATTGTGCAATAGTCATATTTTGGCAGTTTGAAAAAAAAGACTTAAGGTGCTTGTTGCCCTGCATTATAGCTATCCAACATCTCTATCGTGGAAGGCATACAAAAGTACCTCCTGACTTGGGCAGAGAACTTGCAGCCCTGCGCGTGGCCTGACATGACTGGCCAAATTTGTCATATGCCCTTAGGAATCATGGGTCAGAATCAGTGCTACTGTGGCTTGGTCAGTGTGGAGTGCAGTCATTTTGTTGCAGTGTGCAGGAAAGGGGCCACATACCCTGTTAGGCCTCATTTCCACCGACTTGAGCATGTACAGCACGTAACCGTGTACAATATGTGTGTATGTGTGACAGAATATGCTCAGATCACGTGTGCGGTGGAAATCTAATCTGTTAACATGCATTCTAAATGAATACGAACAAAAAACGGGCAGTTGCTGTCTATGCGCTGTATACGGACAGTGTTTGGTGGAAATGAGCCCTTAGGCAACTTTGCTTCTGTCAAATGTATTTGGGCTCTACTGTTTTTTTTTTTCAAGCAGGAGACACTAACATACTTCCAGCCTAGGTGGTAATGATCTGTGTCCTCTGAAACCCACAACCCTCCACCCACTTAACCACGTCTCTCCCCACCCTGAGTAAGCACTGTAGCTTCAGCAAGAGACACATGGTTCCAGTGGGTATTGTCTGACGACCCATCTACTAGCAGTTCTCTAACCTGAGCCTGAAACCTGCTGTTGGATGGATTGTCTGCGGACAAATTGAAACTGATATCTCCACCTCGCCAGCAGCAAATATGGAATTGAGTCATCCGTCATTTTTGTTAATGCTACACTTATGTCCATTTAGCCTCGCGTGAAGTGCACTCAGTGCACCTGCGATACTCAGCTGTGCTGACATGTAAATGTCTTATTTCTCATCTTCAGTTTGGTGATTTATCGTAATGAAGTTAAAAATGACTATATGTGTATTATTATTCATTACAAATTTGACACTAAAATTAAATTGCCCTAACATGTTCCTTTCACAACATAGCGTTGTGTTTGTAGCTTCTTTTTTGAATCATTAATTATAAAAACTAATGTAATTTGTATCAGTTTGATTGTTAAATAAGTGTCATACATTTCGTCATATAATTAAAGGGATCAGTATAGGTAAATTAGGGAAGCAGTGATGCGGTTAGGGTGTCTGCGGTTATTTCAGATGTGACAACTATCGATGACAGATATATTAAGATAAGAAAATAGTAATCATTAATCATTTCTAATGGATGTGAATAACCATGATGTTTTGACTGTTTCAGTGTTTTATAGAGAATAAATGCACACTGGTATTAGAAACAGTTTGTGAGCGTAAGAGTGGAGCTTGGAAGAGACAGATGTATTTGTACACCTGCCAAAAGACTGCAAGTCCATCCTTTAGATTTAGTTTGTTTGGAATTGATAACCGTCTTTATCTTCAGCACCAGACATAATAGTCCTAAAATGCAGTTAAATGGTTGCCATATTGGAACAGAGGTGGGGCTTGCTTTGGTTGGTTGAGGCTATTTTGTGTTTGGCTACACAACAACAGAACACAACTCACTAACATGTCCAGTTCAGGATTTTGTTTTGTCTGACCGTCTGTTACATTAAGGAAATCTGTACCAGAACAGAAATATTGGACATTAACACCTGTTGTGCTTGTCTGTGTGTGTGTGTGTGTGTGTGTGTGTGTTTGTGTGTGTGTGTGTGTGTGTGTGTGTGTGTGTGGTGCAGGCAATGCATTTCTGCTGATGAGGACAGCTATCCAGCAGTGACAAAGAGTTAGGCCAAGTCAGCAGGCCAGTGCTACACACACACACACACACACACACACACACACACACACACACACACACACACACACACACACACAGCCATATATGTCCTACATTGCTGACCAACAGAGATCATGTCGTTCTCTCTAACCACTAAACACTGTGTAGAAACGGCATCTGACCCAAATCCAGTAAAGTCATTTGATTTGGAATACTTTTATGAGTAATTTGATCAATAGTTTGTACCTAAGTAGTAGTCATAGTAATAGCAGTTGTAATAATAGTAGTAGTAATAATAGTAGTAGCGGTAATCATCATCCTTATTATAATTATCAGCAGCAGCAGCAGTGTCATCAACAGCAACATCACCTTCATCATAGGTCACCTTAAATATACAGCAAAACTACACATACAATTGACAAAACACTAAATCTCAATACAATAATACAGTAAGGTCATTAGTAACACTTTAGAATAACTACTCCCCATAAAGTATTTATTATGCAATTGAATAACTCTTTGTTAACACTTTCTTTATCATTAATTAACCATTATTGTTTAATCAATAAATCATCTGTCATACATTCATCTGTCTGTCTGTCTGTATGTCTGTCTGTTGGTCAGTTGGTCAGACAGAATGAAAGGCAGACAGCAGGTAGAAAGATAGATAGCAGCTAATATAAAGACCAACAGATATAGATGGATAGATATGTTTGCAGATGACTGTGTGCTGTTTGTGTGCGCTGTGTCAAAAGAGAATCTGTCAGTATCTAGCAATTTATATCATACTGATGAATTATCTACGGTATGCATAAGGCATAAGAAATAATTATAAATAACGTTTTTTACACTTGTGAGCAGTATGTCAAATATACGTTGATTAGACCTGCTAGTTATCCTTGCAAAGCTGCCAGCTGTTGTTTTCATGCTATATTTCCCTGTAGCTCTGCAAGATCGACTGAGAGGATGACTGGTGTCACTGAAAAGGGCTAGTTATTTTCCCAGGAGCATAAAATCATTGGCACATAACCAGATCTGCCTTAGATTATTTCCAAAAGCTACTTTAAGGATAGGTCAGCACATGCTCATATAGCCTGCCTCTGTTCCAAAAGTGTTCTGTAAGACTTTCCATGTGAAGTTACTTGGTGGTTAATGGTTCACTTTCTTTGTGCTTTTTGTGTTTTGAATGCGTTCAGGAATTATTTTATGTGTTTATGTTGTAATGTAGCTTCATTCTGATTAATTAAGGGGGTATTAGTGTAAAACGTGTTGTAAGGGCAGACATGTTATGCTATTATATCTAAAGGTGTACCAAAACATAATTGCATTTGTAAATAATGACTGTAAAATAAAATGTGATGCTGAGACTTTATTTGTTTTTATTTATTAACACATGCCAAAATCAAATGCCAACATCACGTTTGTGAGCTTGGTACCAGCGTTTTGTGATGTGTCAGCAGGTAGTCCTTTATAGTGGCATGTAGTCTCTTTGAAACACGTTTCTAAATGTTATACTTCTGGTCACACAGCGAACCCTTGCGGTGCACTTGAATATTGATACAGTTGTTATGATGTCATATTTGTCTTCAGGTCAACAGTACAGTTTTTTTCACATCTTGTCTGAATCTAAAAAGAGCAGGCTAAGTTCAGGCTGTCAAGCGTGAAACTATCGAGGTAAGAGTTACGCTAAAGAAGAACTGGCTATTGTGAACTACAATTTCCCACAAAGGCCTAAACAACGTCAGGTGTGGGAAAACAATGTTGGCTGGTTCTAATGTTTCATCGTCTGTGCTTTTACATTTCTCGTATTTTACATTTTTCGGTAATGTTTGCAGGCTATATGTGGTCTGAACAGAATTTATCACCGACACATGTTTTGGAAACATAAAAATGAAAAGGTCAGCTGAATCTATAGCCCTGTCCAAAGGGTAGCTGCGCTGTGAAAATCATATGAGAAAATAGTAAAGAAGCAGCTGGTCCTGTGTCACCTATCCAAGATATTTTAATTGACCCTCCAATTAACCTATGATGTAATACACGTCTTCCACCAGAAATATCAGATGAGATTTCCATTTATTACCCAGAGTGAAACTACAACCCATCAAACTAAATGATAGATCAATGGGAGGTAATTATGTTTTGCGCATGGGTTAACCTGCCGCAATGTAGTTTAATCAGAGTACTGAGTGTTCCACACAATGTTGTTTAGTCTGAATGGTGAATTTCTTTCTTGGGTTCGCCGTTGTGATATGCTGCCATAATCACAAATAAAAGTAAACACGAGTATTCCTTTCCTACGTGATAGCATACGATACAAGCTGCGTAAAGGTGACTGCATGAGACTCAAGAACCGCCTGAGCTTGCTTACTCTGCTCCGACGAACATTTGTGGTGGGAGGACCGTCGTGCGTCTGTGCTGATGTCGAGTCTGAGGAGATAGCTCGTCGAGAATAAGGGATTTAGTTAAGAACTAAGCGGGCGAACTGTTCAACAAGGGTGAGAGAGAGGGTGACTGTTTAGTATCTTACTCTACCAGGAGTAGGGGGAGGAGGGAGGACGGATAATGAGCTATTCTTGTACTAACACAGGCAAGAGCCAGGACCCATCAAGCGCTAAGAAGTCCGGTGGTAATAATCCAGGCAATTGCGGAGGTAGCGGAGAAGCCAGCAGCAGCAACAACAGCCACAATAACCGCGGTAGCCAGGCGAACGCGAACCCCAATCCAGCCGAGGCGATGAAAGTCAAGGTGGGCTGCAACACGACAGACGTCGGGGTACCGGTTACCACGGAGGAGGAATTGCTGGCAAATACGATAATTACGCCTGAGGATGTATTGGGTTTACAGAAGATCACTCAAAGTAAGTAAAATGTATGTCAGTGGAGAATTCAATGTGTAGAATGTCGCCTTCAACCTCCATGCAATCGCGTCATACCAATTGTTGCCGTTTTGACGTCAAGTGCGACATTATTAAACACCGGTATTTATGTCAGGGTAATTGTGGTCATCTTAATCAAACATTTCACCGGTGAGACTGTATGAGATAGGGAACACATCATTTGCAGGTATCTGCAACAGCTCTTTCGAGTCGGCTAGCTTAAACTTACACATCCTAACATACATAAAATAACATCCTCATGTTGTCACACATTGTCTGCCCCTCACAAACGGCTACAAGTGAAATACCTTTACAGTGACTCTCGATGGAGATGGTGGGATTTAATCAACAATAACTATATCTTACCACTATAATGTCATGTTATGTTTAAACAACCTTTAAACAACTCCTGTTACAGTCCATAACACAAACACCCTCACCTAAGCCAAAAGTTCTTACTAAAAGAAGCCAGTCAGAATTGTGTGACCTCTGCGAGGACAGAATAGAATAGAACTTAGTTCTGGAGCTGAATAGCCAATGTCATCCAACTGTCCAGAATGAAATGACTGACCATTGACAGATCATTTCTTTGAGCCTTAGGCTGTGGAATGAACATGCCAATAGTCTACTTATGATGATGGGGTGACTGAGGAGAGAGCATGCCCAAGCTAAGCACAGGGCAATAAGATTAGGTCAGGCGTGACACTGAGAAGCTCTTCATGGCATAGCCTGAAGCAAAATTGCCTTGGTACATATTGGCTGTGCATGCAGGTTCATATGAGCATTCATGTACATGTTCATGTAGATTACATTTAGCAGATTTGTTTTTTTGCTCCTCATACAGCATGCACATTCCTGACGGATAAAGATAATCTGATTCGTTACCTCTCCACTCCTAAGAACAGTTAGGTAACAGGTGGCGAATGGACTGCTGTATTTATAGTTAACATAATGACTTACACAACAGCCAGCATGGAGTCATTCCTCATTCAGAAAGGTTGTCTTGCACACCTCAGGAAGTGAAGACTTCATTGGTGAGTTTCATTAAACACATGGCGTGCAGAGCATATTCTGATAATATTCTAGTGTCTTATGTCTATTGCACATCATCCTTAAACACCATCCATCCATACATTTGGACACACAAACACACACATGCACCCTCAGAGAGGGGTTCGGAGGGAGAGAGGAAGGCAGAGACAGAGAGAGAGAAAGAGAGAGCGAGAGATGTGGATCTCACCTTATGTGTTTTCTATACTGTATTCATACACACGCAAGCACACACACACACACACACACACACAGTAAGGTAATACCATGTAGGAACACAGAAAACCATACTTCTTATCACCAAGGTTCTGTACAATAAAAACATGCAAAAATGATCCCCTTGGGAAAATGACATAATTGGATTTCTCTCACTTGAGCACCTGGGCATTCATTTCCATGCAACAGGTCACTGAAAGTTTTTTCCAAAGAAATCTGCAGACTTGAGCTAAGATAAGACGCCTTTGTTGTCACTATACAGGATACAGTTAGATTGGAGATGCCCTTCACAGTAAAACAACAGGAAGCACCATTCACATAAAAGAATACACAGATATAGGACTGCTCAACTAATCGAATTTTGATTGTGATTACTATTTTTTGGGGGGCCAAGTGATCTCAAAACAATTAATCGAGGGAAACAATTTTTTGTTATTAAATTTGCTTAGGAACATTCTCGTTTTCTATAAAAACACGTGCATGCGTATTTCTGTCCCCACATCACAGAAATGTATTAGAGGAAATTCCAAAGTTCAAGGATTTTCTTAAAATATTTTTTGACAAGAATTTTTCAACAAATGCAACATGTTTCTAAGGAAAACAAAATAATCGTTTCAATAATCATGATTTAAATTTTGACCCAAATAATAATGATTATAATATTTTCCATAATCAAGCAGCCTTACACAGATGTACATCAGAATATGCATATGTACATGACTATGCGTATACAAGCAGCTGCACAAGCTGCAATGGTACTTCTGATTTGTCATTCTAAGAGATTGCTCATTAGAGAAGTTTTAGCATGCTTGGGTGAACTTTGATCAGTAGGAGAATATAGAAGTTAAACCCTCTTTATGCAAAACAAAAATGCACTGTCAGACAACAGTGATGGATATTTCTTAACACCTTCCAGCACCAGCAATGTCAAAAGACAACAGTGTTAACAGCAACACAGCAAGGCTTTGATAGTGATATGATCCCTTTGACTTCTAGAGAGAGCTTGTATGTTTGAGTCCCCAAACTGCTTGCTTATAATCTGCTGAATTAGCACTGTGGAATTGTAATGCCCAGCATATTGCTAAGCATCCAGGTACAGATTTTGGTACAAAAGTATATAAAAAAACAAAGCCCAGAATGGAAGTCAAAAGCACATTTGTGTAAATGCTGTATATTTGCTCTTTATGTACCTGTTTGTCTGGATGTAAATGTTAACCTGGAGAGTTGCACAGTAATTAACAAATTCATCATGACATTGTTTAATGATTGTGTATGTACATCCGCTTCTAATAGTGTGGGTGCTGGACTGCAAAACACAGTCATTATGTCTGGTGAAGGGCGCATGCCAGAAACGTCATATTGATTTAAAAACGTTGATGTGGGAGCCTATACTGATGTTGAAGACTTTGTTTTGTTTTGTTCTTCGATTGTGTATTGACTGCCTTATGGTTGCCCCCTTCTTATATACTTTGCAGCATGTGTGGAAGTATGTTGCCATGGCTACCTACAATCGTCATATTATTTACTGAAGTACCACAGACTGTGTCTGTCCTTTGTGACTTTATAGTGTCCAGCTACGTAACAAACAAAGAGTAGCACGTTTTCCTCATGTCCAACTAAGTAATATCCAACTTTCTTTAAGAAAAAAAAATTGTGGGAATCTATGTCCAGATCCTTACAATGGCTACAGGTGTGTAACAAGCCTGACATGTGATCCACTCCCAGTGTTTGTGAGACTCTTCCCATGGTTACTGGTACCCAAGGGGTCTGTGTAGTACCCCTCCCCTTACAGACCCAGTAGAGACAGCCTTTTGTCCCCCAGGGGCTCGGTGGAAATCTGAGAAAGGATCCGCATGTAGCCGAGCATCTCCCTACTCCCGTCTCTTGTTTTCCCTCACTATCACTATCACACATTTGTCTTAGCCTTCTACCCATTGCTCAGGACAGAGAAAAAGGCTGCCAAACAAGTAAATCGATTGAGTGAAAGAAGGAAAAAGAATGACAGGATTCTCATACTTAGAATCTGTTAATTAGTTTGTTGTTACTGTGCACTGTTTGACATCCTAATATAGTTTTAAACAAAAACAAATACATCTGTCATCTGTAGTAAATGGCTCAGGCAAGATGTTTCACATCATAATTAGACTGCCCCACTAATCACTGGTTACACGCAGAGGAGGCTGTAACTGCAGACAGGACTGAAGTGATCCTTTACAGCTGTCCTCGTAGGCAGGTGCAGTGCAAGGGGGCTCAGCCTTGTATGTAGCCGTGTGTAGAGCAGCGATGGTTCCTGTGGGTGTTGCAAATCACTGTTGCATAGTTGTTTTTACAGCGCTGCTTTTTGGCTCTGAGGTGATGCAATGTATGTGCTAGCCAGTGTAAATGATTTTACCATGCACACTAGTGCACACTAACACAGAAAAATGTTTATTTTTTTAGCTTACAGTGCTGTTTTAGCCTTTGTGTGTGTGTGTGTGTGTGTGTGTGTGTGTGTGTGTGTGTGTGTGTGTGTGTGTGTGTGTGTAAAAAGCTGACACGTATTTGCCCTCATATTGCAGCCTATATAACATCAGATATGATAGAACACCCCCTCTCTCTCTCACACACACACACACACACACACACACACACACACACACACACACACACACACACACACACACACACACACACACACACACACACACACACACACACACCTCCAAGTCTGTTCCTCACATGAATCCATATGGGTACAATATCCCTTTCACTGTTATATAGATGTAGTCTTTCCTATTGCAGAGGCACATTCCCATAAAAAGTACACCCTCACGCTTCTCCGCTATGCTGTCCTGGTTCCCTTTCAGCTGAAAGCGGGTTGCCTCCAGCACAGCTCCTAGCAGCCCTGCTCTACATAGCGAGCCTCACTGTTCCATAATCAGACATGCGGCATGGGCAGACTGGTACCGGATACTTTTGTAACTCACATTCTCTGCCAGTTTCTTCCTTCCCCGTGTGATTTTAGTCTCGTCGGGCTGTTTGAGTAGGAATAGCTGTTATCACACAGCACAGTACCAACACAGGCCATTTTTTGGCTTTTGAATTGAGTGAATATAGTGAATTAGGACATTCCTGATAAACAGAGGAGGACAGGCTAGGTCAGGATTGCTGCTTTGTTAAAGGGAGTTCCATTTCAGAGACAAATAACCAGACTGTCTCCATGTTGTTGTTCCGTTTGGCCCATTTTAAGGTCCGTTAAACAGGTCCAGATTTACTGCCATGCCTGCCCAGACACCATGT